>KK115555.1:195270-337793 GCA_000611955.2 Stegodyphus mimosarum
AAAAAAAAAAAAAAAAAAAAAAAAAAAAACTGATGTTTAATAAATCCTAAAATGTACCTTGAATTTTTGAGAAAATATTCGAGGAAACTCTTTCCATGATAAAGTTGTTGCCTTAACTGATTATGCGATTAGCTAATATTAATTTACTGTAAATAATATCGTTATAATAACCTGTATTTATTCTTACGTAATAAAGTATTTTATGTTAACATGCATTCTGTCTTTAAATTACAGAAAATTATGGGTAACGTATGTTCCAAAAATACCCATCTGACTTGAATGTTTGCTTCGTTCTAAGCTAATATTCAAGACGGATGTATAATTAAATGTTTATTTTCAATACTCGAAGGCCAGTGAAAGCTGTACATAAACAGAATATTTACCATTTAATTTATTCCACATTCTTAAAGTGAAGTCTTTTCTAGATACCATTACTCAAGTACCGAAACGAAACAAAATTTTATTTTCATAAAATATTTAAATGATAACGCATGCACTGTATAAAAAAACGTACGTATCAGAAGCTGTTTGAGAAATAAATAATTTAGAATTAACCCTTGGCTATATCTCGTGTGTCTGTGAAGAGTATATGATAATTTTAAACTTCTTTAGTATTTTAAATGAATTTCAGGGAAAACCTACTTAGATCAGTATCTAACTGAGTTAATGCCACGTTTGAGTTATCCCGCCAGAGACATTGGATTTAATTACTGATCTTTGGTAGCTTGACCTAGGTTCATATCTAGGCAAGCAGATCAACTGTTTAGCCGTTCGGCCATTGGTAGGTCAAATTATAAATGCATAATATAAGTTTCATATTTGTTATATAGTAACGTTTTGTTCTGTCGCTATACGTCTCCATCTCCAAAATATCAATGCAAATCTTAGTGAAACTTTTAGCGTAAACCCAAGCCCCAAAACTCCAGAATTTTCTCTATTTACCTTGCGACTGTCTGGCGAGCTTTGCCTTCTGCCTCATTCATGATTCCATATACATATACACGTTAATTGTAATAAATGACTGACTAAAACGTTTTTAACTATATGATATTTTCCAAAGACAATGCGCATTCAGCTAGTCATAAAATGGTGCTAAATCTGATAACTTTACAGTAGAGAAAATATTGTACCCCAAACTCTTTCTTCGCATAGGAATTATATCTCCTGCAGTTCAGAAAGGAAACTCAAATGAAATTGAAAGGTTAATACAAAAGCCATTTTTAGCGATACTTAGGTATAGTAACGTTAGAGAGGTTGTTTTATTTGTATTACATTTTCTTGTTGCTAAAATTTCCAAACATAAATTTTTACTTTCAGCATACCTTGTGAAAATACTTTTCAAACTTGTAAAGCACAACACTTCAAAAAACTTGTCAAGATCATAACATGCATACGTGGTTTCCATATGTAACCCTTCGAAAGGAATGAATATTTTTTTATGCAAGCCGAGAATTCTAATCATTTCATTGTGGACATTTTCAAAATGAATAAATACAGAAAAAGGTTTTCAGTTAAATTTTATTTATATTCACTGAGAACTAAAAAATCATTTTTAGCGATCAAAATTCTTTAAAATAATTGACGAAGCATTATTAAGAACGCAAGAGTTGCGAACGTTTTCTAGATTCAGACACTTCAAAATGTTATTGGTGTTATTTTACTTGATTTAAATAACTTTTACTGATAAATAAATATAATTAATAATGATTAAAAACAAGTACAATTTTACGTATTGATAAATGCATATAAGATTGTTAAAACATATCATAAGAGCATTATGCGAGTGGCCATATCTTAATTTGATCGTGACTGTTGATAGCATAAAATCATTTAAAAAGAGAAGAGTGCAAATATGCAGAATAACCAAATATAATTTAACTTCTTTAATCACTTAATGGGAAATACAGCCTTTCAGCTACTTTCCGAACACAGCCACGAGGAAGTTTAATTTGTTGATACAAGAAATAGAGATTTGATTGATCTAAGCATTTTCAAAACTTTTCGCTAACTATGCTGCTAATGATTGAGTCACAAAATGCAAAGTTTTCATAAACGAAAGATCATTTTCTCTTTAGTTTAATTATTCAAATATGGCGAAACACACGAAGGCTCTATGCTTAAAAGTCGGTAAGATTTCTTGGACGATGTTTCCAGAAAAAATGGTAACAATATCATGTAAATAAAGACATAAGACTATTTGTTATTGATAGCCTACCACACTCCTTTCCTCCCTACACTTTTGATAATAAGTTGTAGAGTGGCAAAGTACTGAACACTGGTATTTTGGTCCGGAGTTCAAATCCCGGTGAACGTGCAGGCTGCATGGGCGTTTTCGTGTTTTTTTCCGTGCGTAAATGAGCCAGACTCCCTTTGAAAGTCCTCCAAGAAGGCATCCTTTCTCTTTAGGCAGATAGCCCGCCTGTGCTTTTCTATAATCAAATAAACCAAAGCCAACCTTTTCCTAATGTTTGATTACAAATATGTGCAGAAAGTAAATAATAGATCTTTTCTTGACACAAAATTTTGAAGCCTTTTTTAAAAAGTTTTATATAGAAAATGACACTAACAAATTCATCTGCTGTGCAGGAATGTAGAAAGTACTAAATACCCTATGGAATTTTAAATTTGAATTGTGGATAAATCTAAGTAATTAATATCACCCTTTAAATATTTTGCATGCATATACAAACAAGTTTTTTTATAGTCATAGGTACATCATAGGTGTTTTAACATAGAAATATGAAGAATATATAAACATAGAAATATAACATAGAAATAATACTGCATGTTGCCATTCAGTAAAGCCTAAGATAATTAACTTTCAGGTTTAATCTAGAAAATTACGAGTAACAACCAAAGCGATTTGAAAGTAATAGACACAGTTGTCAAGAATATTTTTTGTGCTCTTTAATATAACTGATTGAAATAACAGTGCATTAAAATCATGAGAAATATAATCAGAAACATTAAGTATCTTTATGAAATTACAGTAGTTGGACTCATTTAAATCATTGCATAGTTTTCCTTTTTTTAATAATAGCTATTTTAATGTTTTAAAGAAAGAACGTAGCGAATAAAGCAAAAATATAAGAACACTTAACTCTATATCTGGAATTCTAAAGATAAGCTGCTTTTAAATATTTTTGACTTTGCTATTAAATTTATGTGGCATAAAAGCGAAGAACGTGATTTTTAATAAATAAAATTAAGCAAACAAAAAAGTTAATAATCAAAAGACCGAACAAAAAGTTTTGTAAATCGCCTTATTGAAAGAATTCAACCCAGAAAAAATTGGAAAAAAGGAAAAAAACCTTAAAGCTTTCAGATTTTATATTATGCCCAAAGAGGCGTTTTTTAACGTTTTGTGTGCTATCTTTATTTATTAAATATTGTGTTCTTCGCACTTAACCATAAAGTTCAATTCAACAGCAATATCACAAAATGTTATTACGGATTTTGTATTTATTTAGAATTGTAATTAAAATTGTCTTATTTTCCCGCGCAAAGCAGCGCGTGACGAATTGTAAGAGAAAGCTGAGCCGGAAAAGGAAAACTACAGAAGCGTGAGCATTTGATATTTAATAAACAAATATCTCGTAATTGCTTTTGCAATCCAGAAAAATCGAGAAAATAAGAGAATCATCTCGTGCTGATTAAAAAGGTTATAAAAGCCAGATTAAAAACACCTCAGCTAAGTTGTAGCTTTTTTAAGCGAACTGTTGTTTACTTAGCGCTGTTATTTGATTGTAGCGATTTCGCTGTGAGATCCAATTGGTGTCTCTGTATTTTGAATTTGAGTTCTGCTTATATTCTAGTAGTTTAAACATATAACTGCTGTGAGATGTTGTGATATTATGCGAATATCGCCGAGGAAATATTTCAGCATTTTGTTTTATTTCTTGTGAAAAGAATAAGTTTTATTAACTTTTCATCGACTTGTGCCTTCAATCCATTATGAACCCGTACGCACGGAACAATATTTAAAACATCATATCTTTAGAATTTCCGATACACAGTCTCGCGCTCTGGAGATAAAAATGTTTTTTTTTTCGAACAGTGTTGCCCTTGCTCGTTTTTAAATCACTGAGTTTCTTAATCAAAAACCCATAAATGCTTTACAAAATATGAAATAGATACTAAAACAAATTCCAAGTTTTGGCTTCTAGATTCCCATATTCGGATGGAGACGTACGTTATTTAAAATTTGATGGCTCTAGGTACAACTATTTTATCATAATGAGAGAAACATAATATATTTATGCAGATTCTTTATTATTTAAAGGGCTGTAATATTTAGTGGCAGCAATTTAAAAAGTGATTCGCCGTTAGAGTGAATCAACGCAAAATGCCAAAACGACATTAATAGTCTTTCTGGGCAAAATGCCCCTTTGGGTTTAATATACGCCAGCATTTATCATTGTATTGGGAATTCTAAACTACTGTGCTACGTTTCTAAAGTTTGTTTATTTGCGGCATAAGTACAAAGAAACGAGGCTTAATAATGAAGCTAAAATGACCCAAAAAAAAGTTATCAGTAGGAAATCCAAGAGTAGATTGGTAACTTGCGATGTTTAGCAAGAGCATAGAAAACCGTAACAAACCCTCTGGTGTGACGATAACATCTGAATCATTTCAGATTTGCTTTTTTTTAATTTTAATTTAATTTATTTATTTATTTATTTTATCGCTCACGCCACTGTGCGGGAAATATTGTTCCAGGAAAATGTTTTGAGTTAAATAGTAGTTTAGAAAATGATTAGATTTGATAATGTACATTTACATATGCAGACCCAAAAATTCTTTCGGGACCAAAAATAGCTTACTTTTTTAGTTGGGGAAAATTATTATTGCGAAAATGACAGATTGAGTTTTTACTGTAATTAAATTTAGTAAGAAATTTAAGTAGTAATTAATTTAGTAATAGTTAATTTAGTAAGAAAACTCTGTTACCTACTCTGTAGAAACATTTCTTACTTTACGAATAAATGTACGTGGATTTAACATGCTTTTGCTGCTGAATGTAATCAGAAATTTCCTATTAGCAAGGATAATTTGTAATGCACATTTAAATTTGCATGAATATGCATACATTTATATCTAGATCAAAAAAGCAAATCTTTTAAAACGCAGAACAACGCGATTTCCTGCAGGACGTGTCCGAGGAATAGGTCTCAAAAACCTAACAAAAATCAAGAAGCCTGTTCCAGTAACTTTGATATTTTTTTCTCGTAACTTCAAATTACATGAAGGACATGCTTATCTTGCTAATCTCCCAGTCTTTCAAAACTGATAAAAAACAAGCTAGGTCGGAATGCATATTGTGAGATTTCAAAGACATTGCATCTCATGGCTCTTCAGGACTTCAAAAGATCGTTTTCGTTTTAATAATTATTTCTTCTACAGTTCTACACGAATTCTTTTGCAAATATTCTTGAAGACTGCCACGGAGCTTCTTTGCCTGCATTCAACTGCAGATGGAATTTCTGGTTTATAACATATTTTTATAATTTACGCTACCATAAAATGCATCCTTTGATTATAACATACCTGTCGTTACGGAATCCGTTTCTCAGGTGAATCCTAACTGGTTGTATCTTATTCCCTTAATAAATTTCTAAATAAATACTAGGCTAATGTTCAAAGAAAATGTAAGGCTGACAAGACTGACAAGTGGGTAATAATGTATTCCTTTTTTTCAAATGACACTGGCTGCGGTTACTTATTTTGAGAGCGATGATTTTCCCCATGTCTTCTACCTCATCCTTAAAAGAACAACGATATTGTATATAGTACAGCCATCCGTAGGAGGGCAAGTATTTTAAAATTATTTTTAAATCACCACAATTATTTCTGTTACATTTTTAAAAAGAACTTTTCCAGAACTTTTTTCAGCTTTTTATGGACTTCTTTCATTTTGGTACCGCAAACTAATGGTACTGATGACAGTTTGTTTCTGTTATTAAAGAGTTTAAATTGGCTTAGGGCTGTAATTAAATGATACCCAATAATGGAGTTTGCAAACCGAAACAAAGTATGAAAAGAAGCAAAACTATTATAAAGGAAGAAAAAATATCAAATTCGTAGCAATTTAAACTTTAGTGTGCTTACGCTTATAGTTTTAATTTCAATATATTCACATTTTCTCAGGAAGGAAATAATAAAGTCAACTGAAAGTCATTCACATACTGGAATGTGATAATAGTAAGTTAACGGATGTGTGTGAATGAAGTCCGTATAGATGGCAAAGTTGAAACATGAATGGATTATAAACTAAAACCTATGATTAATTCATTATTGGCCAGTGCTGCTGTACAGTACAGAAATGAAAAGAATAAAAAGATTAAAAATTTGTAAAATCATTCAGTAAGAATACCTGAAAAAAGATAAAAAAATTAAGCACATAAATAAATAAATAAATAAATAAAACAAAAATCTGAAAGCAGATTTTAAACTACGCCCAAAGGGGCGTTTTTTAACGTTTTGTGTGTTACCGTTATTTATTGAATATCATTTTCTTCGCACTTAAATCATGAAATTCAGTTCAACAGCAGTATCGCAAAATAACTTGAAACGAGTATATCTTTAGAATTTCCGATACACAGTCGCGCGCGCTGGAAATAAAAATGTTTTTCTTTTCCCGTAGACAATTGTCATTGCTCGCTTTGAAATCGTTGACTTTGTAAATCAAAAATTCGTTAAAATTTTACAATGTATGATATAGATATTAAAACAAATTCCGAATTCCAAATATGGGCTTCTAGATACCCATATTCGGGTGGAAATGTACGTTATTCAAAATTGGATGGTTGTAGGAACCATTGTTTTATCACAGTGCGAGAAACATACATGCATTTATGCAGCTTCTTCTTTATTTAATTTCTTTAAATATAATACAGGGCGAAAATATTCGGTGGCAAGAATCTGAAAAGTGAACCGGCATTTATAGTGAGCCAACGCAAAACGCCAAAACAAATTGAATAGTCCTTCTGCGTTAACGCCTTTTAGGCTAATTAAATCAAATTTATAGATTTGGATCAATGTACACTGACCTTCAACACTGCATTGAAGTACTTGAAGCCTGTAAGGAAATCTGATTAACGAGTTGAAGATTTCGTGGATATATTTAGCAGAATGAAAGTTAAAAGAATGCTTAAGGAATTAACAAGGATTATATACGGATTATTGGATGCTCTTTTATGGCGTATGATATGTATGCTTTGAAGCAGGAAAAGAACTTTCTTTGCTGGGCTGGTATATAAACTTATCACGCAAACTTGACAAAACGGCTGTTGTTTGGTTGGTAGATAAGTTCTTTGGATGAAAAATGTCACAAATTCCCTCAAAATCAAAATACAAAATAGAAATTTTAAGGAGAGAACATGAATTTTATACGGGAATGTTAAGGAATTTACGAGCATAATTTGTAGTGAAAGTAAAAATTTTTTTTTAATGAACAAAGAAAACATGGCATAACAATAAGAGTATTGTGACTACTTTTAATGAAAGAACGTTTAATGGCAAGGAGAAAAATATTTAAATGCTTTGTGAGTAACAGAAGAAACAAAGAATCATTTGAGAGCTACAGTTTTTGAATAATTGAAATACCCAAATGTACAGAGGAGAAACAATAGTCCAAAGGCACTAAGACCGAAACAATACACTAAACAACAAAATTATTTTTCACGATAACTATTTTTGAACGTCTTAGAAAGAACTTGTTTTTCAAAACACAATGATAAAAAAAATGTAAAGATTGATTACTTTTATCTTGACAAACAATATTCTCATGTTGCTGATTTCGTTGTCATAGTACATCATATACGATACGTAACAGATAGTAATTTGAAATAAAAACTCCCATTAGTACTCCTATATAGGGATTATAAATCTTTCTATGGATGCAATCATTGCAAAGAGATAAAATCCTTCAAAAACTAATCTCGGAACAAGTGTAATAGAATTTTGCGAACGCTCCATGTCGATAGAATAGATACGGCTCTACAGTCTTAAGTAAATACATTTTCAGTTTCCTATTATTGTTTACTAGCGTCTTCAACAAACATAATTATAGAGAAATATTTTCATTTTTTTCTATTCAAATGAGATTTTAATTTAAAATGAAATTTATTGAACTAGGAGAAGTATAGATAATATGAAAGGAATATATTTAGAGAGCCATTGTATAGTAGTATTCACTGGTCTACCAACACGTTATTTTTTCGGTTTTATGATTCTTTTATGATAAAATAAAATGCTTAGCATACCGGGAAACATCAAAGAACTTTGAAGAAAGATTGTTTACCTGATGTATCCCATAATGTGAAATGAATTCTGTAGCCTCCGACGCAGTAGGTTGCTGTGTACCTCTCGAAACCGGTAGGCGTGTATATCTGCAAGAAAAATATATTAAAAAAATAAGAGTATATTGCGCTGCAAAAGGGGAAGCTTAATAATATACACAGATTTTATCACAATAACATTTTAATTTTTATTATGAAATCAATTCAGTAACATTTTGAGGAAAAATTCTATTCTGAAAAGTATTTTCATATTTCAGATCAGATTTGTCAATGCGATTTCAATAATCTGATCAATTATATGTACTTGCAATGCAGTTTTCAAAATGATTTTAGTGCACTTAATTTGCTTGTAGAGAAAGGAAGTTTCTTTAAAATGTTTCTTGAAGCAGTTGTACAACTTTTAAGATAGTAAAAATCAGTCTCCTCTAAGCATTTAATACTTTTTATAGAGGAAGGAAGAAAATAATAAGTGTAGCATAAAAAGAAATCAAATGCGATAAATGAATAATGAATCTGTTTTAATGCTTAGATTACCATTCATTAGTTCTTTTTTAAGCATCCGTGGAAACATTTCTCTTGTATTATGTTAATATGTCATCGAAGTGGTTTAAAATGTTTACGTGGTAGGTAATTAATTTTGTAATTTTCTGTTTTGATAAATAAATGCAAATTTCTTTTAAATAAAAGTACTCGGTTTCAATTTACTTTTATTACAATCATTTACATACATTACATGCCATTTATGTGTATACAAAAATAAGAAATCGAAATAAAAATAATCAGTCTTTGTAAAATATTAGCTAATATAAAATAAATGTTTTATGATTCGCATGCAGTTCCAGTATTACGTATTAAATTTCATTATTTTTTATAAAAAAATAGAAAAAATTAAAATAAGGAAAAAAAAATCTGAAAGCTTTCAGATTTTATATTACGCCCCAAGAGGCGTTTATTTAACATTTTATGTACTACCTTTATTTATTAAATATCATGTTCTCTCACTTAAACCATAAAATTCAGTCCAACAGCAATATCGCAAAATATTAAAAGAGCATATCTTTAGAATTTCCGATACAGTCTTCCGCGCTGGAGATAAAAATGTTTTTTCCCGTACAGTGTTGCCATTGCTCGTCTTTAAATCGTTGAGTTTCTTAATCAAAACCTCATAAACGCTTTACAAAATATGAAATAGATAATAAAACGAATTCCAAATTCTAAATTTGGGCTTCCAGATGCCCATATTCAGGTGGAGGTTCAGGTTCAATTTCAGGTTCCATATTCAGGTTCAAAATTTGATGGCTCTAGGTACCGTTGCTTTATCACAGTGCGACAAACATACAAACATTTATGCAGATTCTTCATTATTTAATTTCTTTAAATATAATACAGGGCGAAAATAATTGGTGGCAAAACTTTAAAAAGTGATTCGCCTTTTATACTCTGAGCTAATATTCTTTTGAGCTAATAATTCATGGTTCATAATAAAATGAGGGTAGAATTAGGAGTTTGTCTAGAAGGACTACCCTTTTCGCTATAGAGATATATTACCTTTGAGAAAGGAAATGAGAATGATTATGTATCGAAATCTAGGGAACTAAGGTACGAAATATATGTTGATATAGGTATGAAAATTTAGCAAAGATGTGTAATATCTAAACCTTTTTCTACCGTTCAAAGGATCTATCTGAAGAGAAGTGAAAAAGAAGCCGGAATTACAACATCCAAAACATTTATTACACGAAATCATTAAATGTCTTAAAATTTTAAATTGATTTAACTATAATACCCTTAATCTATAATATCTTAATATTATTAAGTTGCTTTTTCAGTGCAAAATTGCAAAAACACATTTATAAAATTGGCTTTAGCTAACAGATATAAAAACGAACCAAAATCTCTTATTGATCGACACCATCCTTGTTGGAAACAAACTGTCGCCAGTATTTCACAAATGGTTTAGATTTAATTGATTGCGGGATTCTCTGCCTATGGGGAGGTATGCTTTCGTGGAGGATTTTCTAAGAGAAATTGGCTCGCATCCGCGTTACACATGTGGCAAACCACGGAAACTCGCATGCAGCCAGGCCGTTCAGCGGAAATCCAACCTACATCAAACTACCAGTGTTCAGCGATTTTACTGCTTTGACGGTTTTCATCATAATAGAATTTTAATGTAAATCTATAGAAAATAATGACAAATTTCGATTTGGGCATATTTCTTGTCCTAAAAAAAATACTGTTTAGATGGGCAAAAAATCAAAATTATGCAAACAAGTTATGCAGCCAAAAATTTGTCGAAAAGTTCACAAATTAGAAACAAATTTGTTAAAAAGAAATTAAAAATGGAATTCTTTTGCATAATGCTTATTTTATTTATTTATTATGTAATGTATGTGCTATTTCAAAAATCGTAATATTTCTCGAAAATTATGTTTGTAGCATTGAAAATTATATTACATAAAAAGTTTTTTTTTTGCTTTTACAGGAAGTGTATGTGATATAGTAAAGTTATAAACTGAGGTTATATATCTGTTTTCTAATTTGCGCGTATGATAATTGTGTTGTATTGTACTATAGAGAATTATTTGCACATAACTATTTGTAACTTGCAGATAACTTTAATATTAAAAGAGGTTTTGGATTTTTTAAATTTCGTGTTTAGGTAACAGATTAGTAGACTTGAGACTGCATGAATTATTGCTAAACTGATGAATTTTTATGAAAGAGATTTCTAGATTCTTCTTGCAGTCGTTAAATTATAACAAGACGTGCGATATGAGAATTGAAGAGCCAATTTCAGCGTAATCATTGCTAAATGAAGGAATATGAACCTTCACTAAATCTAAATATGTGCTATTTTTTGTGATTTCGTGTTAATTTATTTTCAATGTGTATTTCCGAGTTATTTTATCCTCGAAATTCCTGCATTATAAAGCACATATCGGAAAGAAGTTCGTAGCGTATTCCTACCGTATATGAATTATTGGTAATATCACTGGTGATAGCACATTTATCTCTTAGTACTGTGCATTGGCTGCAGAGTGGCCATAGTTTTAAGACTTATAAGTGTTTCGTATCGTGTGAGTAGTTCATTTTCAAGATCATATTCAAGTTTGAGATCCCAACACTAATAAAAATTTATTTCAGTTATAGAAATAATGATTCCTGTCGTGGAAGTAATTTTTCAATAAAATATACATACATAAAATTATAATGCCAGCCATGAGTAAATCTTGCATTGTTCAAATGCAGCTAATTCTTCATATATTCATTTCGATAATGATATTTCTACTTTGGAGTATCTTAAAGTATGTGCAAGTTAGCCAAAACCTGTTATGCACAAAATAGTCACAACTTAATACGCACAAAATTTGTAAAGGTGTTAGGTTTCTAAAGCTGGAAATATGAAAAATCAATTTGCCCTCGTACTATCGAATTAAACTACAGAGCTATTCCCATTACCAATTGCGTTTATAATTAATTCCTACACCACAAGGGATGCACGCATGGAATGCCATAATTTCTAACAAATTTTCAGTATGATTCTGAGAAAGGAAAAAATGCTATTTCAACATTATTTCATAAAATCCTTATTTTTGTATAACTGAGGTATTGATTACAAAATACAATTTAAAGCCGATTTTGTATTTCATTCAATTCTGATTACGTTTCAGATAACAGCATCAGATCTTTTCGGAAACCTTGCTCACGAAAGAAATAGTAATATAAATAGTAATATACTTAAGATGCATTTTCAAAGGACACAGCATGTGTCGTTTCCTAAGACCCACCTGAAGAATATGCTAAACATGCACACACAGAAGATCTGGCAACAAGAATGAGATGAAATGACAACGAGTAGTCACACACTCAAATTCATTCCAAAAGTCGACAACAAAACCAAAAGTGCACAAAGTTTTCTAACACAAAATTTTTCCTTGCCCATTCCCAGATTGCTTTTGCAAGAGGACGCTGGCAGAGACTGACACATGTTCCTTTGGATAATTAGGTGATGTGGACCGTTGAGTTTTCAAATGTCCGTTCACTAAAGAGCTCTACTTAAAAGGACCCTACAGTACTGACGATTAATAATAACACAGCGACACATTCTGGTGAATTCAAAAATATTATGAAAGAAACTGAACCTGCTCAGTCTCTGCTAGGCAGAATAATGCAAGACAGGCCGAAGGTAATCAGTAAAAGGGAACGAACGTTTCCACAAAGAACTGTAATGGTCAAAGTCTGTAACTGATAACTACAAACATATTTTGTCAAGCAACAAATGCACGTATTCTTCAGAAAAGCAAGAAAATGTAAATATAAATATACGCTAATTGAAGCAATGAAGTTATGTAGAAATAACAAAAGTAATGTATATATCCACACTGTTCTAAATAAAACAATAGGCTGTACAACTGTACGATTCAGTAACACAGGAAATTGTCTAGATGAACATGTACTACGGAACATATCGTCTAGCAAAACACAACTGTTATATCAATAGTATGGAATTACTGGGTTAAAGAGAATAATACAAAGTCAGCAGGATCAGTGAAGTATAAAAAATGATATATAATATAGCCTTCAAATAATGCTAACAGTATAAAAAGTAATGCATATATAACAATAATGCAGCATGTTTCACTTTCAAACGTTAGAAATTTAATCTGAAACCAAATTAAGTGTCATTGTATGAAGAATAACCAAGTTAAAAGCTATAATTGTGTCAAATAATACCATGCGGATGGCAAATAATCCAACACTTCATGGAGTTCAGATAGGAATGCACTCTGGGAGTAATGTTAATAATAGTGATGCACTGTTCAAAGTTCAAAAATAAAGTCGCCTCCTACTCTCAAAGGGCACTGGGTGAATAGAGGAATCTCATCCTCAACAATAACCCAGCATCTCTTCCATTCATAGTTATGTTGCTTGGGCGCTAACTGTGCGATGAAGGTTTCGTACTCTACTCAGTTCTACCTACCATTCAATTTTACCTACTTAGAGATTTATGCTTTACCTTAATTCCAGTTCTAGGGGTCAGGGAAAGAATATGTTAAAATAAAAAATGTTTTTATTCGTCGCATTGCAAAAGAAGAGAAGGAAAGGTTTCAAGAGGCTTTAATGTAAATTTAAGATTTAAATGTTGCGTTCAGATATAAGCTCTAAGTTAGTTGCACTTAACATACAATGGGAAATCAGTATGTTCCATGTCTGCAATAAGCATGAATTATGATTTTTATATTATCTTCCATAACTTGATTTATATAACAGAAGTATAAGTCAATTTAAAATTCACACGAAGAAAGTCAGCCTCAGATTATTATCAGTTTTATAGATTTTGCTATATACTTGAAGGAAAACTGGTATGATTCAATTTGTAAGCTATATTCTCCCTTTCTATTACGTTCTTTTGGAGTGTAAATTGGAAACCTATCGATTAGCAGTCGGAAGGTCCAGAGTTCAAGTCTAGAGAGTGCATTGGTAACTTTTTATGCTTCTTGCTTCTACAAGCCTAATGACCTAATGAAAAAGATGCGCCCGAACTAAACATGTGGTAGACAATAAGTCATGATCAGGATTTGGCGATTGATCCTGTCTTCCGCAGTCGCCATTTAAGCGCGACAGAATACAAAGTAATTTCTCCTTCATTATCGTGGACCTACAGGGCGTTATTGGAAGCATGTCCGAATAAAAGTTTATAAAAATGCAGTATTTTAATGCAGGAAAGGCGAAAATTGCTAGTTATTTTGATCTTTTAAATTTTTAATGCAATACATTATTTTGTTACATGTTTTAAATAGCTAATCATATTGATGTTTTAATTTAATCATATCATTACTAGAGCATTTATAATTAGAAGTTCATTTCCACTATAACAAAACCTCATTTATAAGCATTCCTAAATGCGCCTACATTGATTTTCCCGACCAATCTCACCTCAGTTAATTAGCCATTTATCTCATTCATGAGAATCAGAAATGCTGAAAAGAAGCAATTGATCAAATGACAGCATTCCAATTAGAATTAAAGGGTACTTGCATAAAAGCGAAGTGCTTTGGCTCCGAGTTGTTTAAGAGTATAGGAAACTATTGATAAAGACATTTAAAACAAAGTTCAGCGAATGAGTTTCGAATTACACTAGCAAATAAATTATGATATTTGATAAGCAATGTAATAAAGTTTACGGCTCGTTGAACGAAACATTATTAATTATTAAGGAGTTCAACGAATCTAGATTAACACAAGGCCTGCAGACAACAATCCAACTCACTAAAGATTCCAAATTGGCTCGCTCATTACTATTTTAAATTTTCAAAATTTCGGATTTTAAAAAAGTTCAGAAATAAAAGAAACTATTTCATATCAACTACGAAAAATGCCGTAAATACAGACATTTAAACTTTTCTATGTAAAGACATTTAAAGTTTCAAAATTGAAATTAATTACTGATACCACAACCATCGTAAAGTAGTTTTATTGAGACAATGAGTGCGATTGTCCCCTTCTCCGAGCAAATAGGTGCTGCAACAGAAAATCTTCCCTCGCAGTTGTACCCTTTTTTTGATGGCAGTGTCTTGAATGTTTCCAAAAGCTTATTCATTTGAAATATTTCACATTGGACATGGCGTCTCTGATGAATACATATAAGTAAAAGAAAAAATAGCATTTAAATTTGCTTAGAAAAATAGTTTGTTTTTGGATATAATAGGAACTTATTGTGCTCCATATGCCATCAGCCCACCAGCGGCCGAGCGGTAAAAACGCTGAACACTGGTAGTTCGGTCCGAGGTTCGAATCCCGCGAACGGGCTGGCTGCATGGGCGTTTACGTGGTTTTCCCCGTGTGTAACGTGTATACGAGCCAGTTCCCCTTAGAAAGTCCTCGACGAAGGCATCCCTCCCCTTAGGCAGATAGCCCTCGTGTGCTTTGCCATAATTGAATAACCTAACCTAACCCATATGCCATCAAAGCATCTGTCTTTAAAAAGAATATACTTTCAAAAAGCATTATTTTATAAAGCATTCCAGCTTCCTTAAATATATAATGCGATTAAAAATTACGTGACAAAAATGGAAAGGTAGGTATGGAGGATAGTAAAAAGCAAACTTTGTAGTGGAATGTGTGCTCAGAAATAGCGCGTTGATGTGGCATAAGGTTGTTCTAAAACTATCTCGCTTGCGTAAGGTATTATTCTCCTTGCACATTTCGAGAGGTATGCATCGTTACACGAATGCGAGAATCGACCATACGAATTTGATCTATGGAGCTACGTACTCCAACGGAACATTTGCTCAAAGAATGCACTCGGGAATTTGATTTCTTTACCTCCTTCCAGTAAATACTTCGTTTAGCCGCAGTCCAATAAATAGAGTGCATGTCGGCGAGTTTGCGTTCAGGTTCGTGTTACCTATCGCTTAAAATTCGCAAGTATAATAAATTATTTATGTCAACAGAATGCATTTCCTATCGCTCAGCAGTAACTTGTATCACACAAATATGCCATCTCCGCACAGTATTCCATCATAAAATCTGCTTATTTTCGTCCTCTGCCTTTTTGTTTTTCCCAGAAATCCGTATAGCTGTATAACTGAAACGTTGAATGCATGGTCAAATGGATTATGTTTGACCATAGCAAAGCACTCGAGGGCTATCTGCATAAAGGAAGCGATGATTTTTTCGAAGATTTCTGAGGAAAATTGACGTGCTTGAATTCACGAGCCAGATATGCATATCGCTCGCAATTTTCAAAAGATATCTTTATCTTTCGCTCAACAGCGTCCTGTACAACTTTAACGCGCTATTTCCGCACACACACTACATAACAAAATATCTTCATTCAATCATTTTTATCTGCTGCTACACATTTGTCAGTTTCAGAATTTAAATAAATTTCTTACATTCCAAATAACATTTTACAATGATGATTTCTGACCGATGATTTCTAAATTAAAAATCGCTTATTGAATAATTTTATGCATTGACATATTTCGATTAAATTATAGCCTTAGTTATTCTAGATGAAAAGTACCGCGTTCCAGAAAAGATATTCTCTGTTTTATTTACAATATTCAAAATTAACAATATATAATTGACAGTATGCCTCAGCAAGGAGATTGCAGGGCAGTTCTAAATACATTTGGTACGATTATGAAACCGCTTAAAAATATGAAACATCTGATAGCTTTCTGTTTAAAATTTTATTTCTGTTTTCATTCGAAAGCGTAAGGCAAAGTCGAACATTCTTTATTGTACACTGATGTTTTAGAAATTCCTTCCATCCTTAATGGTACACATAAAAATCCTTGCCAAAGTTAAAAATAAATAAAGGAAACAAAATCGCCTTTACCTTTTCATTTATTTATGTTTAAAAAAGTAGACGTTGGAATGACAGATTTATTGCCTTTTTGTATTTTTAATCATTGCTTGCAAATAAATTGTATAAACAATTTAGTATAAATAACCTTACAAAACGTTAACTGCCAGTTTTTAGAAGGGAGAAATTTCTTATTTAAGAGATAAGAAGAGAGATTTAAGAGATCTTCTGTAACATGGAATCAGAATTAATTTCTCATATTAATACTTCTAAATGCATTTATTGTAAAAAAATTAAAAGTAAAAAATTCATCATGTTTAAATTGCAGATTTTTAGAATGCTCAATTGTCTTTTATGTTTTAGATAATATTTTGAGAAACATTATAGAAATAAACATGGATTTTAAGAAGTTCCTGAATAATAGTATACAGAGCTGTAAATAATGCAGATCTCTATGCTAAAGTATGTAACTATTATACCTTCTGCATATTTTTATGGCATTCAGCACGTTTAAAGAAAGAAAGCTTGAAAGGTATTTGCAATTTAAATGTACCATCTAAAAACAACATCATTGCTCAAGTTAGTTGCAGCCAAGGTAGCAAAATTGATGTTCATGGAAAATGTTTAGTCAATTTAGACATATGTCTAGGCCGAATTTTTCCATGGACTTTTACTACTGCTAATGTTTCGCAACCAATTTAGGGCGCAAGTGTGTTAAGTATTTATGGTATTATTGTTAATTTGAAATCCAAAAAAATTAATTGACAGCATGACTAACGTTGAGTTAGATCGCAAGATATCCCGGGATACTGTACCCAAAATTAGAGTTTTACAACCTTTACATGTATTTAATCATTTACTCAAAAAATATGATTCTCTGTTTCAAGATGTTTTAAAACAGCCTTTGAATAAGAATACTCTTGGTATTACACAATCGAAACTAATCAGACGCATAGCGTCTGATAAACTGGCTGCCGCAAAAGCAAAATTCACTTATTTAGTGCGAAAAGGCATTTATAGCCCTTATAAAAGCTGCTGGAATAGTCCTTTGCACATGGTAAAAAAACGGATGGGGCTTGGCGACCTTGAGGAGACTACCGTAAATTAAATTCAATCAATATTACAGATAATTATCCAATCAGACATCTACATGATTTTACATTCAACTTGAGCAATAAAACAGTTTTTTCAACATTAGACCTCAAGAAGGCATATCACCAGGTACCAATGAATAAATAGAACAGAGCAAAACCGGCAATAGTTACTCATTTCGGATTATTTAAGTACATGACATTTGGTTTACGTAATGCTGCACAGACCATGCAAAGATTACTGGATCAAATTCTGCCAGATTTAAAATTCTGTATCATATATACATGTGATATTCTGATTACTTCATCATCCCTCGATGAGCATAATACTTCACATCGAAGAGGTTTTTAAGAGATTAAAAAGTCATAATTTGACTGTCAACCTTCCGAAATGCACGTTTGCTACACAACACGTAAATGTTTTAGGTCACATTATCGACAAAAAATGGAATCATTCCTTTACTAGAAAAAATTGTAATACTTATCCAAAATTTTCTCAAACCCAAAACTGTTAATGAACTCAGACGTTTTTTGTGAATTCTTAATTTCTATAGGAGATTTTTAAATCGTATTGCTGAAGTTCAATTTCCTTTAAATGACATGTTGGGAAGTTGTAAGAAAAATGACTCGGCGTGTATTCGAGAGGTCCGTGGTTTGAGTTCCGCCGAGGGTATTGCTCATTTCTCACTTCTCCAGCATCGAAATAACCTAATATTACTACAGCAGCGCTCGAACTAAAAGGTGGTGGATGATGATCCTCCGCGACCAGGATTTAGCCATTGGGCCACCTGACCCCCAGTCACCCTTTAAAAGAAGGAGTATTTAAGGTATTTCTCCCGCCGTTGGTGTAATGGTCAGCACGCTCGGCGCGTGTTCGAGAAATCCGTGGTTCGAGTCCCGGCTAAGGAGTTGCTCATTTTTAATGTCTCCTGCTTTAAAAAAATAACCTAGTGTTCAACGCCTCGATTTCTCCCCCCACCGCATGCGCGATAAGAATCTCATCTCTGTGCGACTGCAAAAAAGAACTCTTTCCTTCTGTTTTTACGAGTTCGTGTACATTCACTTTATTCGTCGCTGAAATCAATGTTATTCTAACGCTATGTACATATATTGATTTATTAAAGGAATCTGTTTTTATAAATGGGTGTTTAGCAGTTGCATAAATCCCAAAAGATATACAATCAAGAAGTTTTGATGCTACTTCATAACATTACAATTAAACAATAACGGAATTAATGGATGATCAGTTGAAGTCATAATTTGATTATTACGCATTAAGAAATCGTTACTTGATATTAGAATGTCCTCCATAAAGGCATCCATTCCCTTAGGCAGATAGACCTTGAGTGTTTTGCCATAATTAAATATACCATACCCTGCCATTAGTTGACTATTGTCAAACGCTTCCTTTGCGTTTTAACCACCCCATTAGTTTTTTTTTTCTTTTTTAGCTATACAAACTTAATTTTTAACACCGTTCCGATATCTACTTCTATAATCAGTTGTAAAATTAGCTTTAAAAATCCTTAAATGCAACAGTAAACTTGCATCATTTTAAAATGAAAGCATATACATGAAGTAGTAGGAATAAGATTTTTTAAAATTTCCAATGAATATTAACGATGTTGCAATATACCAAGTTAAAAGCTTTGAATGTTTTAGGAATACAATGACTAAGTTAATGCTTTAAAAAGAGGGGGAAAATAATTGTGAAAAAACGTCCATACAAATAGCAATTTAAACCTTAACTAACGTTCAGCTATCAAGAATAGCTTTCACGGATTCATGAAAATGTAATAAGATCGTTAAACGAGTTACATGAAGAAAGAAGAAAAAAAAAGAAGTTATAACAAAAGATAAGGAAGACATGACGTTGAGCAAAAGACATTATCAAAGTCTAATAGCTTAATGGAATTAACAAATTATTTGTAAAGTAACAGTTCTTAGAATATTTTTAAAGAAAATCTGTAATGTAAGAAAGGATAAAGTAAAACGAAAACTCTTTCTTTTTGCTATCTAGGAAAAATTCTAATGAACTTATTCTAGTTTAATTGCTAATTTGCTTTCGTAAGAATTAAATTGTTTGCGTAAAGGAGAAAAACTGTCTTCTTTAGTAGAAAAATATGTTGATTATAGCGTTACAGGATCAGTTTTTGTTCTGCGCTTATGGTACATTTCTTTTAATAATCTTTTACCTTAAAGATTTATTAATATAAAGAAAAGAAGTATAAAAAATATTGTCTAATTAAAATAGATTACACAGCACTTAACGGGCGTTACAAATTTCATACATGTGAAGTAAATATGCACATGCTAGCATACGCCAATTTTTATTTGACTGCTGTTCAGAGACATTATGACACAACAGTGCGCTGGTTACTTATGGTTACGATTGAACTCGAAGGTAGCACAAAAATAATCGCATATAATGGAGAATTAAACTTATCTCAGATGATATAAAAGACAGCTTTAGAAACTAAATCTCAATTTATTGTATCCGTAAAATCAGATTCGATTACGCTGACAGTATGCAAGCAAGATTCGGCACACAGTGGAACAAATTTATAAGAATTTCGAAAGAGGAAGACATTTAAGAAGTGGGAACATTTGCTATGAAAAAAAGAGCTAATCGTTAATTCTTCTCCGACTTCATTTTCGTTTATTGTGTTTCGGTTCAAGAAAAGCGCAAGAATGAAGTTTTATTTGAATTAGAATCTCTGATGACGGGCAGGAAATGTTGCTCAGTGATGATGACACGAGTACGATCGCAGGTGGGAAGAGGTGATGACAGTCTATTTTAAAGTAATAAGACTGTAGTAACCACTTTTCTCAACCATCTTCTTAGACACAATACTCAGCTCCTCAATTTACGACCTACACAACATAATGTCATTTTCAGTTACTTTTGTTACTAGAGAGATTATGAGAACTGGCCCCTTAGTTCTCTATTTTGTTAAAGCTGGAATGCAAAGTGAGAAGATAAGATTTCTGCTGCTTCGAGGTTTATTCTGTTATTTGACAATGAAACGATAAAACGTATAGTATCAAAGATAGGAAAAAGAAAGTGCAAGAAGATGAATTTTTTTTTTACGATAGAATTATGACAAACTATTTGATACTGATAATTGCAGTTTGATAAATTTATACTGACATTGACGCTGATAATTGCAAAAACAGCGAAAATTTCTTAATATCAATAAAGTGAAGAATATTCCTATTATCCGTAATAGCAGCAGTAAATATACATCGTAAAAAAATTAATATCATCGTCAACGCCCTCTACTGGCGATATAGAGAAAATACTCAGTTCAATACACGCGGGCTGCAGAAGTGAGCTGTTATTGTTTGAACTCCCGCCCTAAACTATAAAAAGCTATTTTATGTAATCCCATTTTCTGTTTTTATCTTTTTTCTGTATGTTAATGATAGCTGTTAATAATACGTTAATTAAAATTAACTCTTAATTTATTGATTTTTTTAAGCATTGATATAACATTAATAAAAAGGTTTTCTCTTTAAATGTGTTGTACTAAAATAGAAACTAGATTGTGAAACTTCAATACAGTAACTAAGATCTTTAGGGAGTAATTGTAATAAAAGACTTATTTGCCCACTGATTATTGAACAATCAGGTAAAAACACTAAAACGGTAGTTCGATCCTGTCTTCGCTACAGGGGTTTTTACATTTTTGCTCATGTGGGATTTGAATACAAGTCAGTTTATCATGGAAAACCATCACGAAGGCTCTTTACCAACCAGGCAACGTATTTACTTATTATTTATTTATTTAAAATTTTAAATTATTCAATATTTAATAATAAAAATAACATATCCTAATTTGTATGATTTTCAATGGGTTTGTATTAACATTTATATTAATGCATTCAAACTCATACAAGGCATAAAACGATAAATTACTATAACCAGCTCAAAATAATAGCATCTTAAATATAATTAAACATTATCTTCAACATTAAACTTTAAATAAAGCATTTTAATTAAACACTTTAATTAAAACCTTAATTAAAACATTTTATGTATACCATATGCATCAAATTTAACATTGCAAGAGCTAGAAAAAGTAGATAAAGCCTTGCGTTCAAAAATTGTAACTATGCATAAAATTCGAGACATGTTAATCACTGCAAATACAGTGATTAAGCCGTGCTAAATCTGCTTCCATGTTTTTCGCATATATAACGCAAATATGATCCCTTTAGAAAGCGCTGCACTATAACCTTTCTTTCATTATAAAAATAATCATTACGTGCTTTGAGTTACTGAACTAAACAAACGCACATAATAGAAATGTTATGACTTTACTCAGAGGGAATATTTCTGAAAATATTCTTGTAAAATAAAGAAATTTAGATTAAAAATTTAATATAGGAATATAACTTGAAATAAAAAAGTAAAGATTAATTAATCAGACAGTCAAAAGTCATTTGATGAAAAAATTAATTTCTCAGAAAAGCCATTTTTTCTGACAGAAGTTAAAGACGTGATAAATATTTTAATAGCATAAACGAAATGGAGAAATAAAAATTTAAACGAGATTTCCTCCGATTTCCACTTTGTAACTCTGAAAAATCAATATCATAAGATTTAATTAACTTTAAAATGATTTAAACTCTGCTCAGAACTATCCGGATGATATAAATTGTGCAAACATTACGTAACAAATATCTAGTTTTAAAAATCATGTTCTTTATATACACTAAATCAGCTCCAAATTTAGATCTTTCAAAGACTCCCAAAAATTTAGTCCAATCTTATCGAAAATCGGGAGCTGTATTAAGAATATTTTTAAGTTGCTAGTTACTGTTTCAAGACGTAAGAGAAGCTTCAATCATTTTAAATAGAAACTTTCTTATGCTGGTCAAGAAAAACTTTCAAACATGACTATTCAGTCCGTAGAACATGATGTAAGTAATCAAGTCGATTAAAAAAATAATTGTGCTTCACTAAAAGCAAGAAAAATTAAATTATAAAATATTGGACGTAATTAATAACAACATATTTTACAGTAATGACAGTAATATGTACATCATTTCAGTGCTGATTACTATTTAACAGAAGGCTAATTTTTAACTTTTTTTCGCTTCGAATTATGAACCATTACTTGCATCATTTTCATGTAATATAAAGGTAAGATTAAACATATCGTAAGCGTATTATGAATGAAAATTGTTTGATGACTATAAGTGTTCAAGAATAGTTTACTTGGATGTATATAGTGGCTTACATTCCCCTCTTTGCCTCAGATGAAAATATATTAGGGCATGGTTCGACTCGGGTGTCGTGATACGCAGCTGACGAATGTAGTATATTTTCAATCTGCTTGCAAAGATAGTCTACAGATATCTCAAAATTTTCGAAATTTTGATCGTTCATATGTTGCGTCATATGTATTCTTTCCAATAAATCTTTTGTAATAGTTCTTATTTCTCTTCGAGTTGCAGTATTATGTGATTTACTACTGCCTATGAAATGTCAACTTTATACAAATAACGGAAAGGATGTTAACTTAACTCCGCTGTGCAAAAAATGCTTTCAAAACACAAATAAGGATTTTGCATTAATTTATGTTTTGATTATGGGGTCAAGAGGCTAAAGCGGATCAAGAAAATTTCAAACCAGTCAATAAAATCTAGGCAATAAGATCAGATAATATCAGAAATCAATAAGATCAGAAAGGTAAAATCTTCTATGCAAATCTGGAAAATATTTTATTTATATAGTTGCCTTTTTCTTTGCAAATATTCTTTTTCTTATAATGCTTTATTCGTCTGAGTTATAATTTTCGTATCGAGAAGACATTATATTCGTGATAATAAACTTAAGTTTGAAGAATAGAGCAAAAACTAAAAAAATACACAACTATATTATATTTTTTAAATAAATTTAGGGCAGCTTGAGAAACTAGTGAATGGCCTTAATTGTTCGTTCATCGCTCTTGTCACTGACATTCAATCCCACTTTTGACGCCAAAAAGGGTTGCTTGCGTGTGGGTTAGTAATATATTGAATGCACAAGTCTGATAATAGGTTAATAAATATTTATTTTTATCAAAAGAAATATTTCAGAACTCTGAAATTTCCACAGAAATATTTGTACGCGTGTTCACAGTATCACATGGTATAACCAGTAGCAACACTTCAAACTACTAAGAATGTTAAACACAACGCAATGCAAAGGCATCTAAAGAGAAAGCTAACTCGGATTTATTTCACTTCACGCGGAACTAAAACTCGCAACAACTTTCTCGAGATTACTGGAAAGCAATAAGAGCGTGGGATTTCGGTTACAGCTAACATAGCGGTCACTTACATTTATTCAATTTCAATATACTACATTACGGTGATACAGGGACCAGACCAAAATGTCGCTGAATGGTCCCCAAATCTGGCGACTTTTGGTGATTTCTAGCCTAAACTTTTGTCAGCTTGGCGATATCTCGTCAAATTACCGAGATACCCATTTACTCAATGTTAAATGCACTTGCCCCTGTGTTCTTACTTTTCCTGCATAGATTCTCTTTAAATTTTTCATATTACAAAAGAAATACATCTATTTTACTTATAACTGTACTAAAAATAGCTATCTAAGTACAAAATCGTAACAGTATCAACGCCTTAGTGATCTAAGCGCATTCTCAGCCAACAAAACTAAAGAAATATAAATATGTACGGATGATACCTAATGGCATATTAATAGAACATAAAATGATCAAAATTCTGGATCAAAATTTGTCAAAGTATCTAAAAACTAAAACTTTCTTATTAATTTAATTTGATTTAAGATACCGTTAATTTAAATTTTATTTTCCAAACACTGGGAAATAGAAAGATAATTGTTTCAATAATCTCAGGTTTAACGTGATTAAATGTTGATTTAAGTTATTTTTTAAAAAGATGGATATTTTACTTAAAACAAATACGTTTAAGTCAAACAGTTAAAAGTACGAGATTAATAACGGCAGTTTGCCGTTTACAAACAAAAGCAGCGAAATGTTCTTCTTCTAGAATTATAAATTTTGTATCAAATTACTTCTATTGAAATGATTCTGTAGTCTGTTCCATATCTGCTCTCAATTTGGACTTAAAATGTTGTGTCAATCAATACTTTTTGAGAAATAAGATTTTGATAATGGAAAATTTATATTTTATTATTGAAGTCAAATATTTTATCGCAAGTCCACTGCGCTTGAAATACTTGAGAAAGGAACAATGACTGTATCTTAATAAATTGCCTTTATATGCATAATGGAACTCATTATTATGCATAATTATATGCATAATGAGAAAACACTTAGCCTTTTGTATGTAATTACCACATCTCCGATGCATGCTGTACTACTGTAACTGCTTAGGAAGTTAGAAGTTTGTTACTTCTAGTTAGAAGCTGGAAGATCCGCAATTCGAATCCAGGAGTTAACTTTTCCCAACTTACTGCTCCCAAAGAATTTAATAATATTTTTTCTGGATTTGAAATCCAAATTTATTATCACATAAAATCATAGTATAGTTGACAATGGGAACTAAAGATTTAAACATTCAGCACTGTTAAGAGTAAAGAGCTTTGAAAAAAAGGAAAGAAAATGAAAAAAAAATAAGTATACTTATTCAGAAATAACAAAACGAAATATCTGAAAGAGTATTATTCTCCCCCCCCCAAACTGATTGTTTCAAGATCGAAATTCTTAAGGTTTATTTTTATTATTAAACAAAGGTATGGGAGAAAAATCTAGCCCTAGTTTAAAAGCATGTATACTGAATTCTGAAAAACGGTTCTATGGAATATTTTTTGTCATTGCAAATATTTTACGTTTGACAATTTCAAGAAATTCGTATGAGTCGAAAGTTTACTTCAAGATTTGACGGAAACATGTGAACAATCATCCAACAAACAAAGAAGCCTACTTATACATGCAAACCCAGAGAGCATACACTCACAATGAGTTAGTTTAGACATTGCTGGATTTTCGACAGTTCCTGCAAAAAAACGATTCTAGAATGTGAAAGGGAATATGAAAAATGCTGGAAAAATATTTTTGTAAAATAAGTTTTAATTTATAACGCATAAAATCATTAATTTCTTATGTCTACATGAATTACAATTTCTCAATATCGACAGTTTTATATCACTAGTAATAAAATTTTATACCGCCCTTGATAAACTCATAAAGCTTACGCTTTTGAAAGTACAATTCGATAGGCAGCCACGCTTTTGTTATTCGTAAATTAAAATTATAAATGTATTTTGTATAAAGAATTATGTTATCTCTCATTTTCATTAAACTTTATGATAAATTATTTTTTTTCTTTTAGTTGCTTAATGGTTTTACGAGTTTTAAATGAAAACTTGTTTTATAAAAACTTTTTTTTCATCTTTTCTTAGTCAATTGAATTATTGCCAAATTTTTGTTTTCAAACTATCCAACTGAAAAATAGATTTTAAGGATAAATAATCATTCTTTTACTTCCAAACTTCATTGCTAATAATTTTAAAAGCTGTAGAGTCTCTCTTTGAAAGTATAAACTCAAACGAAACTCAGGCGGAAACTAAGCGAATTATCGCTATATCCAGTAATCAGACAGAAAGCTTAAGAATGGTGTAAAAGACTCCATATTAGATCGACGTAAGTTAACAGACACTTCTTGTTCTTACTGAACCGAACAGCATTCATTTCAGAAGAAAGCCGACATTTTTCGCCCGTAACGAGCAAACCAAAACATATTCAGTTTGGTAGAAAGGAAGGGCGGACGGGATTGCGAGAGTGCGCCGATGTTTGACCTCCCGAACGAGTAGCTTCGTGGGAACGAAAAATCACCCGCCTTTGAACTGTACAAATCTTTCCGCTAAATGTTTAAGAAAGAAACGCATTCAAAAGAGAAATGAGTTTACATAATAATGCATTAAAAATAATTCTCAAATTTTAACATTATAAATTCATTATTCACTGTAAATTAATACATTCACTAAGCACTGCAGATAATTACACAACACTTTCTACCTCATTTGATCACGCGCACATTAATATTTCCATTCTGGCAGGAAAACTGAAGAAGACAATGACAGTAAAGGAACTGAACGTAAAATAACTGGTTAGCTAAAAATAAAAAAGTCCTTATAAAGCATAATCAATCCTGCTATTTTAGTAACTAATAAAATGAGATGAAACGTATATGCAAAATCTATCTGGGAAAAAAGCGGTGGCATTTATAAAATGGAAGAAGGCTTCCGTAATAGACATAATAAGCTTAACTTCTTTGCCGAAATTAATATGAGATAAATAAAATCAGGTTTAGAGAAACCTATCCAAAGAAAAAAAAATAGCGTGAAGTAAAGGCATTATAACCTTGAAATTGAAAAATAGATACTTCTCCCTCTGTTTCATATTGTAGTACATTAAAAATGCTTTAAAAATAGCCGAGTTAATATCTTTTCCTCATTACTGATTTTTAAAAAAAGGCAACGAGTTTGATGTATAGTCTGGGAAAATTTCACATTTTTTAACGAATAGATTTTCATATGCTGAAATTTTAAATTCATAGACTTCAAACAGACGAAAAAAAACAATGATTTTTGAAAAACAATCAGAAATTATGTTAAAAGTTTCATATAAATTTTATTGACAAGATTTCTTTTGGTCTAACCGATGGTGTGAACAATAAATTTCTATTATTTTTAATTTGTATTTTAACCGAGGATTGTGCGAAAAACCTTTCAACATTAAATTACATTGTATTGTTATCTGCAAACAGTGTGTTACAAAATGTTGACTCCATAGTTTATTAAGAAGTTGTTTAAAAATCGATGGCAAACACCTTAAATGCGTTAAAAAAGGATTACCTCTCACAATCTTAACCGTTTTCAGATTTTCTAACTTTTCCTGTAAATACATATTATGATTAGTCTTCCAAGAACTGCCTTGGAATATAAATTATCAAATATATTGGAAATATATTGGAAATAAATTATCAAATAATATAACACGTCCTGGCGTATATTGTAAATGAGAAATAATATACGCCAGGAAGCACTTTCATCTACTCTATTATTGCGAAAAAAGGAGTTAATTCCTATTTTAGGCATTTGTGATGTATTTTCTAGAAAATCAGGCAAATTGAGCAACACGTTTAGCCAAAGCATTTTTTTTTCTATTCGAGAATACAGAAAGGAAAGGAAATAAATGAATCTAGGGAAATGAATCTGTTTGCTTTTATTGATGATGAGTAGAGGAACGATAAATCGACAATACAGTAGCATAAATATTTCTCCAATATGTTGACAGTATATCGGTACGTGAGAATTCTCCTAAGTATTCGAACCACATTTAGTTACAAAGGAAACCAACATTTCTTGTTGTAATAGAAAGGATATCTTTTTATCATTGATTTATTTTTTTCTCTGTAGCGTTTGGATTAATTAGCCCTGTTATAAAATTTTCCTTACTTCTATTTTTCAGTGTTAACAATCCTTAGATTTCTTATAAATATGATTCCTATCTTTTGTAGATTTATAAAATGTTTTGCGTTTAGCAGTGTGGTGTTTTCTAAAAGAGCGTACAGGTTAGTCTTGGACGATGGTATATAAAAAGTCCTTACGCTTCAAAATACACAACGTTTACAAGCCAAATAAATGTGTCATTATGACTAGAATCTCATTTATTATGTGTGAAAAAATTGTTGAGGCAGGAGTTCTACAAATTACCTAAATATTTATCTAACAGTACATGAGCAAATATAGAATTAAATTGTGGCTATTTTCCGAAACAGTTCCTTGGTGGATAAGCTTGAATCAAGTGCAAAAATTCTCAAAGAAAAAGTCAAGTATTTTTTCCTCTCACAAAATTACGCAATAAAATATTTCGCACAATAAAATGATTAGGTAGTCACTTAATGCTGAACAAGAAAATAGCACCGGCGAAAACGTTGCAGCAACGTACTCCTGCTTATAGACGACGATATAACAAAGATAAGATAATCTAAACAAAAGAAATACTGCACATGAAAAGTAAAACTGTAGAAAATTTTTAGATAACTTCAAGAATTAAATTCTTTATTTGTTAAATAAGCAGAAGGAAATTAAAATAAATCAGATATATGTATTCCTTAAAAAAGATAACGTGTTTAACTATAATTTGCTGATTTTCAACTATTTCAACCACAGATGTATATATATGTAGATATATATATATAGTAGCAATAATAATATTTTTCTATTCTTATTAAAGTGCCATTTATAGAAAAACAGCAGTTCTAATGAAAACAGGAAAACACTTATTGTATGCTGGAATCGTGTTTAAAAACTTCATATTGCATATTCCTTGATGCATCATTTTGTTTCTTTGGTTTTTTGGGTATTCTGTAAATAAAAATTTTTCCTGAGCCAAATTGTCATTCATAAGAATTATTTTACATGCTAGTTATCTTTATACCTTGAAAAATAAGTGTACTATCAAAAACGATAACCGGATTAACACCAACAAGATCTAACATTCACATATGAACTGGAATCCTTATAATGAAAAGTTATTTCCTCCTTTTTAATTCGAAAAGAAACTTTTTGTTGATTTTATAAGACTTTTAAATACTCTAAAATTTTTACTGGATCTGCTACAAAAAATTAAAGCAAAGAAACTTGTTTAGAATATTTTAGAATTATTACCCAATTTTTGATAAGCTAGAACTGATAGTTTCAGCAAAAATTTCATTATTTTACTTTGGACATATAGTGGAAGATTCTACACGTGTGGCCTTTGGAAACTATATAAATTTTATAGAATATGTACATAGAATCTATTTACATCGTAAGGTTTAATTTTCTATAGTTTTTTTTTTTTTTGGACAAGCCTTTCCTTTACATTCTCATTTTCCATCTACGTTTCTTTGCCAGAATGAGTTTTCAGGATTACGGTTTACTTAAATAGGGTAGAACCGAGTATTTAAGTCGAAGTCGGAGTCACTTCAGTAGGAAAGCATAGGAAAGGGAGCTCTGCTTCGGCCGCGTTATTGCTGTTAGTCTAAACTTAGTGTTCTACAGTTGTACTGCTACGCGCCGACTAGTTTAAGCAGGTGACCTTAAATAAGGGCCAACTCTGTTCATTGATTCTATGCAGCTTCGTCTGGTTACTTTTATTTAATACTAGATTAGTTTAATATTTTCTACCTTGAGTTAAAGCCCAAGTGGAGGCTTATTGTAAGCCCGAGAAGTGGCCATTTGTTAATATATTTTGAGTTGGAATAAAGGGTTAATTACCCTTCTTTGGACTTGTTACAAACGAGAACTCAGCGAATAGTCGCTACTCGGTTCTTTAACATTCTAGCTCTCAAGAAACTGCAATTTAGCTAGGGTATTACAACATAACTTTAATCTCCCCCTAATCGCTATGAAGTGTACGTCCCCACCCATACCATATTTATTATAATTACAGACCACAATCTCCAATTTTTAAGTTTTCGTTAACATAATTCAACCATATAAAAACAGTTTTAGAAAGTATAATCTGATCTTACGGTCTCTGTACTCCGAAGTGTAATACTACGAAAAAGAACACTTGATAGCGTAGTGCTTAGTGCCTTAATTTTACAGATGTCTTCATAGTATGCAGAAATAGCCTATCTAAAATACTTGCAGAATACAAAAACTGTAAGGTAAAATCCTTAGTTTTCCTGTATCGTTTGTCAAATAATCTAATCAGCAACGTATTTAAATTGAATTGAAAGTGTTTATGGTAAAAGTTGTAATGTTGTTGATAAATTGTTAGAACACAAACAAAATTAAGTTCAGAAATCAATAAAACGCACAGAAAAAAAACTGATCTACTAAACCCCTATCGAAAATAGAGACATTATTATTCGTCTATAGTCGCATTACTGAAATTTACACATTATGCAAAACCAAAACATAGAACTCACATGCGTGTCAAACAAAATTCAACGAGTTTCATTATATATCTCATTTCTGAGATGTAAATTCAATTGCTTACGATAAAAGAAAAAAATACCTTCTTCTAATTGAATCCATTATTCATCAGATTATTATCTCGAGAATCAAATATCTGTGTACCGGATGTTACAGGACCCAAATCATTTATGCTACAAACACAAATCATTATTCGGCGGTTATTTTTGCAGAGCATTATGTCTAACAATAGTCGCAAGAAAGAAGATATGAAGAAATTAAACAATGCCTTTTCCTCGAACTGTTCTCAGTAAGACTTAACGTTTATCTGAGCATTGTTGAGTAAATTTTGTTGATTTTTCGAAACTACTTTTGAAGATCAAAATAATGAGCAATGTGAGGATTCGGTAAATGATAAAACTTTCATCGCTGATGAACTTTCATCCCCAGTAACGACCTCTCTCATTTCCTTTCGAGGGAGATTTAATCTTTAGCTAATAAGAAATGAGGCTCTTTAAATAAAAGAGAAGAATAAATATTTGAGTAATATAAGAATTCCTTTGAGGATGCATATGCCTAGATTTGAGGAAGTTTTTATTAAAACGATCAGTGAGGAACTTCATTATTTAAAATGGAGAAGCTCTGAAATTTCAAAACAGTTTTCTGTTTACGAACAGCCTGCACTTTCTTTCAAGAAACATACCAAGAAACTATAGAAGGATTACTTTCACACATTCTTCAACAGTTTATATTAGATGAAATTTTAGAGTGAATTTGTAATTAATTTTTTAAATATTAATAGCTTCTTTTCAGATATAATATAAGAAGAAGGTATTATGAAAAGTCTTTTAACCTTTGAAATTATTTTTTATATCTTCCACGTTTAAGAACTTATTTACAATATTCATAAATTTATAATCTAAAGAATAACAAATTTTGGAAAATTTAAAATTGAAAGTTCTTTTGAAGTGAAAAAAGTAACTTTCAATATTTATGACTTGTCTGACTGAAATACACAATGAGGTAAGATTTTATGCATCTGTTGTGTAATAAGATGCTAATGTGTCTTTCATATAAAATTCGGAATTGTTTTTTTTCCATTTAAAGTAATGAATAAATAGTAACATAAGCTAAAGGCTTGATCTCTAAAGATAAAGGCTCTACAACTTAAAGAATAAAATAACCTCAATTTATTTTAAAAGACAAATAAATTTCTATTAGGAATGAGATATTCGAAACATCTAATGTGCAACACAAATTCTCGAATCTTATCTATAATACTAAATAAAATCTCTGATATTAGCTCTTAGACCTGCCATTCTTAACTGTGATTTACATCGCATACACATTTTGTGTCGCACTTCTGATTCTCGTTGTCTATTATCTAATATACGCAATTACGGCTGTTGAGTTTTGAGCTATTAATTGAAATCTGAACCATCATTCAAACATTTAAACAAATAAACATCAACGAGATAAAACCTTAAGATTAAAGACCTTTTTACGCACTTCATTTATCTTTTTACTTAAAACCATTGGTGGATGTTAGAATTTACAGAATTATATTTTTAAAAATAGTTTCTTCAATTTCATTTTCATTTGGCACAGATTTTAGTCTTTGCTTTAATTAAAAATTTTAAAACTGAGTAAATCTTTCTCCTTTCTTATTTTTATTTAAAGGAGATATTACATCTATTTTTTATCATATAAATTTGATTTCAAGGGAAGTCCCTCCCCTGTTTGCAACATCTCAATTGGTTGAGGAATTGAGGAATCTGAATTGAGGATTTTTGAAGTGCATACAAAGAATTAAATAATGGCTTAATAACCTAACTGTTAAACTGATCAATTGCAAAAGCAGATGTATATATGTTCATTCTATTATAGATTTGCTAATTGGATTTCTTTAAATTAAATTTAAGAGTTTACATTTCAGATTTTAGATTTTATTTTTTACTCTCGGTTTTACCACTGTGTCTTTTTTTATGAGTAGTTCCTATTTTTTCTAAAAAATTCTTGATTAATTTTTGCTTTCTGAAATTGTGCATATATGCCCATTTGCAAAGCTTATTCAATTTTGCCTTTTCTTGTAATTTTGGTTTTGGGAATTCACTCACTTTTTTTAATTCTTGTGCTTTTTTACTCTTCGGTATTATAAGTTATTTATTACTGTTTTTAAAATTTCTGCATCTCGTATCAAAATTAACATTTATTATCTTTCTCTAAATTTCTTTAAATTTTCTTAAAAAGTTACTTTAATTTTTATTTCTAGTGTTTGCAGAATATATTTTTCAATTTGGTTACTTGTATTTTATATTTAAAAGAATAATTTCCTTTGATTGCTTTCCTTTTGAAATCCATACAGATATAATACATAAAGTCTCTGTTTAATAATTCTTTTAGCTGCTTATTGAGAATGATCAAGGAATTGTCACCGTTTGATTATTTTTGCTTAGTTGGGTTTTGTTTCTGAATTAACTGATTAGTCTTTCAGTTCCGGTTTCCAAACCTTTCCTAATATTGTTTTTAACTTATTCCTTACTGTTAGTTAGACTACACGTTGGTTGATGTATTTTCTACATACTTCTGTTATTCTATTATTTATTAATTTCACGGCCTTTTTGCATGACATCAAAAATATTCCTTATTTTAAATATTTCTTAATGTTTGGTCTGTCCTTCTCCCTCTATGTATTAAAATTTAAATACAATAAAAGTAGCACAGTATTATATTTTATTATATATTTTGGATTAATTTTACATTGTGAAAATCGGACAAAATACTGACAAATTCGGAACTAAATAATCTTAACTGTTAGAAATGTTAACTGAAAAGCAGTGAAACGAGTTTCATGTTTCACGCAACTGGAGCTGATTATAGTGAATAGTTTTAATAAGGTTAGGTGTTATATTGAGAAAATATATTAGTGAGCTGTTATTGCAGAAAAAAAACTGATTATATTATAAATATGTGATTTAAAAATTTTCTGAAGATTCTCGAATCATCGCATAAAACAGCGTTTCTGAATCTTTTCATTCTTATGGAACTCTTCTGGCAGTGTCCTAGGGAACCCAATTAACAGTATTTCTTTTATAATATTTTTATTTACGATCATTAATCGAAAGACAAATGAATATCATTTAGTCGTTTTTTTATCAAAATGAAAATATGCAATTATATGCAACTTGTTCTAAAATATAATGATAAATAATAAATTCCTTTAGTACATTAATTTATAATAAATAATAATGTGAAATCTGTTCCTGCTTTTTGGAATGTACATATTGAATTCGGGTTCTGATTTTCGATATGAGACGCGAATTTCATCTTCCACAGGAAGGACACAGTTTATATCCTTATTTTAACAAAAAAGGCTTGTTCACATGCCTGTGATGTTGAATACTGCAGCAATATATTAATTACTTTCATGTGAACTGTTGGATACTCTCTGTCAACGGAAGTCCAGAATTTGTCCAAAACCATGTCATTAAGTCTCATTTTCAATGAACTATGTGACTGCAAAGCAGGAAATTCTTCTTCTTTTTTTAAAGTTAGATTTTGAGGATTCGTAGATTTATGAGAAAATGGATTCCTCACCCAGTTGTATAGTTCTGTTGACATGGATGGAAAATAAGAATCAGTTTTCTTCGACGGGCTCCTCTGTGTGAAATACAATGAAGCTCGAAGTTTGTTGGTACCCATCTTCACATTTTAGTCCCGCCAGTAATTCAAACGTATCAAGATTTCCTTTTCCATAAGTTTAATTTTCTTCGAAATCCAAAAACTTGTCACTTGAAGTTAATATATTTTCTCCGTCGCCTCGAAATAACTTATTTAGTAGAGTCAAGTGATGAAAAATATCTGCTAAATAAGGTAGCATCTGCACCCGCATTTGATACTTAAAGCCTTTAGTAAAATCTTGTTTTGAGCTTTCTTGAAAATGCGCATACATTTCTTCCTTTAATTCAAAAACCTTATTAAAAACTATGCCTCTACTTAAAAACGGGATTTCTGTGCATAACAACAGATGTGTGTGCTTTTTATCAATGTTTCTACAGAGCTTTTTAAAATTTCTGGTGTGAAGGGGCTTTCGTTTAGTGAAGTTTACCATTTTTTAGCGACATCAGACCAAGAGATTGTGACATCAACACCTCTCTATGGGTAGCACGTGGAAGCAACATTTGCATTTTTTTTTCAGTTTTCAAGCATAACAAAACTTTAATGGAGCTAGTCATAGAAGCAGCACCATATATACAAATGTCAATAAATTCTTTCAAGAAAGATCTCTTTTCCCCAGATATTCAGCTAAAATATTAAATATATCTATTTCTCTGCTTGTCTCAAGTTATTTCTTACAGAAGAGGAAATTTTCGTAATTTCTTCTAGCATTAACAAATCTTATAAATGCTAGAACATAATATCTGTCTGTTAAATCTGTTGACTCGTTCATTGAAATAGAAAAATTGCCATTTTTCATTTTTCACACAAAGCCTCTTCAACCATTTGGGACATGTCACTGGTTCTTCGATTTACTGCACTGTTCGTATTTTCAGGTTTCTTGCTAATCTTCTTCCAATACTTTATCCACTATAATTTCAAATGTGAGCATTATCAGATTCTGACTGACTGTGTGACCTTGCCTTTCTGTGCAATAGCCTCTGCTACCAAATAACTTGCTTCTTGAGCCTTTTTACTAATTATGAATACGTCAGCTTTCCGTACCACAAATCTTTCTGAATTGAATTCTAAAAATATAAGTAAAAATTAAGGAGCAAGTCTGTTAATTTGCTTTAAATGAACTAAAGGAATACCTTTCCTAATGCAGACAATTTTCATGTGATTTGCTAGTCATCATATTCTAATCACCAAATCAATTTATTTTATAGAAAGTTTTACGGCTTTTAAAAATAATTTAATTAACCCGCGATCAGAATCTGAATATTACAAAACTGAAAATTTTAGGAAGATCCAGTACGAAACGAAAATAAAAGAGGAATGATAGACGGAATTTGCATAGCAATATCAGTTATCCATTTTAACAGTTATGAAAGCATATATCTAATGCACATCGATACTTCGAAAAATATTAAGTCATACGTATCCAAGCCAACATTACCTATAAATATTGAGAAAAATTCATTTTTTAGCGCAAAGCGGCGTTAGCCCAGAAGGGCTAATAACCTCTTAACGACTCTTTGCGTCGAATCACTAAAAGCCTTGAATGACTTTTCAAATTGTTGCCACCAAATATTATTGGCTTGAAGAAAGAAAATAATTTAACGAAATTAAAGAAATTAAATAATGAAGAATCTGCATGAATGTATGCATGTTTCTCGCATTGCGAGAAAACAACGGTACCTAGAGCCGTCAAATTTTGAATAACGAATATGGGTTCCATCCGAATATGAGTACCCGGAAGCCTGAATTTTCAGTTTCGAATTTGTTTTATTATCGATTTCATATTTTGTAAAAGTTGAATTTTTTTTTGTAAAGTTTGTTTCTTTGTCAGGTTGTAAAACTTGAAACTTTTTAATCAGGAGGAATTTTGAGTAAAAAAAAAACTCAACGATTTCAAAGCGAGCACTGGCAGCATTGTACTGAATTAAACACTTTTACCTCCAGTGAGCGAGATTATCGGAAATTCTAGAAATATGCTGTTTTTAAGTATTTTAAGCTTAAATGATCGTTACCCCAACTACTCTAGAAATGTGTACGTGTCTATAAATGAAAAAAATACCCCTTTGGACGTAATATAAAACCTCAAAGCTTTCAAATTTTTAAAAATTTATATCCAGCGAACCTAAAAATAATACAATTATTAAGAGAATCCTTTGTTTTAATTTTTAAATACATATACTATAAATAATGATAGCAGAAATTCGAAATTTCTAATGCATTCGAGACATCAGACATTTGCTAATGCATGAAAATGTTTTATGGTAATAAATAAATTTTCACTATAAGTAACGCTATGTTTATAAAAGAATTTCTATAGTTATTGCTATAGCTGAATTGCAGTTGACCGAAAATATAGCATGTTGATCCTTCATAATGAAGGAAAGATAGTACCCTAAATGCTATATAGCATTCAATCCCGAAAGGAATGTCACGCCTAGTAAAACTCAATAGATAAACAAACTTATTAGGCCTTTACTTAATTTCAGCGGAATCACTTTCAGAATTTGTTTACAATCGCTTTCTTAAGCTGCAACTAAACAAAAAGCAATTACCAGAAACAGAAACTAACAAATTTTCAAGAACTTACAAGTAACTAAACTAGGGATTCCTATCTCTTTTCTTGTATCAATCTCTTTTAAAAGAATGGTTTTGTTCATCCACCTTCTTATATTTTTCTTTATAATACGCAGTATGCAACATAATCATAACGGAAACAATTGTACATTAATAACAATTCGTCTAAAATACAAATAAAAGTTTCGAAACAAAAAGTTGTTTATTAGATTAATATTTTATTGTTTTTGGAATAGTAAATAATTACAACAGAAAGGCCTGTAATGATAGAAATTATGTGTAATAAAAAATATATAATATAAAACATCTCTAAAACGAAATTAAATAATAAAACTTGACCAAATTTAGGATCCGTGCCAGAGCTATTGTGAATGTATCAGTAAGAACTTTTAGGGACGCGAGAGATTTATTGGGTCTTATGTATATTTTCAATAATTCTTTGTTAAAGGCATCTGTTACAGTTCTTTCTTTAGAATAATGTTGTTGAACATTACAGCTGTGGAAAGCTATAATGACATTAATCACAAACTCAGTTCATTCATTCAGTTTATTGAAATTTCGGTATACAAATTTTAGTGCCTCATTACGCTTATTTATGTTATTTCATCTTTGTTTCACTTTCATCTTTACTTCCTCTAAGTCTCTGCTACTGAGTCTCTACTACTAGACTGCCTTGGTCGTGTAATCTCCTACAGTGTTTATAATTAGTATTTAATCTATAGTTTTTATCACAATTTCTTTATCATTCTTATCTTCTCTGCATGTCTTACATTACTTTCATTTACATTTTCAAATTCTTAAGTATACTGTGGCCACCGTAACTACAACACCTGAAGGAAGCATGCTTATAACATGAAATTTACAACATGCATTAGTGGAGGTGAGATAAGCAAATGATTAGAAATTCAGCGCAGACGCACATCACGCGCGCCTGTGCCGCCACTTCAAAGCGCTATTTAAGGCTTGGAGTTTTCGACGATTTCAAGTTCGACAATTGTGTTTTTTTTGTGGTTTTTTTTAAAAAAACGATCAATTTTGGCTTGTAGTAAATAGCGATCATCGTTTGATCAAGTATCTGAGTTCGACAGAGGAAGGATAGTGGCTTACAGAGAGTGTGGATTATCTTTCAGGGAAATCGGTAGTCGTGCTGGACGAAACTAAATAACTGTAATGCGGATATGTGACCGTTGGATGCAGGAAGGTACGACGAACCGACGTGTTCGATCGCATCCATCTCAATGCACCACTTCACGTGATGGCAGGAATACTGTGCGCATGACAGTAACGAATCGCTCAGTCACATAACGAACCATAGCACAGCACATTCAGTCTGTAACGCATCATCCAGTGTCTGCGCATACCCTTCGGCGCCGTTTACAGCAGAGTAGTCTGCCCGCAAGACGTTCATTGCTTCGTCTACCCTTGACGCAGAACCACAGAAGTCTCCGCCGCCAATGGTGCGATGAAAGAAGGATATGGACGGCAGAATAGAATGATATTGTCTTTACTGACGAGTCACACTTCTGTCTGCAACACCACGATGGTCGGATTCGATTCTGGAAACACCGCGGAGAGAGGATGCTGTATAGCTGCGTTATACACCGCCACACTGGTCCTGCACCGGATATTATGGTATGGAGCGTTATTGTATATCACTCTCGCACTCCTCTAGTACGCAGTGCCGGTACTTTAAACAGCCAGCGCTACATCTCCGAGGTGTTGAAGCCAGTTGTCCTTCCTTAATTTCAGGGCTTGCCCACAGCCATATTTCAACAGGATAATGCGCGACCACACGTGGCACGCATTGTCCAAAGGTTCCTTGTCAATCGCCAGCTCGAATTGCTTCCCTGACCGGCTCGCTCTCCGGATCTTTCAGAGAGTAATCCAGATCCAGAGAGACCTTCCAGATCTCTGGAAGTAACCGGTAAGAGACAACAAATTCCTCTTTTTTGGGTAATATAATAGATGAAGAACAATAGTCCCTGGAGAAAATATTGTAAAACTACTTTTACATAATTTCTAGATTTAATAGTTTTAGTGAGGAGGCTTTGTGAAAGATTGGCCTCGCTTTAGACTTGGAATTTAGAATTAAAAGTTTTTAACAAGGTCGTTTAGACCTTAGTTTCAAACTTATTAAATCTGGCGGGAAGTATGCAAGGATTTTAAGTTTGACTAACGTTTATTTTATTTTAAAACTTTACTATCATCTCTTATTTTCCACTTCCTGCCAGAATTAACGCGTGAATGTTTATGCAAATTGTTCTTGTCAACGCTTAAGTATTTAAGTTGTGGCTTTTTGCCAAGACCGTAGTAGAAGGAAAGAGAGTGAGCCATCTCGCCACGAGTCTTCATGCGAGCTTGCCATTTAGGACTGTCTGCCTTTTAGGACAGAGATTCTTAGTTCTTTTGAAAGCTAAAGACGTATTGTAGTTAAAGCTAAAGACGTATTGCAGTTTGAATACTACAGACGTAGTAATTCAAAATGCAAGTCTTAGTGTTAGTCATCTGAGTAAAATATTAAAAGTTAGCTCTTATTTAAATTTTATTTAGTTAGTAGTCTTATATTTTTACGTTGAGACCACAAGTGGTTGGTCTTTGTATCCCGAAGCGCGGGAGAGACTATGAAATCGTAGAAAAATAAAGGGTAATTTTAACCATTCTCAACTTGTCGTCTTTGTTACACTCCATAGGATATAGTTTGCTGTCAAACTTATTGTTCAGTTAGGACACGTCATGTTCGTCAAGCAGATAAAAAGAAATACAAGTCCTGATAATAGAATGGAGAGTTAACAATTTTGTCAACTTCAGTAATTTACTATTGACAAATTTCTTCATCGAATACCAAAATCAAGTGAAGAATGTTGTACAAAATATTTTATAAGTAGAACGTTTCCTGTTTCGATTTAGTAGTTTTGCAAGATCTAATTTGTTTAATACAACTCAAATTCGAACTTACATAATCTTTCGAATACATTTAAAGTATTTCTAAAAGATTTCCGCGTGAAACCAAGGTCTCCGTAGGGAAAAAAAATGTTGGATATGACTTTCAGTTTTATTTTTTCCTGCCATTCCTGTTAGGTTTCGATTAAACGGGTTTTGCTGTAATTACTGGCGAATGGTGAGTAACTACCTAAATATAATGAGTGATTAATTTTCAAATAATTTATAAAGCTATTTATTTATAAATATTATATACAATAATATAAAACCCAATAATTAATTTTAACTTAAGCCATGTGATTAACAGTTTACAGATTATTCGAAGAAACGGACTGTCGGGGTGAAAAGCCGTCCATGTAGCAATGCTGCTAATTTTATTGAAATGAACTTCAATTAGCAATCAATCAATAATTATTCCATACTAATCTCAATCTAAAGTTTAAAGCGGCTTTGCAAGACTTAATTGTGATCCACATACTATTATTACTCTCGAAGCAATTCATTATAAATAAAAGTGCTTTTACTTATGCAGCTGCAAGAATTGTAACAGAAGATTCATTCTACCAGGCCCTTAACAGTTTCTGGCCTCTAAAATTCAAACTACTGATAACTCAAGTAATATTGTCCTAGTTCATGAAAAAGCTTCTAATTTCACATGTATCTATCCGTTTTAGGTTTTATTCACTTCTCGAATTTCACAATGCTGTCATTTTACTTCGTTCTGCTGTTTCCAGTTTAAGAAGTTTTCCTTCATAGTTTTAATCAAATATTCATTCTTCGCTTCTTCACCAAAGAGATGAGCAGTTCTATTAACCCAGTTTTAATATCCAAATGAACGCTGAAACAGTCATCGGATACCCAATGTGTAAGCAAGTTCTAAGTTATAAGCAGTGAGAAATTCTGAACACATTTTATAAAATAATGAACAATATTCTTAACAAAGCAGTATAATACGAAGCAGAAAATCTGTTTGTTTAAACTAAAGAATTTAAAATTTGTTTCCACTATCATAATTTGGCATAATATTCTTAATAGAATAAATTCTATCAGGAAACGGCTTTAAGGTAAAACTATAAATATCAAACTTGCTTTAGAATTCACTGATGGAAAATAAACATTTTATTACAATACGGATCGGATTCTACACATAGCAATGTGGTTAAAATTACCAAAACACTTAACGAAAATGCAGATTGGGAATTTGAAATTAAATCTGTAGTTAAAACTCTATGATAGCAAAAGAAAACGCAGTTTCAGTATGAGCATAAAGACGAATCACTGCAAACATTTTGAAGATAAATTTAGAATTGCGCATTTTATATGTCTTTTAGTAACGGATCGACACTTTTAAACAGAAGTTTTGAACCTCTAAAATTGCACAATGGTAATTTCAGTTTTCCTTACAGTTAATCAGAAACTGATGAAAAAAATTTACAAAAAAAAAAAAAAAAATGTAGCGTTTTGGAAAAAAAATCTTTAGCTAGAAGGGCTTTTAAATATATCTACAAACGTAAATTTAAAACTTGAAAAATAAAAGCCTTTCAAGATTTTGAAGTTAATTACATCTAGAGATCTATTTTTTTCCAGCTTTTCCCTTTCATGAAGAATACTACTAACTTTGCGTGTTGATGTTGCTAGCGATAAAAGACTATAACTATTGCAAACTAAAATTAATTAAGATTTATTTACATATGTTACAAGTATGTCACAAAAAAATGTCTGTGAAACTTACATTAAGAAAAGTTGAAAAAACGAGTTACACAAAAAAAAAAGTATTTCCTACTTTCGTTCATTAAAACAAAGACCTCCAGAATTTTAGCCCTAGGGCCGTATTGGCTATTTCAATGAAGCTTCGAGAGCCAAGACCTAAGTTCATATCATGGTGATGTAATAATGATGGATAGCATACACATGTTTTTAAACAAGGCAGCGGAGGTTTTTGAGATTGAGTTTATACCACTATGATAACAGGAAGAAACTTGTTTTTTAAACTTTTATGTACTTTCATCTAACATAAATTTCTTAAAATTATTTAATCATTTGTAAAAATACTCAAAAATACTCATAAAAATACTCTTAAAATTATTTAAACATTTGTAAAAATACTGCCGGAATATCAGATTTTTCTTCAGCTTGTAATGTAACTTTACTTCGTTATATTGCGGGCAAGTTTTGTGTGGAAAAAAAATCTGCAAAATTAAAATTAATTACAGTTTATATAGAACAAAAATTAACATTTAAACAAAATCGCTGCTGAAAATTTCTATAAAGGAAACCTAAAATACTACTGAGAAGTTAGGTAAATATAACACATGAAATCTTTATTCTCGTAAAACGTACGATGACAAATTTTTTAATACAGTGTTATGGCATTTCACTCATTGTAAATTTAGAAACAATTCTGTAAGATTTATAATATGCTTTACAAAGAATGTGCATGGCAAGCAATGTATTTATGAATTGACTTTTATATAAATAGTTAATGTGTATGTCACCTTATAAGGTATTTCTCCCGCCTTCGTAGCATGCTTTCGTGATGTAGTGGTCAGCACGTTCGGTGCGTATTCGATAGGTCCGAGGGTCGAGTCCCAGCGAGGACATTGCTCACTTGTCTCTTCTCCTGCTTCAAAAATAATCTACAAGTGGCGCCCGAACTAAAAAGGGTTGTAGATGAGAACTCTCCACCACCAGGATTTGGCGATTGGTTCTTTTAATCCCCAGTCGCTTTTAAAATGGGCAGTATATAAGGCATTTCTTCCGCCTTCGTAGTATGGCTTCGTATTGTAGTCGTCAGCATGCTCATCGCGTATTCCATAGGTCTGAAGTTCGAGTTCCGGTGAGGGCATTACTCATTTGTCTCTTCTCCTGCTTCAAAATCTTAATGTCTGTATAACCTTGCTTATTTTTAAATTTTATAAAATTATTTAAAAAGCCTTTAGTGAGTCAGATCCGGCTCGCTAGTTGTACTTTGGAAACCCTTCTGATCCTTTAAAAGATGCGAAATAAGGAATAAGATGTAAAAAATATTATTTATTATTTAATTAATTAAATGTTTATGCGTAAACAGTTAATTTGCTTTAAGTTATATATTTCTGATTAAAATACAATTTAATTATTTGAAAATCGGTTTTATTGTCTTATGTTTTTCTTCTAAATGCTCTTCCATCATTGACAGAAGATGAGTATCCAATGTTAGCACTGCAATTAGATTTAACAACGCCTTCATTTAATTTAAGGTTGTTAGTATAAAATTAGTGTCTTATTTTAAAATTACAGATGGCATTATCGGCATTAAAAGAAGAAATTCTTTTTCATTGTAATTGCAAATTGTTCATAATATTTTCCAAACACTCGAACATTCCATTTACACTCTCATCTGGATTCTAGAAAAAGTCAATTAAAATAATAAACACTCATTAGGAATATTTTCGTCCTTTTTTTATTTGAAGAAGGAGTTTGAAGATATAAATATATAGAGAGATCATGACTTTTCATTTCGTTTAAGACTACTTACTCCTAACGTCTTTTTACCAATCAGATTTTTAAGAAATGCTTTAAATTTTGTTCCACTGCAAAGACTTTTTTTCAGCTACTTTTTAATATTTGTAAAATTTCATGTAATTTTAAATTGCAATCGTGAGTTACAGGAATGGCTATGATTATTGTATAGTATTTGAAACAACTATTCTGAGTTCTTTAATATTTGCTTTTACGATAAATTGATCAATTAACGTGGTTGACAATGTTTTTATTTTTATGACATTCTGTTTGCTTATACTGTATTAGTGCTACAGCACGTCACATACCAGTTTTAGAAGCACTTTGACAGTTAGTAAACTTTGCGTTGTGTATACTATTGCTTATCGCTAACTATTCATAATCATTTTCACAGTTTTCCTTATACGAATATCATAACGTGGTCTTTTTTCTTATTGGATCCATAATCCATTTATGCAGATAAGAACACTTAATAAAATGAGATGTGATGAACGCAAAAGGTATGTGTGTAACGATTTAACAAAAAAGTGGCAAATTAAAAGAAAGAATATTATATACAGGTAGATACATTAAATACTTTAGAACGAATGAAACAAATGGAGATAAAACACAGCCTACATGCAGAATGAAAGACAAGAAAAAATTACTGCTACGCAGAGTAGCTAACTGCAGTGTACTTATATGTAAGGTAGGGACAATCAGAGCACTTTTGACTATCAGGCATACTCGACGATCATTATATCAGGTGACGGAGGAAATGAAACTAATAAAATATATGGCATTTCATTCTGTATTTATGCCAGGAAAATTACATCAGCGATTTGAGATCATATCCAACGAGAGAGTTGTCAACGAAGTGGAGAAGAGATTCTGCACCCTCTTGTACCAACTGTTCAAATTACAGTGCCAAATGACATCATCCAGCCTCAAGAGATTCTTAATTTTCAAACAAAGTTTATTTGACATTTTTTCTAAACTAAAAAAAAGGCCAAGGATAGGAAAGCTATTTAAAGCCTTTTCCGAAACGGCAGGGTTAGCGATCCTAGTTGTTTTGCACATGTACGAAGATTTTCCAAAAGTGTTTTAATGCATGCTTCCAAAACTCTGCTTTCAGACTGCTTTATATAATATAAAAGCAATTTATGCAGTAATACTTCATTTATTCCTTAAATTTCTATATCACTTATGCAAATAATATTATTGAAATCACATCATCATTGATGATCATTGAAGTCATCTTTGATGTCTGCTAGGTTCTCTTAGCACTGATCCGCAGGTGCCGAAAAATTACAGAGTACAAAGCAATTTTGTATGTAAAATAATGAAGTGATGCATGCTAAATTTATAAATTAATTGTTGATTAATATTATTAGTTAATAGTTAATTAATTTCTATCATTAATTATCCATTTGTATAAAATCTTTTTCAAGATAAACTTAGTATACCTCATTATGATGGCTGTCATACAGAAATAGGTACAAATTTATTTATATGAGTTACAAAAAAGCTGAAATGAAATATCTGTTAACCTTCCATTAATAAAATTTTATGAATAATGGATATCTTATGCTTGTAATATTGCAAAATTTAATTCCACATTGCGGTAGAAAACTGAGGTTTTTGAAAAGCTAAGTAATTTGCATTTTAATTACAGTAAATCATGTTTACATTTCTTAAAATTCAAAGATTAATGACACCGTATAAAAATGGAGAAAATGTTAAATTGAAATTTCTAAAAATAGAATTAATGCAAAAATAAGATGCATTTTTTCTGTGTAAGTGGACTGCCTGTTGAAGTTAAAAATGGCAGAAAATGTCTTATTATATTTCTGAACGGAGAAGTGAATATTCGCTGATTTCATACAGGGCTGAAAAAACGATGTCAAAAAAACATAAAGCTATGGTATATTCCTGAAATAATTTGCAAAAATAAAATATGGAAACGTTTTTTCCCTTTTTCAGTATTTATTCTAATTATAAAATTTAAATTTCTCTCTAGCTACTCCCTTAAAGTTAAATCTCAATTTTATTCTTTTTTTAATGTGAAGAAAAATACATTATTTTCGCGACTATATTCAGCTCTTAAAGTAGACTCTACTGAAAAATTGAATTTGTGGAAAAGAAAAATAGAAGAAAATAAAGGAAAAAATTCAACCTTTTATCTAGAAGTTTCCTAAAGTTCATTAAGTTAAGTAACAAGAACTCTAGAAATAAAACTACAATAGATATAAAAAATGTGCGGACTTGATAAAAGAAACGTCATCTAGATGAATGTAATCCGCGATGTCACTCGGTCCGTGGAGCGAAAGAAAGCGTCGAGGATATTTCTTGAAAAAATAAACGATGTGGTCATGTGAGTTATGGACTGGAAGTAGTTGTAAAATGCCCGTTCCGTGACTTCACCATCAAGGGGGACATTCATCATTCCCTAAGGCGCTGTTCCTTACCATTATCTTTTGAAAAGTAACTTACTTTGACAGGGTTGATTTTCCTGTCTTCAAGGAGATTGTAAATCTATTTGATTCGAGGACGCGTTGTATCGTAGAGAAGTACAGCATGAGTAACACACGATTTCTTATGAAATCTTAATCTATAGCAAACATTACTGGTTTCAGACTGTAAAAAGGGTGAGTGAATAGAATTAAACTTGCTCAAATTAATATTGTTATTCAGAGAAGAGGGAAAAAAATCTTTAAATATATTTTCTCATAAAAAAAGGTTTTATAGGATATAACTATGAGGCAAAGATGTTGAGGCTTTTATAGACCGAATCCCGTTTATAAATAAAATCTACTTTACTAATCTTTTGCATAATTGATTTGATTAGTTTTAGGGTTTTGTTGCCACATTTATCATCGGAAATATTCCAGATATGAATGTTACCCGTTAATACCATGGTTGAAGGTCATCGAATTTTATCTGTGGCACCTACAAGAAAATTGTTTGTCTGTTTGTCAGTGACGTAAGCACTGCGACAAATCCACTGGGGAAATGGCCTATCGGCAGAAACGCTGCACTTTTATAACTATCTGTAACACGTTACCTAGTCAAACATTACGCAAGAACTCTGCAAGTAAGCAGCACATATGATGTATACCCAGATGATATTGTTCAGAATAATGCACAGAATAACTTATTATATCCAAGTTATCACTGACTTCTAGAGTAAACGTTCTTTGTAAACTCAGAATTACAATGCATAAAACATTGCTAAAATCCTCATTCAGCGCAATCAAAGTCTTGACAGGGTCTAATTGATAACTATAGGTCACAAATACCGATCTTCCCAAGTAAGTTTATGAATTCCGCTACAAAATTTAATATTGTATAGAGATTTTTGGCTAGGCCTAGCGGCAATAGAATGCTCCACCAATTGAGGTACAAATGCTGATAGTCACATAACAGACGGTACAGCAACTCAACTGGTGGTAAGTAAGTCTTGTTTTAGAATTGTGAACACACTGTACAAGAAATCTTTCTCACTAGCTATAGTTCAAACTCAGCTATAGTTTTCTTAATAACAACAGAAAAGAAACTACACTTTCTTCACATCTATTGCGATGGGAGGTAGATAACATTTAAATAACAACAGAGAGAAAACAAATCATTTAATATATATTTGAAATTATCTTGTGATTTTTCCGTGTTTAAAACAGTCTAACGTGTTTAATCTATTTACCCTGTTTAACAGGAAAGGAAACACATATACGGCCTAGAATACATTTTGCGACATATGTAAGAACCGATATATACGTGCATATTAAAATATGTCAAAGAAATTAAAACAATATGTTAAAAGTACACAAATTCAGGTACAGAATACCAGGAAGGTTTTTTACATTAAAATCATAAAAATAATTTTTTCTCATAGTAGTTTTGGGGAATTTGTGCTTTCTTAGCGAAACTCCTGGCTGGTCAGAGGGTTAATACTGATTGTTGCTGCAACCTAAATAATATTTATATCAAGAAATTAAAATAATTGTTATTCAAGAAAAATTAATCATTGGAATAGAATTACGGAAGATTGTATGTACTGAAAGTTATAAATAATGGTAACAATTCATGCATAGGCTTCTTCTAGAGAAACTTAGGGCAAGACTGATGAAGGCGCGAATAAATCTGGCTCTGACGTGATGTCTTGTCTCCATTACCGTGTTAGCCATTCCTTTTGTTGTACCATTGTGTCTCTAAGGATAGAGTATTACTAGAGAAACATAAATTTTCTTCGCAGAGTAGATGATGCCATTACTACGAGAAACTTTAGCTAAAATTATTACCGGTGCCCGATCTTCTTTTACTTAGACATCAGCAGATAGGAATGTTAAAAATAAAATAATTACATAAAGAATTAATTCGTAGTCATAGACGACGTGTAGGAAAAATGGCTACGGAAATTATTTGTTAAATATTTAGTCTACGCATGTACTTTCAGCTATAATTTTTCAAAACATAGTCAAATTTACATATTGTACTTAAGAAATTTGCAAAAATGTTCTTGAACGAGTTTACGGAATGAGATACTTTAAAATACTTATTAACAACCGAAATTCAACCCTTTTCAAACAATTTAAGGAGCATTATAAAATAAAAATATTCTTTTTTGTGAATTAATTAGGTAAAACAGATATCTTAAGAAATGTCTCGTCGTAACTGTTCTCCTAAAATATTATTATTTCCATTAGCACTATATAAAATATTTTTATAAAATTCTCAAAAATTTAGCAAACTTTCATCATTGGAATTACTTGTTAGGACATATATTAAGGAAATAAATCTTTTAAATACCTATTTCGGATACTGTATGCAAAGCTCAGGGACAAAGCCGTACCAGGTACAGACATAAATCGGGCGAGGCATCAGAAATTTACCATTGGTCGAACAGATCATTAAATGAACATAACTTTAAGAATATTTAGGAAACAGAATTATATGGTTCTTCAAATATGTATTTAAATATTGCATGCCGAGTGCAAATTATGTATCTAAACCTATTGGAACAGAAACAGGCCAATGCAAGATTTCAAACTAGACAAAATAACAATCTCATGCTGATGCAAATTGTGCAAAGAGGGATGGACTCTATGGATTTCGATTGCATCATAAACTTGATATTCTAATTATACGCAATGAATTTGATATCGGCATCACTGCTTACCATTTTTTTTTTCTGTTTGTTTGCCTCTCCATCTTAAATCATGTGTCATCCTAAGCAAAAAATGGCTCCTTTTTCTTTTATGTATATTGGGATTGAAGTTTGTTCTTCAGAATCTTTACTTACTAATGAAGTCAATTATTTTAAATCAGTTTGCCTCGACAACTATGTACTAAGTAGAAAATCAGTAATGTGAAGTATTAAAATTAGAACGGGAGACTTCTAAAACCTCAGTTATGAAAGCTAACATTTAGATAATACTGATTAGAATGTAAATAAAACTAACTAGAAGCTTGCGTAGGGCAGCGGCCAAGATTAGTCGTGACTTCATAGAGTGATATTTCATCATGGTTTCATTTTCATTGCAAGGGGCATATGGAGGAACCCTACTCCATTTAATCCAATCTCCTTGAGTTTAAATTTAGGACAAATAATAAAAACAATTTATTACTCATTGCTGGTGAGCTGCAAATTTAGAACGACTTTATCATAGCATAGTACTACCATTTTTCATTTGCAGACGAAAGCCCTGTGAAATAGCTTGATTGTAACAGATGGGATTCATTTCTTACATGACATACAGAATGCGAAATCTGTCTAAAGATAATTTTCCGTTCTCTGCGCAGCTAAAACGCATAACCCTTTTCTCTCGAATTATCTCAGGATGAAAAAAACATCACACAGCGATTCGCCCGAGTGTATTCGGTAACATATCATCAACCAGTGCACTGGAAGTAAATACCTCCAGTCCTCACTCCAATCATATCCCTCCCCCCCACACACACTAAAGCGTACTCTAGCAATCAGCATTACGAAACAAATAACCGCAGGAGTTTCAACTTCATTGAGTTCTATTGAAGAACAAAACTGTCTCTCTCTTCCGTGGATACTTTAGATGTGATTTGGGTGACGACACAGCAAGTTGCCACTAACCACAATAAGCTCCCTACTTCGCAGAGGGGGCAATGCAGTGTCAGGCATATTTGAGGCGGGCGATACAAATTTTTAGACCGATTTATACTGTGACTACTCAGCACTCCAGAACGAAATTCGTTTCGTTGAGCTACCATTTAGGGGGATAAACATGTTTATAATGTTGCATAGCTTTTAGTACATAACTGAATCCCTTATCATTCAGTCAGAATAATACCCCTGTATATATTTTTTGGGCTGCTTTATTTCCTACGCAGAATTACCACGCTACTTACGCTTGTTTTAACAATGAAACTATAAGATAGGTTACAAATTTTCTGAACCATCATATTAATACAACAGCTTGATCAATCGTATAAAGGATATGAGATTGAAGACTTGCGCATTTTTATACTTTTCTATTGAAAAACTATAAAATGAGTTTGCTTCTATTTAAAAATTTTTCTTCGATCTAATTTGCAACAATAAGTCGTTGTATGACAGTTATAATACACTAAAGCTTACTTGCCTGTAAGTAAATGCTTTTATAAATATTTCTTTGAAATTTCCATGCGGAAGTAGAGGATATTGCTTTTTAACTCAGCATATCACAATTCATATTTTATTATCTGAAATTTGTTATTTTAGAGGATCATGCAGAATTTTTATTTTGAAAAAGTTACTCATTTATTGCGTTAAATTTGTTTTCATAAAACGTTTTCCTTTAATTTGAGAAATTTTGTTAATTACAATGTTCCAGAATACATGGTTAACAGTAATGACGTTTTCCGAACACAGTGTTTGTACGGTGTATTTACTAAAGTTGATTTGTGCATTCATATCACCGTTTTGTTTCGAATTTAAGCTACATTTCTTTATTCAAATATTTAAGACATAAAATTAAAATGCGATTTAAATTCAAAGCAATATTTTAATATCTTATTTCTGCTAATCCCGCAAGTGTGAAAGTATACCTGAAGAAGTTTTTCAATAAATTAGGTATCTTATAATATTTAAATTAGTGCCTTCTTAGGTAAATAAAAATTTTTCTTATTTTTCAATACCTATTACAAATGCTTTTTTATTTTTTCCAATTTTCATATCTACTTTACTTAAAATCTTTTTTAATATCTTTCCCAATTTTTCAGCTTTAAAATCCTACTGCGAAATTCGACGTAGTACAACAATTTAATTTTTAATATCCACTCACATTAATTTATTACTTGATACTGTTGAGATTAGTTTAATGCTCAGTAGACTTTTACATTAATTTAACATTTAAAATCTTTGTTATTTTGATTTTTGAACTATTACAGTGTAAAATAAGAAGTGGTGCTCTACAAAAATACGCTAAGTTAAGGAAAAAGAAAGCTCTATATGCTCTCTAGAGAAATAGAAGATTTAGTTATTCAATACATTCCTACAAACATGAAACATGCTTGCCCAATTAATAATGCATTTACAGCTAGATATGCCTTTTGTTTAACCAGTTTCTAATTCTTGCTTCTTCACCAACCAGAATAGCGATTCCTTCTAGATTTTTCAAATGCTAAGTAGAAAATAAGTAGCGCTTCTATAAAACGTAAAAAGAGTTTTTAGAGACGAAGAGTTTGAATAAATCTGATATTCAATAATACAATAATAATCTTTCGCCAATTCGTATTATAATTCGTAATCGTGTCTTTCGTATTGTAACGCCAATTTTAGTTTAAGTTTATTTTAAAGTTTCTTCCTCTTAAAACAGAAGAATATGGGAATTATAATTTAAGTTTTCTAACTCAGGTATTACACTGAAATCTTAATAAATTTATTGAAAATTTATGAATTGAAATATGCAATTTGTCCCATTCAAAAGGAATTCATACAAAATTACGTTGTGTTTTTATGCTGAAGTTATCGTATTTTAAAATTTTCTTATATGCTGCATCAAAACGTCAGCGAAAACCTTTAGCAAAAGTTTCAGCTTATAATTAAAAAGAAGAAAGATTGATTTTTCATTTAATATGAAAGAAAATATTTGTTGTTTCCACGTTAAAATCTATACGTTTTATGTTTTCCTAATGATTTTGAAATGCAAGAAAAAATTCTGGAAATGCCATTATTTATTTATTACGCAAAAAAGCATTAGAACAAGTGGGCTATTAGTCTCGAAACAGAATTTAGCGTCTTTCACTAAAAGCTGGGAATCACTTTTCAAATTTTTGCCACCAAATGTTATCTCCCTGCATTACTTTTAAAGAAATTAAATAATAAAAGATCTGCATGTATGTTTGTTCCTCAAATTTCTAAAAAATGACAGTAGCTAGGACCATCCAGTTTTGAATAACGTTGTGCTTCACCCTATCACGGGAACCTTAAAACCAGAATTTTGTAAATTTTGACTTTACAGAATTATATTTAACATTTTGTAAAAGTTTAATGAATTTTTGATTAAAACGATTTGAAAGCGAGCAGTAGCAACACTCCATGAAATAAAACACTTACTCCAGCGCGCAAGGCTGCATATTGTAAATTCTGAACATATGCTGTCTTTAAATATATTGTAAAGTTGCCATTGAATTGAATTTTATGAGGAGTAAGGGCGAAGAATACGATATTTAATTATAAAAATTTAACACACAAAACTTTAATGATAAAAAATAAGTTTTGCAAGACAAAAATAAGTTTTGCAAGCCATCTTACTAAGAAATTGAATATTGATTTGATGACCTGAGAAAAGACTGAAAAAAAATTAAAAGATGTATATAAATATGCATACCTGCACTTAATACTGCATCGGGAATTCTAAACATATTGTTGCGTGCGTACGGGTTCGTAACTGATTGAATTCACAAGTCGATAAAATGTTAATAACAATTTATTCTTATTCCAAGAAATAAAACAAAATCCTGAAATTTCCTCAGAGATATTCGTACAATATCACAAATAGTTATATTTTAAATTACTAAAACGTTGAATAGAACTCAATTGAAAACACAGAGAAAGCTAATCCGATCTCATCGCGAATTCGCTACAATCAATAACAACACTATGTAAACAACTACAGTTCACTTAAAGCAACTGAGTTGATAATGATCGTTGATCGTTTATTTACTTCTGGTACACAACTACAAAAGAGAGTTTTAACCAGTATTAATACCAGTTTTAACATATTAATACCATATTAACATTTGCTTGATTTGAAAAAATATGATGTACACTAGTACATCGTCTCACGGAGGCGGAATAAGGAAGATCAAAGTTCATGAATTTAGATAAAGTACACAATAAACAGTCAAAATATCGATGAACAATGCATTGAATAGTGGAGGAAAGCTTAGGAAGGTGCACGTGACTTTTTAATGTTGCTTTAATGGAGTTGTAGTAAACTAAAACTCCAAGTCGAGATACTGAGCTGATATGTTTCTGTCCGGCTTTTTAAAGCTTTTTAATCATGCACGAGAACATTCTGTAATTTTTATTTTCACGAAGTTTCTGGAAGGCAAAAGAGTACAATTACGAGATATCTATTTATTAAATACGCGTGCTTCTATACCTTTACTTTTTCGGCATAGCCTTCTCTTTAAACTCATCACGCGCTGCATTGCACGGGGAAATGAAACACATTTAATTACAATTGTACTAAAAATAGCTAACTAAACAAAAACTGGCAGATTTCACGTAAACCTACGCTTATTGAAAAATAATATAAATTAAAGATACATTTAATTTACGCAATAAATTCTTCAACAGTATCAAGAAACGGTGCTTGGAACATCTTTCAATTATTACAAAATTGTTGCAATTATTATAAATATTATGATTTGGATATATTACCTATTAAATATTAAATAAATAATAGATAATAGTTATATATGTACTATTAATATAAAATACAGGTTTAAACGGCTAAGAGATGCATTTGTGGTTTTAAGATTATTCAGTTCGTTAGCGATTGTAGATTTCATAAATTTGATGATAAAATGATAATCTTATTTGTGCAAGTCAAAATAGCAGCATTCGAAAAATTGGCAAATAACAGCGTGGAAGGATAGGTTAGCTTCCTGAATATGCCAAAGCACACACAGGCTATCTGCCTAGCAGGAGGGATGCCTTCGTGGAAGATTTCCTAAGAAAAATTGGCTGGTATTCATGCTATGCATTGAGAAAAATAAACAAAAAGCAATTATGTAGCCAATCCATTTATCTGAGACAGAAAACTCAAGTCGATTTCTCAGAATTCAGCTGCTTAAACCACTCAGCCCCTATTAGGACTCTACTTTTGAGGAAGAAATAATTACATTTCAGTATTATTCAAAATCAAACAAGAAAGGTTTATGATACATTAAATGGGAGTATAAAAACCTCTTTTAACTTCACATTTTTCTTGTTTTCATTTATGTTGGAATAAATTTAACGAAATGCATTTGACTCCGAAATTTAATTTAAGGAGAAAAAGTGGATATCGGTGAGTAAAAGAAATCTGCTGGCTGTGAAAAAAGTATTCTTGCTCGTATTTAATTAGCAAATCAAAATTAAAACGTGTTTCACACATTTTTATTTATTTGACGCCCTTTATATTTTTCCGCTCATGTAATTGCGAGAGTTGGATAAACAAAGAAAAGCGGTTTGTTTAGTTGAAAATTTTCCACCTCTCGACTTAAAAATAACAATTTTAAATATCCACTAATTAAACCACAGATTTTAACAACATTCTAGGCGAATAGTTTTAAATATATAATTGGTAGTCTAATGATGTGCAAAATGTAATCTACCGTTTTGTGGTCTTTATTAGAACACATTAATTCCAATATGACTTCTTTAATTATAATTGCGAGGGTGCTATTTACTTGTTTGCTGTCTGTACCTGCTACATTCACTTGATAAATACACAAATAATGAATAATTAACGGTTGTAGAAGCCTGAATTTAATGAACTGCTTGAAACAGTCATAGGTTTCATTTTGTTAATTTTTTTTTTATTATAAAAATAGAAAAGTATTTTCTCGATAGTTTTGCTATCGCATTTCCAACTTCTCAGTTTAAATTAAATAAGATAAAATCTTTTTGATCCCACATAATAGCTACGCAGCATTAAAATATTAATTTTTTTTCTATGTCCAACGAAATTGCATTAAAAAGTTTATTTTAAATTACATTTACTTTTAAAATTTAACTTTTATTAAAATGCACCAGACTAATACTCACTGAATATCAAAATTCTTAGCATTAAGCCTTTCTTCTGTAATATGAGACTGTACGTAGGAATTTGGTAGATCTGAAATATTTTATTCAATTCAAAACCAAAGTTAGTGAAAAAATGCTGTATAACCTGTATACTTTTATTAGAGGTGAGACAAAGCGCGCATTTTTTCGAATTCGAGTGTGAGTTATGCAACGTCTTAGAATCTCTTGAATTTCTCTGATCTCAAACACATTTGTCTCTTGAATTAAGACATGAAAAAGAAAAGAAAAAAAAAGAAATTTCTATATACTTTCTAAAGTTTTCGATTAAAAAAAGAAAATTTATGAAAGCAAGATGTAAAAATACACCTATGACTTTAAAGAAGGTATTGATTAAAATTTGCAAATAACAGTACATAAAAGGTACTTTAAAATCCTAATCTTTATCTTCTGAATACAATTCGAGAAAACATATGTGAATAGCAGTTCAGATTTCAAAATTCAATAGTGTAATTAAAAAATAACAACGCGAGTTATGCATACGACGTAACATTGATATGCAGCGATATGAGTCACTAATACCATTCAAGAACGTATCGGTTATATCCAGAATTATCGGTGATTCGAGCATTAATTTCAAACATTTTCAAGAATGCGCACCTGAAACACAGTATATTTTTCTAGACCGCATGCAGGAATATTGTGGCACTCATGGATGCGAAGAGAAAATGTTGGTTATCCAGATACCATTTGTAACTGAATAATAAATAGCCCACATAGCACAAAAACATCCACGGGATATCCTGAGGATGTTTCTCGCGGGATATCCGCACATCCTCAGGACATCCCGTAATATCCCCGAACCTCCTGAACACATCCTCCTGAGTGCTTAATGTCACATCCCAGTATATCCTCAGGACATCCTACCTAACTCTCATCGACAGCGTACGGGATGTACAAGAAATCCTACATACTACATCCTCAGAACACCCCGGGATACCCCACTAACCTCTTAAACACATCCCATTATATCCTCAGAACATTCTATCTAGGTCCCATCGACAGCGTATGGGATGTTATTAGGATTCAAAGTCCGACTTACTACATCCTCATTACATCCCGTATTATCTCAATTTCCTCCTTCTTCCCGACTGTTCCTTCTTCCTCATCTTCCCGACTGCTTAATGTCACATCCCAGTATATCCTTAGGACATCTTTCTAGGTCCCATTGACAGAATATGGGATGTTATCAGGATTTGAAATACTAGTTATTATATCCCAAAATATCCCTTTAACCTTTTAAATACATACTCCAGACTGCTTAATGTCGCATTCCAGTATATCCCCAGAAATCTTCCTTACATTCCAATGAAAGGGTGAAAAGGTGTTGGAATGACTAAAACCTACTTATTTTGCACAGATAGTCTCAGGTCCTCCTTCTGTGGCTACTATGGAAAAATAAGAAATGTTGAGAATATTTATACAACTTATTTTTTTATTTTAATTTCAATTTATTTAATAATTTGTAAATATATCTAAAACTGAGCAAGAGACTTAAAATGAATTATAAATACAAAATATTACAAGATAAAATTTTGCTTTAAAATATTAAAAATCGTTTTTAAACATTCAATAGCCCAAAACTGAATTCTTCAATATATTCATAATTAAATTATTCTACAAAATCAGTTCTGACGTCAGTTAATTTGTATTCAAAATTCAATAATAAAATTAAGCATTTAAAAACTTTTAAGTAGTGGACGAGATGCGTGTAAATTTTGAAATTCTGAACTTAAGTCGGTTGCGATGATTGAATCATTATTGATGGCTACAATATGATTGAACAGTTCATGAGTTCGTCTTGCTATTTGCTGTAAGGGAGCAGAAGATTTTCTGATCAATTTTTTTATAGAAGATATATAGCTTTCAAATTTAAATGCACTATAAATATCTAACGGCCCAAACATTTTCACATATACGCAAACATGCAGTAGGCCTTGAACATTATGAGAAATATACCGTTTTCCACAATAAAACCCAAAATTTACTACGAAAAGATTTAATAGAGACTGTGGGTATTCATGAATTGCCGTCTGATTTTGTATTTTGCATAAGAGTCTAATCAAAATATGAAGTAGTAAAAAATTATCATATAGCTTTTTGCTTAAAATTTCTTTTAAAACAACTGGGCCAGAGCACAGTTAAAATTGACAATATTCTGTAGCTTTCCAATGTTTCAATTCTTTTAGGTTCCTTGGTTTTCATCAAAATTCAATTGGTACATAAGGCTTTAAACTCGAATTTTTTAAATTAATTCAAAAATTTTATGTGGTAATCGTGCTTGTAAGCTGCCCCTCCGCCTATCCAAATAGTAACAATTTTTCGTACTACATTTTCCCTAAGCAAACAAGGCGCATAAAGTCTAACGGAATATTTAATATCTGATGGAATATTTAATACATACTCCCGATAATTGTCAAGGGGTTTCACTAACCACTTGACAAGTTAATACCTTCATTAGATAATGTGACAGTTTCGTCCGTAATTTCTTTTAAAAATTCATTATCTCTTGGTTTTGAACTACCATAATTTGCACCCACTATAAATGTGTTTCTAATAGAAATAATATTCACCAAAATCGTGTAGAGTGAATTATTATTTGATTTGAATATAGATAAACCATTCAAATTTATTACTATCTCTATACAAAATAGCTGAGGCAAAACTGGAAGGGTACATATTTTTTAAATTTGATTTTCTGAGCCGAAGTTCATAGATTCCATTCCCCATTCTTTTTATAAAGGAATTCCTAGGAGTGCTCACGCGTGCACGTTAATTGTTGAAGCATTTATGATTCTACAGTATTTTTAATAATGCACTCGAAGCATTCTGGTTGATTTGGAATTTTAAGCTCCATTCTATTAATTCCAGAAACGAGTTCTCACAAGTAGTGTGAGGAAATATTGCATGGAATATCTTTCATTTCTCTTTTCTATTCGAATGAAATAGATCCTGTACCTGTCTTACCAACTTCAAAACAAGCGTTATAGGTCGAAGTGCAAGTTAAATGAGTTTCATATTCCGAATCACAGTTTGAACTGGAACTTAAAAGATATTTGCTAGAGTGGAAATTCGGCACAGGCATTTTTACATAATTAAATGCTACTTCAGCTTCTGATGACTCCGATAATATACGTTGATTTATTCGCCTATAAATCTGTCTTTTATATACATAAGATATTGCTTTTAGATATTCATTTTCATTTCATAAGATATTCATTTTCATAGGCTAAAGGAAAAATTTTTAAACTTACCTTTCGTACTCTTTCAACGAAAATCGTTCTGTAACGAATTAACGCTTGTTTGTGAAGTCAGCTCCTAACTGGAACAAAATTTGAAACGACGACAATTAACGTTTAAGCTTCAGCAAAATAGCTGAATTCTAGAAATCAAAAAGTAAATACGTGTACTTTTCGACTTTGTGCGGTTCTGCAGGGATATCACTGTTACGGAGCAATTAACACCGTTGGGGGTGTTTGTTCTCCGTCAAAAGTGACTTCAAATTTCAGATGACCTTTCCGTTTCTGCTTTCTTTGTTCTCTACAAGATTCCGTCTTAGGGAATACTTTGAGGGGAAACCTGCCACAAACAAACGCTAACAAAAGAGCAATCTTCTGAGGCATCTGCTACAGAAAAAGTGCTTGGAGGTGCTACATTCTCAATTTTTCAAAAGCAAATAAAAGGGGCAGTTTTACGAACATTGATAACAATGGAAACAAAGATTTAAGATTTTCAACTTTAATTGTTATTTATAGCATAAAATAGAGTAATAAAGCTGCAAAGTTTAAAGAATGCGTTTAATTTAAATTTTTTTTTAAATTTAAAGTTTGAACATCTGTTTAATCCTTTATCTAATTTTGAGTTTTTATAACAACATTTAACTTTGTGTTATTTACCTTGAAGAAAAGTGTTTACTGCATTTTCTGGGTGTTACAAATAAATTAACAAAACAGTAATTATTGTTAAATTATGAGGAGTCATGTAGCATTGTCGACGTAACGTATAAGATTGGAGACTGCTGGATATACTTTTTTCGCCCTTTGGTTAGCAAAGACCGGATATTTGTATGGCTAAAGAGCTCTCTCAGGTAGCAAAGTGAGGTTTGAGGAGAGTAAGAACTTAATGTTACTCCTTTCCATTCTTAAACCTCATTTTCCTATTACAGAGAGATAAAAAATAATTTACATCTTACCTCAATCATTTTGAGAGACTAAGTGTCATTATTAAAGAATTTGCCAGAAAAAGAAGGAAGAAACTGTAATGAATTTTTTAGCCCAATAGAATTCTTCTTCTGTTTATAAATTCAAATTAAAGTAAATTAAAGCTCGTACAGACTAGTTTTTAGCTGCGTCTGTAAACAAAAATTTCGTGGTTTAAAAAATATTCTTGTTACCTATTACTGCACAGCACTAAACATCATTCATTACTAATACTATAGTATAAGAGATCAAAAAGCACTTTTTCCTTTTGCAGTTTGAAAGTATAGTTATTCCTATGTCAAGAACTAGCTAATGGAACAAGTTTGGGATCTAAGTCCTTTCAGTAATAAGTTTTGTTCTAAAATCTTCGATGAATTTAATTGAATACTTTTATAACTTGATGTAAGTAAGTGCATTGCTCAGCCATGCCTTAGTGTTCCGCATGCATATTCCCAAGCAACTAAATACTCCATTATTTCTGATTGGTGCCGCAAAGACGCGAAAGTGGTTAGTGACTGCTTGCCGTACGGAAGGGCCCAAGTTCGAATACCGGAGATGGCATGGATGTAAATTGCCTGTACCCTAGGAGGCAACGGAACGTGATCACCGCTTCCGGCCTTAATAGTAGCCGTTGCCTCTAACGGCTAGCGCCAGTCATTGGAAATTAAAAAAAAATAATTCTTGATTAACCTGATTTAAGGATTTGTGGCAAAGCACTCGAGGGCAATCTAACAAAGGAAAGGAATGTCTTTACTAACCACTTTCCATTTTTAAGAGAGATTGGCTTGTTTATATGCTATACAGAAGGAAAACAACATGAAAAATATCATGCAGCCAGTTCGTTCCCCAGGATCTGAATCTTGTCGAACTACCAGAGTTTAGCGGTTTAATTCTCTGCAGCCTGAAGGATTATTTACTTAAAGCATATTACATCATGGCCATTTGTTCATATGATAAATGTCTTCGTGAAAGATTTCCTAAGTAAATCTGTAACGTAAATAATGTTTGAGTTCAAAGATATTAGCAAAATACCTTAAATAATGTTTCCAAAATATATTATGTAGCAATTATAATTTATTCTTAAACAGACTTTCAATATGAAACTCAAAACACGTGCATATAATTTGTAAGGAAGTGTTTTGATCACTAGGCACTGTGAAACAACAACAAGAATTTGAAAATATTTCGAGTTTTACTTACAACTAGCATATACAAGATAAAAATAAATGTAAGCATAATAATTAGATTTTTATATGAGGAATATCGATAGATTAAGATTTTAATTCTTATAATTTAATTTGCGTGTGATGCAAGGTTACTTTATTTTAATATTTTCAGATATGAGCCTCCATAAAAAGTACAGCATTTTCAATGAATTTAATGAATAACCGCCCCAGCTTTCCCTTCAATTCGTTCCAGTCGCTAGGAAGGATACCATTACAGAGCTTAACTATATTCCCTTGCAAAGCAATTGAAGAAACATATGATTTTAAAATGCATTTAAAATTAAAAAAATTGAGCAATTTAATGCTTTTAAGAAAAAAAAGTACGAAAATTAAACATACGAATTAGTTGTAAAATAATAATTTTTTTTCTAGATACTTAAGAAGATTTTCAGTCTGCGCTGTTAGTCAAATTTCAATTCATATGTGGACGCATAGATAACGAATTAAAGTTTGATTAGCAATTAGTTCAATGATTTTAATAATTTATAGTAGATGAAACAATTATATAAATAATAGATTTTATATGAATATAAATGTTTACGTGTATTTTATTTATAAATGTAGGAAATATTTTAGGAATAGCTAATTCATTGAAAGTCCTTTTCAGATTACCTACAGCCATAAATTAACAAAAGTGTCAGGAAAAGACGTTAAAATTAATAAAAAAAATAGCAAGTCTAACGCCAATACTACATAAATGTATTTTAAAATTTAGTCCAATAAGCAATTCTTAAAAAGAAAAGTAAAGAGCTTACGTATGCTTTCGTATTAGCAAATTCGATTTTTGAATTCTCACCTCATCTTAAGATGGGCTGAGAATAAATATCCTCAGTCTGCTTGACCACAGGAGTATTTAGTATGTGCATCCTCAAGATGATAAACGATAAAGTGCTGAAGATATCCGAGACACAGCATCCTCAGGATATCTTCATATATCCCGGGATATTGCGACTTGAACAGGACATCCTCAGGATGTTGACTTAAGATGTCCTTAGGATATCTAAGAATCAAAATCCTCAGGATATCTTAACTGTTTCCCCGGACATTGCGACTTAAATAGGATGCCCTGGGGATGTCTTGTGCCATTAGGAAGTATTTCACTGGAAGTTACTGAATGTGATCTGTCAATGTTTTGAGCTGAAACATTTAAATGTAATTGAGATAGAATTTAAAAGATCCAAATGTTGCTAAAACGCAAAGATTCGGGTTTTTGAATCTCTAATCGATTTCAGATTTCGAGGAATTCGGCTCTTTGAATGAGCCATCCCTACAAAATCTATTTTTAAAAAAATTTTACGGTACACTAAGGCGTGTCTTTCAGTCGCAGACCAATTATTCGATTAACAAACTTTTCTCTGTTATTTATTTACTACTTCAGGTAAGCAGACAATACATTTCCGTATCCTTAAATACATTTTTAACTTCTTATCACAGGAATAAACCTAAAATATACTCCCTCATTACACGTTTCATTTAAAGAAGAATACAAAGCTATTCTCATATATCTTATAAGTTATTATTTTATTTTGACTTAAAAGAAGTTTTTAATTAAAAATTTTTGAGACATGATTATGCTCCTTTTAAAGTAAAAAAGTTATGAATATTATAAACGATAATAAACGGTATTATATACTTAATTAAGGTACTCATAAAATATAACTTTTAAGCAGAAAACTTATAAACAACATTTCCTTAATTTTATGTCGCATTATAACTGAAAAATTTATTAATTTTTTTTTGGAATGTTTACCAAAAAATTTCTAATTTGTTCTAAAATTTTATCTAATGTCGGAGCATGCATAAAGCATAAAAATATCTCTTTGGGGTATGTTTCAAAAACGAAAGCTTAGGTTTTTCATCAACAGTAAACTGTTTTGAAATTTCAGAGCTTCTTGTATTACCAAAAACTCTTCTTATTGATCGTTTTGTTGATGATATCGTCAAATCTAGGCATATGCATCCTCGAAAGAATGCTTATCTTACTTAAATATTTATTCTTCTCTTATATAGAGAGAGCTTCATTTCCTAATAGCTGAAGCTTAAGTCTTCCTCGAAATGAAATGAGACAGATTGTTATTGATAATATCATCGAACGTTAGGCGTTTTATGATTATAAAACTCCTGCCTTTCTAATTATTTTAATCTTAAAAAGTAGTTTCGAAAAATCAACAGAATTTATTCTAGTGTTTAGATAATATATAGGTATTATGAAGAGCAGTTCTGGGCAAAGGAATTGTTTAATTTGTTTATATTCTATTTCTTCTGACTGTTGTTAGATATGATGTTCTGCAAAAATATCCGCCGAAAAACGATTTGCGTTAGTAATATGAAAGAGTTGGCTCCTTAAACATCGGTATAATGATATTGACTCTGGAGATAATAATCTGATGAATAATGGATTCAATTACAAGGAGGCAATTTTTTTCTTTTATCGTATGCAGTTGAATTTACATTTCAGAAATGATATACATAACAGATGTTATTTAATTCCCACCGTTTGACACACATGTAAGCACGATGTTTTAGTTTTTCATAGCCTATGAATTACATTACATACTTGCAGTTGGATGATAAAATCGATGCTTCGTTTATGTTTTAATAGATCGCTCTTTAGTAGTTTATTTATTTATTTTTTAATTGAGAAACGTGTTTCGTTTTTAGTCTGCTAGTCGTAACAATTTACGAAGCCCATCATAAATTTTAGCGAAAGCACCTTCAATTCGATCATGAACGTGCTGCTTAAGTTATAATTTAGAAAGTGGTGTAAGAAAGCCATGTTTTTCTTCTTTCGCTGTTAGAAACAAATGTTATTAGGTAGTTTAACCCTTGAATGCTAAGAGGCTATTCGGTAAAGTAGATACATTATACATTACTGTATTAATGGTAATTTGACTTTTTAAAAATCTAGAGATTTTAAGATGAAACAAGCTTTCAAACCTTTTCTTATAAGCTTGAAATGTAATATAAAATACAGTGATATTTATCTTGAATCATAATCATATCATACACATCGGTGGATCTATACCGCTTATACAATACTGTAGTTAGCACAAGCCAGCTGTCTTTGGCTGCATGTTTTGGGCTCGGCGTCAAATGCGGATAAGGCAGAAAAGTTGGAGACAACAATTTTTGCGAACTGGTTGTAATGAAAAATTTGTCAATGCGTACGACTTCTTTAGAGTTTAAAGTCAATAACAAAACGGGATAAGAGATATCTTAATCCGTCCTTCGTTGCGCCGCAAATGTATTAAAATGCCTTCGCATTTTTTATAAAATGAATAACGAAAAACAGCTGCGTGATCACTAATGCCGTAAAACTTTGATTGATTATTGACACACACTCCGACCCGTACCTAGATTATTCACCTCCAGTGGCTATTTGAGGCTTTTACTCACACCTGCTCTCTTGATTAAGAAGCTGCAATAACTAGCTGACAGGCCAAGGTCTGTGCTTGGAATTTCAGCAAAAGCACATTTATTTTTTCCCGTTTTTCAGTTTAAAAAATGTTTAAATTCTCTACAATAAAATTAGGATCTGAATTAGGCGAAAAAAAAAGTGGATATCTAAGTTTTATAATATCAGACTTTTCCTTAGATCTGCGATATTTGAGGAGTAGAATGTCGAAAGCATGCTTTTTACAGTTTATACATAACCTATATGTATAGTATACGTTCTTCGAATACATAGGGATTGATGATAAGTTCAATAATTAATAATTATTAAATAGCTCACCTTGAATTTTCATCGACTTATAGTTACCTGGAAATACTTGAAATTGACACAGTAAAAAGACTCAAAAATTGAATAAGATTTTGACTTTATGAGAATTGTTTATATATTTTCATTCTTTTTTAGCATCGAATACTAGTCGTTTGGTTTTCTAATCTGTTGCCACAAACACAAAACAAAATTAAAAAATACATTAGGAATCAAACATCTGGCGCGAGGGCAGCGCCATCTATAGAGAATGATAAAATATGGCATAAACATTTTTAAAACTTAACACTTGGTGTAAGACTTAAACTTTCACAACATTTAAAATTTCTGAAAAGTTTTTCGGCCACATGTTTACTGATTTATACCTTTATAATGCTTTAAATTTGTAAATACTCAGAGTGTTTTTCATCTACGAATTAATGATGAGATTTAATTCATGATCAAATATACCTTTCACTAATGTAATAGAACTGAAATACTACAATTAATAACATTTTACATTGTAAGCAATGTGCTGTAGTAAGTCAATTCTTAGTCATAAACAACGCATTTTGTGAATAGATTTTCAGTTTCAAGGCCCTTAATGTGTGTCAAATTTATTCCTGTATATTTTTTAATTTATGGATTTCGCCCTTTTACTAATATTTTCAAATAAAGACGGAAAACATCGTCCATCTATTATGCAATGAGCTCGTTTTCTGAAAGTTTTATAGAAATACAGTTTCCGCTGGCCTTGTACCATGAAAAAAGTATACATTTTGGCTTAACCGCCTGCACATTATTCTTTTCGAAGCTCGTATGAGATTAAATGGGTAAAAAAGTATTAACAGCTAATAAAATGGGCTCTTTGCCGAAACAGAATGGATCATTTATTTTCGGAAGAAAGGTCTTCTGGCATACGGAGCTGCAGTTTAATTTCCTTTCTCCAGATGTTTAATGGAACTGCTTTTTGAATGTCTTTTCCAGAATCTCGAACTACTTCAAAGAGGAAAATATACAACATGCAGAAACGTATGCAATTTAGATAGCAATTGCTTTTATAAAGTTCATGGAAAGCAAATGAATACTTTAAAAAGAATGAATGCTTTACCTTATTTCGTATTTGTCGTGAAGGGACTGGTAAGGAAGTTTTGGGATGTAAAAGAAGTAAACAAAATGAGAAATAATACATATGTATCGTGCATATATGTTATGGCTGTTTGCGGAAAATTAGCTTTCGAAATTCAGAATTTCTATAAATAAAGTAATCATGTTAATGGGAAAACAATTCTTCATTTACTTCTGTTTTTGCGCAAAGCAAGATTTTGTAAATCACAAAACTGAAATGGCAGAATAACAAAGTTTTAAAAGGAAAAAATATCAATTTTTTTTTTGAAATTTCATAAATAAACAATGTTAATTTGTTTTCAGAGTTTTCGTGCAGGGCAGTTCTTTTTGAAATAAGGATCATTTCCTAGTCATCTCCGAAGTGTCGCCAGTTGGAAAATATGCCCTAGCTTCAATGTTCCTATGATCACTGCAAAAACGTCTCTCTTGATTCCTATCGAAAATAGCTTGTGACGTCGTTTCCGTTAATATGAATTATCTGAAAATATTGACTCGCAGAGGTTGAAAAATCTGAAAAATGGGGGGAATTAAGTATGGCTTGGAAGGATGTTCATCCTTATTCCCTTTGGCTGAAATGCGAAATTGTGCCGAATGATCAGGTGATTTTTATTTCGTTTGCACTACAACATCAGTTATGATGTTGCAGATGATATCATTTTATATGTTTGTTCTACAAAGAGTACATAAACTTCCCCTCTAAACAACTTTATTACATATAAACAGGCTCTCAGAAAATATGTTATTTATTTTTTTAAAGACAAGTTGGACATCGATTATCCCAAAAGAAAGTGTTTTCGAAACTGATTGACTTCATTTAGCTAGGATAAACGGGATTCTATTTTATGTTCTATTCCGACTTTTATTTCTTTTCTACATAATGCGTATGTTGTTCGCTTGCGTCAAATGATGACAGTTTACTTAGACACGTTCTACTACTTTATTATAATATATGATATCTAATTTATTTACATTTCTTCCTGCAAAAACGTAGATTAACATTCCCTATGTTTGCGAAAATGAAATCATCTTCTAGAAGAAAGAAAGTTTAATTTAATTTATCTCGATTATAAAAAACCAGATATATTTCGGAAGTACGAAAAGGAGAAATTAATAATTCCTTTGGCATTATCAATGTTAGATTTTCGAGCATTCTTACATGTTTATTACTTTTAAATTTGTCCAATAATCTTTAAAGTCTGTGCGAACTGATGCAATCTTCCAGCTGAGGAATTTACTAATTAAGAGTATGAAAATGCTTTTGTGGAAATTTCAACGTTCATTAGTTATGTTACTTTTGCCAAACAATTTGCTTCTTAATTATTATTATCCATTTATTTCTGTGCACTTATGCTTTAAATGTGTTCTTCTTTCAATAAATGGAGCAAAACTTTACTTGACCCACTTTGTAGAACTTTAATCAGTACACTTACGCAGGATTTGCTAGTAACAAAAACATCCCCGTTTTCCCTAGGTTTTCGGCTGAACTCCTTCTTACTGAACTGAACAGCAAAATATATTTGAATTCTGAAATTTATTAAGATATGTTTCCATACTTTTCTTTCTTATAGTATAATTTCACAATATTTATTTCTTGCTTGCAGTCGATATTATAGCGATAAATCCCAGCACAAAACGCACATTTACTCTTATATTTTCATTTGGTGCTATGGAACGGAAAACATGTGCTTCTTCCACGCGAGGTCGTAGAAATTGCTTGTCTAAAGATACAATTAACGGCTGGCATTTTATTCAAGAATTTAAAAGTGGAAAACTTTACTTCTTCAATACAGTTTTGTTTAGTCAGACAAGAAAGCGCAGTACTTTTATATCTTGTAAAGTATGATTATGGTATTTTGAGAAATGGTGAGGAAGTAGAAATTAAATAAGGAAAGGAAGCAGAGCTGAAGAAAAAATAAACTGCACGTCTTTCGGAATACACTTAAACGTAGCAGAAAAGATTTATTATTATAAATAATTTGTGCATGTGTATACTACATTGCATTCTTATTCTAGTTTCATTGTTTATTTTTCTCAATCGATTTAAAGCTGAAAATGAATAGTATTGCTATAACATTTATTGAGATAATAAGCACCACACACGTTTGAGTGAATTTTAAAACTAAATTCACCCACAGATGGGGCAATATCAAATTTTCAATATGCTTATCTTACTACAAAAAAAATGACTTTTGGTTTGTTCTTACTACAAACAAAACGCCTTTTTAACAAAGGTGACTGGCAAGCAATTATTTTGTTAAGAACAATCCCGATAAGAACAAGAAAATGGAAAAAAGTTCGCTTTTCTTGTGCAGTTTGCATTTCGATATTTTCCAAAAACGAATACAAAATTACCGCTTCTTATTTATTTATTTTCCTGTTTGACATAAGAAGGAACAAATCTTTATAATATTTCGTTAGGAATTTTTTTCTAGTTTTATAAACTTAGTTTACCTTATCTAGTTTGTGTAATCTTGACTTCCTTTTTAGATTTAGAATATTTTTATTCCCTTTTAGATAAATCTGTAATTATATTTAAATACAGCTTATAAGAATGGGTATTATATTTTTTCTCTGGTGAATCTGAGAATTTTAGTAAATTTATAGTATAGATATTTCACAGATTTCTAGCTAATATACTTGGTTTTTCTAAGAGATGAAACTTACAGAGAAAAAAAAATAATCACTTAAAGCGGAGAAGAATACATCAAAGTACTACTCTAGCGTACTTTCGCCTGTTGCCGCTTTGCTCCGTAGTAACTGCTTGTAATTTGTTATCCGTGCGTTATGAGTGTTTAGCGTCATAGATAATTGTTAATTCTTTTCTTTTGTAATTAACCTAATTTTGATTTTATAATTGCTTCATTAAAACTGAAACAGGATGGGATTTAATCTGTTTCTAATTATATTTTACTTTTTTTGTAAACTGATGTGAGTTAAAGTTACGAATTTAAATTATCCACAGAATATATTCAACGTACTACATGCAATGAATTATTTTATTCATAAATGTTTTAAGTAATTTTGTTATTGCATTTTTCCCTTTTTTGGAGTTAAATTAAAACATTCATTTCCGTAACTATGTATATTATAGATTTTATGTTTACATCATTTATAAACATTATTTGAAACCTCACTCCCAAACAAAGATCAGGATTGAATCTTTTTCTTAGTATTTGGCTATTTTCATACTATACGTAAAGTCTCTTAAAAATATTGCTTTTGCAAGTTACTTTTCTGACATGTACATGCATTTACAAAATAGATTTATATATTATGTACAAGCTTCAATAATTATCAATCTGAAATATTTGAAAGGAAAGTAAAAAGATATTATTTGCAGTGAAAATGTTTGTTGGAGATAGCATTTTTGTTTGAAGGTAAGAGCAGATTTATCACACATTACCTTTCGTTCTGAAGAGAATTTATTTTATATTCCGAAGTGAAAGCAGTATACGATCAAGTTTTCAGTTTACCTCTCTGCTGAAAATTACATACGGTAAAGGTTAGACGTAAGCTATTTGAAAGAAACTTCTCAAAAATCAGACTAAGTTAATTATTCTAAACTCTATCAATATATGTCCGCTTATATAGTTATAATTTATACTATATTTTCTTACATATTACGACAGGAAAATTCGAAACATTTATTTATTACTAATTCTTTAAAAATGATCAATCTTACACACTCTCCGATAAATAAATAAACTTGATCTGTTAGAAGGCACAGAAGTGATTATTATTTGCCGGATTAGGCGAACGCAGTTCGCAGAAAACAGGCACCGCGCAGTAGCGCTATCCTGGAGTAGCAGGTTGGCGATTATCTAACGAAGTATGCCAGAGCATTTGTGTGTGGTAGCTAAGCGAAGCTCAGTCAAGATGGAAAAATATCTATTATAGCGAGGTCTTGGCTCCGTAGATAGTTCCGGAACACGATGCAAGTAGTCGATAAAAAATGTCCAGTCGCAGCCGGTGCTGTTGCCAGATTGGTTGTAACACGTTTCGAAGCTCATCTCTGATTGACTAGGAGTGAAGAGTAGAGTAAAAGTGCAAAGTGTTACTTGACAAGTTATCCTCGAGAGTTGCCTTAAAATGGCTCTAGGTCTCTTCCTGTTTCTATTGCTACGATAATCGTAGCTCAGAATCGGGATCGCGGTGTTCTGGACTCTATCAACTTTTCTGTAGAAGTTTTTAGCTAGTTTTGTCATGTAGACATTAAGTTTTTTAATATTGTATTCACGACACCATGAGTTTGTCGGTAGCTGTTTCCAGGAATTGTTCATGCGACTTCACAGAGAGGTTTCAATTTGAGATGCAGGCAAAAAGGTGAAAATTGCGGTCTAGACGCCTGATGAAGTATGTACGCATACATTTCTGCTCTTCAAAATTCACATTTTGATTTTTTTAAACCATGCCTAATTATATGATATTTTGTTTAAGAAAAAACGTTCATCACATATTCATGCTTCTTTCTGCTACTAGTATTCTTTTAAGAAATAATATTCAGCTTCTGAAGAATGTTATCAGTTGAATAAAAGCAGTTTATGCAACCCATGTAATATATAAATTGATAATGTTTTACATACTGTGACACGTCTGAAGAAATGTCGATTTAAAAAGAAAAAAAAACTATGTATATATGGAGCAGAAAATGTCTGATAGTTTCCATTTTTCATGATGGAGAGAAATGTTTTCCTTATCGAAACATCCTTATTTGATGCAATATGAAACTATTATTTAATTATAATTATTTTAATTCAGTACATAAGATAGGTTTTCAATTCTTATCTAATCATATTAATCGTCATTTAACTTAATATAGGACGTTTAGTTAATTATTCTCACTCTAATTTAGCAGATATTTCTACTAATTTGTTTACTCCGTTAAGTCACGAAGAGAATCCTTAAAAAACATCCTTTAAAATATAAATACAGGAATTAGACTTGCATTAGAATGTTTGGTTATATATTTAAGTGCAATAAAGAAGGCAATAGTTATCTCCCTTAGTGAAATTTTTTCTTATTTTAATATTCGAAATGATATGCTCATGAGTTTGCGTACGATTTCGATGCTGCTCTATCTGTAAAGCCGCTTACGAGAGAAATTTGAAATAAACTCAAATATTTTAAAATCAAACGCTTTACTATCCTAGGATATATTTCTTAATATTGGCTTAACACGAATTAATATGCAGCCGGCGGCATCAGCGCAAATATTAATATGGTAGCTGTACGTGCAGAAGTTGCTCTCTGCTGACTTGAATAATGGTACAGCATTGTTTAGAAATTCATATACTTTCTAACTTAAACTATTGCAAATGAAATTAAAATTCTGACTTTACAAAAATCCTTACCTTGTTTTTCCTCTTTATACTGCGATGGATTGCGATAACATAAAGAAAAGGAATGGATGATAATATACTGAAACCAAAGTATAATTTTCAAGTAAACATTAATTTCGTATAAGAAATTAATGTCAGAACTATTTATAATAGCAGTTATTTCTTGTGCAATATTCTAACACAATCCTCGAGTCATACTATTCTATTTCCAGAACCCTGTAGGAAGGATGGCTCCGTGCAGATTCATTAAACTTTGAATATTTAATGCAATGTTTAAGAATTGAGCTTTAGACGGGAACGAAACACGATGCATAAATCCGCTTCCCTTTGTAAACTGCATCGTCAACTGATCACTGGTACGTTGCGAGCTATTGTTAACGAAAAGTCCGGAGTGTAATTGAACTGTCATTCATCAAGTTGAACACAGCAATGGAAGTCCAGCTGCGCCATGAAAGGTGAAGGCGCAGTTCGGCATTTACAGAAATATTTGAATTTACGTATGTAATATTAAAGCCCTCTGATTTAAAGACTTGACATAAGAGAATAGTGAAGACGCGCTTATATTCAGATATTGGCATCTCATAAACGTTTGTTACAGTTCATCTGTTAATTATAGTAATTAGATTACTAACTTTTTATTAAATGAAACGCGCTAAAAACTGTTTAGCATGAGCATAATAATTTAAAAATTGAATTGTAATATAAATATATGAATAAATAAATAATAATAGTTAAATAAAATTTGACTTCTGCTGTGCCATAGAACTGAAAATGTTTTATGATATACCTGTAAGGAGAGACGATTAGATGATTTTAAAAAATTGTGGCGTTCTCTATAAGGATCAAATACCATTCATAACACAGTTCTGTATTCTGTGATACCTGTTCGATCTCCTGTATAAACAGACAAGGCGGAGAATGGGAAATTTGCCTCCTTTTTTCAGATCTATATAAATGTTGTAAGTAACATAGTAACATACAAAAATAAAAGAACGAAATATATTTAAAAATATTAGAAGACTCTACGTAAAGCTTTCTTATGTCGGAAGAAACATCATAAATTCAATTCAGATATGCGGCACGAGTCCAGAACTTTCCAAAGAATCAAAGCAGAAGTGCAACATGGAGTGCAAAATATTTCAAAGAACAATAACCTGTTCGCTGAACGAGGATTCGAATATATTACAACCCTGAGAACCTAACTGAGAGTTCACACGATGGTATAATCTTCACTATTGTCATAAGTCGTAAACGTCATTAACTCTTTCATACCAATGGAACAAAATTTAGGCCATAGGCCGATGAAGAAAGGTGAAGTTGTGTAGATGTGAATGTTCGGATAATTTAGCTAAGTTGCCGACCATTTATTTGTGTTCACTTTGCTGAATTTATCGTTTCTTTACCATGTTGGCGTAATGTTCAACAATAGACAGTTCAGCATTTAGACAAAATCCTTATACCAGTTTTCGTAAGGCAGCAAGGTTTGACTGTCTAGCAGTTAAGTTCGGCTGATGTCATTTCTGATCACACAGCCCTCGAGTGAATGCACCAGACACAAAACTCAGAACTGGAGCGACTCGCGGCTTCTACCGCTTGCGTTTTTACGAGGGTTGTTTTTTTTTCAACCTCCGATCGTACAGTATAATGGCTAGGTATACCGCAGGTGGTTGGTGTGCGTAGTAGGCGACTGCGCATCTCCCCCTCCACACGCTCTGTCAATGGCGAGTTCAACACGCCATTTTTTGTTGAGTTGCAGTCACGTAAACATGGCTGTCGCTATTGATTCTCCCGCCAAGTGTGAATTGCGAGCTGTTATTCGTTTCTTCCAGGCAGAAGGGAACAGTGCAGCGGAAATTTATCGAAGACTGAGTCGAGTGTATGGAGACAGCTTTATGAGTGATGGCGTTGTTCGTGAATGGTGTCGAAAGTTTAAAGATGGCCGAACTGATGTGCATGATGAAGGGGATCAAGGACGATGAAGATCAAGGATGATGAAGATCAAGGATGATGAAGACGGTCAAGGATGATGAAGGGGGTGCATGATGAAGGGGGCCAAAATGATGTAGAGCTCAAAGAAACCGTCACAACTCACTTCCAATCACTGGCGGGAACATTTTACGAAGAGGGTATTGCAAAGCTTGTTCACAGATATGCCAAATGCCTCAGTCATCAAGGCGATTATGTGGAGAAATAACCTGTATTGTACTTTACTTTTGGTAATAAAATCTTTTTCATATATTCACCTGTCTTTTCTTTATAGCCCATCGGAGGTTGAAAAAAAATAGCCTACGTACATTATTTACGAGGGGAAATAGTCATCGCTTATTCTCATAAATCTCTTTCCCACGCCTATGAAAACGCAGTCCTTAATATAACCACAAGAAATTATGTTTGGTGATTTTTTGCCAAACTGTTTCAATTATCTCATAATCAATCTTTGATGCTCATCAGAATTTAATGAGCAATAGCTCATCTTCTACTTCAGATTTCCAGCGGTTATCTACACAAAACCAAATGCAATAAAAAGTAGTACAAATTAAAAGCCGAAATAAACCATTATGCAAATTAAAAAGTAAAACAAATTACAAATGTTACTCTGTTAAATGATATCACATTCTAATCTCAACGATACCTCTAAGAATGACGATGGTGTTAATGAAATGCTTTTTGACGCTGATCTGGTGATCAAAGCCCAGTGAGTACTTTTTTTATTTTAACCCATCTGCACACATTTCAGTTTCTTTCTACTTTATTTTGTGACAGCATTTCGGTAGTCAACATGTATTAATAAAATGAAATGCACATTTTAGAACTATTAAATTTGTATTATCTATAACATGAAAAATATTTCTAGAGACCTAATTTTAACAATCATCTTTCACCTCCATAATTTTTCACTTTCTAAATCACCGCCAATGAATGTTTTTACTTATATTTGAAAAGTTTATTTTAGCTAATATATTATTTATGTTATTTTCTTTTGCTTCTTTTATGTATTCAGTCAGCCATCACCAGAATGCAAATTGGATTGAATTTCTAATGGAACAAATTTGTAGTTTAGACAGAATGCTATGGCAATCAGCCAATATAGCTGATTACGTTCAAACTCCACCAGTCGGACTTAGGTATTTAGTGAGTAAATTTCGTATTTCTTAGCGCGCAGAGTTGGAGTTAAGTGGTTTATTTGCTAGTAGTTAGTTTATGTGTTATAGTTGTGTTCCTGAAACCTCGCAAATAGCGTAGTTAGTATTTGTTAAATTTTAGTTATTTTAAAAGCATAATTTCAAATAAATTTTCAGTTTTAAATATTACAGTAAACTGTTGTATTGTTTCTGTAGTAATTTCCGTAATTCCAAAGAAATATTTTAGTTAAAAGTTACGGAATTTTATTCTTGCAAGAAAAGACTCAACAATTTCAAATAGATTGTTAATTAAGTTTAACGTCACATATATGTTAATGACTTGGTTTAACAGTTTGATAAAAATAATAACCATGCTTCAAATAGTGGAACAGTAAACGATTGTAAATTTAACAAAGATTTTTAAGAACACACTATTACACTTATCACAGTACCAAAGACACAATGATTTCTTTTTGGAAAATTTCAATACCCAGCTAGTCTTCCTTACTCTAAAATGGAATAAATTAATGTCGTACTAACTCATATTTAAGATACAGTGGGCTATTTTTTATCTTAAATTAAAATCTCATCCTACAAATGCAGCAATCCAAGGCTGTTTATTTCCTCCACTCCCACAGACACATACAATCGGAAAGTTTCTCTGTATAAATCTCCTTCGATAGTAGATAAAGCAATTCTTTCTTCGCACATACGTGCGATATCAGTCAGTCATAAATTTGTAATGCGAATTGTGTTCGTTTGCATCCACTGCGGTGCGTAATTGGAATACGAGTTGAATGCGAGTTATTAAGTGAGAAGAACAAAACAATGTTACACACTTCAAAACGTTATTCTTGTGCCAGAGAAATGAAACTTACTTACGAATATGCAAAGATTATCGCTGATTTATTTATCAATTGGTGGAGTCTTTGTAACTTTGAGTTGCAGAGAAAAAAAATGAGGGCAGGAGAAATAAAAAAAGAGGAAGAGAAATCCGCGTTCGGTCCTTAATTTTGTTCTTTTTTTATTTTGAAATCTTTTTCACATTATTTTATATTTAATGTATACAAGTATCTTATTATTTAAAAATTAATGGTAGAAACGTAAATGCACTTTTATTCTATTTTTCAGAGTATTATTATCATTTAAGGGCGCATACTGGCATTAAATAGTTACTACTACTATTAGTACTAGCACTAGTTGTTGTACTGCGGCATACTATCATAGTACTGCTGTCAATTACATTTTCATTAATTTCATTAAACATTTTCATTTCAATTACATTCAATAGCTTGAGTTTTTATGCTTTTCAGGAAAAATTAATACCAGATGATATCATACGTCATACTAAACTTGAGCATAGTTTTCTATGAAGCATTTCCATTCACTATATCTACATTTCTAATATGTATCTTAATGAGGACATCGTAATATCTGTAATAGATTAGAAAAACTGTAAGATGGAGATCACTTATAATATTGACATGGAAGAGCAAGTAATTCTCATATTTAAGCTTAAAAGCTGATGTGAACAATTGTTATAAATATTTTCACAAAAACATTTCGCATGAGTCCAGCTAATAACAGCTAATAACTTGCTAGTACAGCAATATATATTTGAATGGTAAATTATTCAACTTTTCTCCTTGTTATTAGGACTATTGTACTTCTGTTTCCAGATGATATATTATGGTGTATATGTATGGATGTTATTGCACATGCTTTCTTCATGCAAGCTTATAAAAATGTATAGATATCAAATATATACAAATGTTGTAGCTTATTAACATATTATGTGTCTGTGACAGAAAACTTTGCTAGAGATCACACGAGGTATCATATCAAAAAATTTCGCAATATATTAGAAAAGGCATGCTGGCTATTGGATGATGTAACTGTATTTCTTTCATAAAAATCATGTGCTTATTTGTTTTAATGACAGATATAAAGCTATTCAGTTTTTGATACCATTCTAGATTAAATTTATTTAGTTGAATCGTAACATTTTTATGATTTATTATATTTCATACCTTTTCCGTCTTCATTTTAATATTTGGATTATAAATATATGTATTGCATTTAAAAGATAACTTTTATTATATATAGCATATAATATTTTCTGATTCTTATCAGTTATAAACTAATCGCTTCTTTCTCCAACAAGTTACACAAAACTATGAGTTGTAATATTTTTTATTCTGCAACTCTACTATTTGTTAAGCTAGAAACGTAATTCAATTCATCTTTTTTTCTTTCACTTCCTAATTAGTAAAATCTGTCAGCAACCAAAAGTACTTAGCCAGAAGGAATTTAATTTTCAATTAAACTTATAATAGAATTTCCAGTGTCAGTAATAAATTAAGTTCAAAAGTGAGAAACTCCTTTATTATATCAGTTAAATGTTTTTTCGGAGATGTCAAATTCAGTTCTCACGATTGCTTCCTATAATTCTATAGATAAACTCTGCATCGAGAATTTCAAGCGTAACTGCAGACGTAAATTCCGCATCAAATATTTTCCGAGTGCTTTTTTTTCTCTCAGACCTGTTATTTTACTTTCTCTTTTTTACTCGTAGTTTCTTTAATTTCCTTAAGGGCACCGATTCATTTAAAGAAATGCATTATATTTGACTCTGTGGAATTTTTGATAGATTTACAGCTCTTAAGATCTATTTCCGCGGTTGACGTTGTCGAGATAACCGCTTGTTTATGATGTGAACAGTTTGAAATTATACATAAATACTTTATTTTTAAAAATTTTCATGTATCTTTATTACATGTTCCTGGGTGAGTACCTGATTCTGCGCTATGTACAACAATTACAATGATCTACAATTATCTGAGGCTGGAATAAAGACCTTTGTAGGATAGTTAACAGTCAGTTCTAAGTTACAGTAATACTAAAGATGTAGGGAATACTATGCGCTATGACTTTGATTCTATTCTGATAGGAGGAGCCAGGATGGTACTGCAAATTCACATAATCAAGAAATAACATGATTGGCTGGAAGTAAGGAAGCAATTATAAAAATTGACTGTTACTCTAGTTACATGCCAAAAGTGGCAGTTGATTCTGCTATTCTGTGAACAGGATTTGTATCTGTATTCAAATTTCTGTTTTAATAAAAAGGTTATTTAAATATTTTCAAATCTCTGTAGTTACTTCAGACCCAGCGATAATTCGCTTTGCGTCTGTTAGGAGTCTGAAATTTGTTTATGCTCCAAAAGCAAACCAAACTCTAACTTTATTAAAGTATGCCTATCACGGTGAATGCAGTAAAGACTACAGTATTTCACGCATAAATTAGAATGCTTATTAGAAAGAAGGCGAAGTTGTTATGCAGAAAAGTTTCTAGAGAATCCAAACCGAGAACGGATTAATGCAAGGCTAATTTTGGCCTCCGAAAACTGATTCAGAGGATTTTGTAGAAAAGATTTTCCAAAGACTGAACTCAACAAAAATGATAAGTTTTGGCTTTTATCCCAAGAACGGGATGCTATTGAAGACATTTTTTGCTTACCCAGCTTAACGTACCGTGTGCCACTTATATGAAATTTAGAGATTTCTATGTGTATCTTACACACGCCAAAGATTTGATTGACATGTGACGTAGTTTAAACTAAAAGGAAGAAACGTATTTCCTGACGTTGTGGTAGAAATGTGTTTTAACTACCGTGCTTGCCTTGTATCCGGAACAGCTGCTGCTCTACTGAGATTGGTTGACGGACATGTAGTCCAACTGATAGGTGAATTTGATTTATTAGGATGTACCACCTAGAATGTTGTAGTTTTGAGTAGATATACTTGTGTTCAGCTGAAATGTGCTTTCATATAATTGCTGCGAAGTCAAGACTTGCTTTGTAATACTTTATTTTAACGCTCGCATGTAGTGACATACGGAATAAACTTCTATTTTCTTATGTGTTTTTTCTTTCAACGAGTAGTTTAAACTACATGGTATAACTCTCCTCATAGCTTTAAGAGAGCATTAAGAGGTGAGAATTTAGTTAAGGTGCTCAGACAGTCCTCTCAAATATTATACACTTAAACCTGCAACTTTTCTGATGATTAATCTAGAAAAACCTAGGAATTTAGAATATCGTTTTATGTTTTATATTTGTTTTCCAAGTTGTACAAACACAGTGACTACACTCTGATTCACAGTTTCTTGATTGTAATTAATAGAAAAAGTTAACTAATGTCCCTCTATCCCAGAAGATGTCCGTTCACCTCATTTGGCAAATAAAGCGATATGGATCTCTCGTAGATTTTTACATTAATAATAGTAGTTTACATGATTTAATAATACACAGTTCAGCCGTTCAACTTAAATAACAAAATAATTGTTTTATTCTAAAGAAGCTAATAGTAATACCTTGCGTCTTTTGCTACCTCAGGAGAATATTCTTAAAATATTATATTTACAATGTTTCAGAAACAATATGGCAACATTTTCCGAATGGAGGCATTAGAATTAACACGAAATAGAAGCAGTCATTGTTACAAAATTATTTAACATTTATTAAATGTTTTAAAACGCGCTTTTGCATTCTTATTCATTTAGAGTTTCACAGTCGTCAAATATATCGCAAGTTATACTGCTGTCTTGTAATAAGTCAAATTTTATAGAATAATAACAATGTCGAAAAACAAATTTTAAAACTATAAAAATTGAAAATAAAAAATAAAAATTTATCACTAAACGCTGCATCCCACGGATGAAAATTTCCATTCTGAATATAACTGCAATACGAAATGTAAAATGATAGTAACAATATAATAATATAAGTATAATCGAAAATATAGTTTCTCTGGGTTAAATACTAAATCCGTATAGCTAAATAAAATAGAGGTTTTACATGGATAGTATTCATGGTAAAATATTAATCAAACTAATAGCTAAAATTATAAGGTATGTCTGCCACCTTCTTCGCATACCTTTGTGGTGTAGTGGTCAGCACACTCAATGCGTATTCGAGAGGTCCGTGGTTCGAGTCCCGGCGAGGGCCTTGCTCCTTTTTTCACATCTCCTGCTTCCAAATAACCTAATATCTCTGTTATTGTGAAAGACCGAAATTGGAGAATGTCAACATTCACCAAATACGTCGGTGAAAGATCGAATATAACATTGCATTCTTGTACATTCGGACCTTCACCGGTGTATGTCGACAATCACAGATATGCTCTGGTGTAGGTCGAAAAGAGACGCGACTGGCTGTTTCCCATAAATGCAGTTGTAAAAGCAAGGGCCTCTTGTGCAATTCAAAGTCTCATAATAGTTTAAGTTGTTGCAATTAATCAGATTTGAGTCACATAATTTAGTAAGTTTTTTATTACTATTATTTTATTTTCTCATTTACTATGTACTGTATAATTAAGTAAGTTTTTTAATTTCTATTATTTTCCTTTCTCGTTTTGAATGTATTGTGTGTTTTAAGTACTTGTGTGTTTTTTTGCGGCTGAATTACGGAGAAGAAAATATAATATTCTCATGTATTCAACATTCACCATTAGTACATGGTGAATGTCAACATTCACTGGTGTAAGTCAGAAATAAGAGTATTTATAAAATACTTCGGACATACACCAAGCTACTATGTGAATGTTGACATTCACCGGTGAAAGTCGACATTCTCCAGATTTCGGTGTTTCACCGTAACATGTCTACAACGTAACCATAGATGAAATTCGTGAGCCACGAAAAAAGCACTAAATAACAATCTAACTGATCCGCAAGATATATTAACTGACTACAATTTCTGAAAAACCCAATAAAATGCTGAATTTTTCAATTTATAGTTGTAACATACCTTAACAAAAGCATTTAAGTATTTAATGTTAAATCTTCAAGAGAATGTATTTCCCTTTTTAAAAATTTAATTTTTTCTTCTAATTGTAGAATACGGATGAAAAGAAAACTGGTTACATTTATCATAAAAAGGCTACATGTGTTAAATCAAAAGTAAACAAAATAATAAAAGGTTAAGATTCAAACACAGTGATTCAAACAATTGTAACTAAGAACACTATTTAGGTGAACAGAAGACCAAACTAAACAGGAATAATATGTAATAATGATAAACTGAATCACTTACAATTTTGATTGAAAATCATTCAATTGTATCTAAGAGTTCAATTTAAAATAATGAGTTATTTTTAATTGCAAAATATACAGTGTTTAATATGAAAAATGTAAATGTATTTTAGTTTATAATTTTGCTGCTTATTGGTACTATATAATTATTTATTTAAATTAACTAAAACTTAGCTGCTGAAATAGCATAGTGCAGGATACTAAAAGGTTACAATGCTATCGCTATTGTGAATAACGTTAATACGTGAAGAAAAGAGACGAATTAAAAATCGTTAAAAGTAATATAAAGGGAGGATTGTAAGTAATATTAAAGTTCCGCTAATAATCAGATTTCATAATACATCTTCTGTTACGCCGAACGCATAAGGCACATAAAATAAATTGCTTTTATTCCAGATGTGAGACGTAGCCATTAATAAAAATACCCCAAAATGTTATTAAAATCGATATATATATATATATATATATGCAAAAAAACCTGCTATGATTTATTTTGATTTCATTTGATATCGAAAGAAATTTTGAAGGAAAAGAAATAAGCTATTTAAGGAAAGGTTATGAGTTAAAATATAGCAGGGGAAAAAATTATTTGCAAATTTCCGAAATATGTTTCAGTTTCTTTCGCGGCGAGAAATAATGGAAAAGATAAAAAGAATGCATTATGGTCAATTTGCATTAAAAGTAAATAGAAAATTTATTTAATTTTTTGGATACCAAGAAATGTTTCCTTTCAGTTTCTGGAAATTTCTCTCCTTCTGTAGTAATCTCATTATTGAGGCAAAAACTGGGAAAGAAATGAAAGAGCTCTTCTTTTTTAAATTACTGGCACAATTAAGATGACAGTTTCTTTTTCCGCTCCCTCTTTTTCCGTCAGTTTAGGAGACAAGAACTATTTCATTACGTTTTCACAATTAGCATATCATAACTGAAAATGAATTAGGGGTAATTTCTGGGAAACTGGATGGAAACTTCGCTATTATTAGTAACACGTAGGATGACGTAGGATGACGAAAAAAACAGTTACAAATATCAATTAATTAGCAATAATTTCATAGGTTACTGGATTTTGAACATTTCTGAAAATAACAATATTGTTATATACTTCATAAATTTTATATTGCTAAAATATGTTTTTAAAGTATTCTGTAAATATTGAATTTTTAATGTTAATGTAGAAGCAGCTTTAGAATTTATATGAGCTTTTATTTAGTTTACTCATGGTATTTCACTGCCAGTGAAATTTTGTTATCAGTTTTTAATATACTTCTTGATAAGCTATCGGGTTCAGATTTTGTACACATACTATTTATTTGCGGATGAATTGTATAGGATATAATTGTACAGGATATAATGTTTTCAAATGTTCTCAGATATTAAAACAAACATTTAACCTTCTTTTAAAATAAAAGCGATGAAAAATATAAATTAAGCGATTTTATAAATGTCTTTAAAAAAGAGTTGCAGTCTGAAGTAGGCGGAATCCGCGTAAAAAATTGTTTTTCCGAAAATGCATATGCATAGCATGACCTTTTCACAAATTCACCTTCTTGAATGAGGAAAAAGTAAAATGTATTTTGAAATTATATCCTTTATTCTATTTGAAAAAAGCTACTTCCCCTTCTGTTTGAAAGAAAAGACTAAAAGAATGCATTGATACTAAAATGTAACACTACCAAATTTTTTTAAAACCATTCCCAACATGTTTCTTCAGACATTTTGCTGGATATTGCAGTATAATACAGCGATATTTTTTTAATATGAAGCTTCTGTATTGAAACGAAAACTATTATACTAATATAGAGTATTATACAAACATGATTATAAGAATTAAAATGTATGCATAATTTCTTTAATATGTATTCAGTGTTCCTGAAAATGCATGGCAAAAAAAATACTTACGCAGCTAATGGACAATGTTTATATGCTATAAATAGAATTTTCTGTGCATTCAGCATTATTTTTCGCAACATGTAAATTATGAACCCTTATATTCCATTTTATTTATCCAGCATTGTATAATAGTATGCATTATTTATAACAATGCATACTATTATATAATGCTGTATTTATCCATTTCATTCATCCAGTATAGATAGAGAAGATGATATATATATCACATTTAACCAATTTATAAAACCATAAATTGATCAGATAATAATTCGTTTTAATAGCTACTTTTATAGATTTCTATTCTGAAATGTTTGAAAATTTTGAAAGAGACTGAAGATTATTAAGAAATCAAGAGATGAACTCTATATGATGAAAAAGGTATAAATAAATCTTTCACCACAAGAATATATATATAACCTTTATTAATATTCGTTACCTTTCTTTTAAATGTGATAGATGCTAATGAAATACGTAAGGGCATTAAACATAAAATACTCCGACTCAGTATGAGGTAATAGGACTAAGGTTCAAAATATCAGGACTTAAATTAATATGAGTTAATATGGATTAAGTTTCAAAAGTTAAGGCCTAGAAGATTTAAAGTTGTTTGTTATAAACAATGTTCAAAAGAAAAGTATTTTGCAACAACATATTAACTAGAGTATGGAGATATCTTCCAAACTTATTTACACTTCATTCCTTGAGATTTCTTTCGTTTCAATCAGCATTACATTTTAACTTTTGCCACGACACCTGTACAGACATGCCATTTCGGACAGATGTATGCTGTCATCGGGTGCGATATCAGATGAATGCTGATGTACGGAAGAATATGAGTTTGGGTTTTGATCAGGCATTCGAAATACTAGAAGTAATAATCTTGTATAGATATTAAGATTATTGATGCTGAGAGACGTGAAAAATGAGGAATACCCTCGCCGTGACTCGAACCATGGACCTCTCGAATACGCGTTAAGTGTGCTGACCACTACACCACGAAAGCATGCCAAGAAGGCGGGAGAAATACTTTATAAGCTATATTCAGAATCATTGTCGTACAGCAGTGTCGAGATTCATATTTCAAAACTGAAATTCAAGGCGAATCTCAATTTTAATGTCACAAAACACTTTGATCATGATTTGGACTTTTATTTTCATTGGGATGTTTAATTCATTATAATTTTTTGTCAAGAATTTACTTTGCAGATTAAAGTTTTATTAACAATAACCCTGGTATAGTCTTCCATATTTCCATTCATAAAGAGAGCTTGACTTCAATAAATATGCGTGAGAAAATGTGTTAATAAATGATCTATCTGTTTAAACCCTGGGTTGGATTCTCTGACATACGAATCATTCTAATAATAGCTATTTTATGAATCAGTTATTGTCTTCAGGTTTGCAAAATCGAACCAATTTGAAATACTCTCTCTTTATACGTGCTGCATCACCGGAAGTATTTTCATTGCTCCTGTTCGAATTATCTGGGAATAAGTAGAAGTATGGAAGAAAATTTCTTTTAAAAGCATTTTAAAAGGCACTGTGTGTTATCGTCACGAACAAGATGTCTGAAATGTCACTCCGTATTTAAAGAGCATCGTATGTGCTCTGAATTCACAAATATCAATTATTATGAAATTTTATTACGGGTGCGTTGCCTTATTTATTACCATTTCAAAAATACATCCTTATAATTCGACATAACCACCAGCAGTGCCAGTATGCTTTTGTAAACATGTGAGTATGTGATCCACAGTTTTTCTTAATAAAAGCGTAATGCATTCCAAATTGCACGGATTCTTTCCTTAAGCTTACGCAGAGTGGGACGAGTCTTGCACACTTTTTTCGTTGGCCCAGTCCTACAGAAAAAGTCACAAGTCACAAAAGTTCTCAGCTCTCTCCCAGTGTTTGACCATCACCATGAAACTCCCCACTTTATGTTTAGCTTCCATTTTTAAGTCTCTTATGCTTGCTAAGAGCTGAAGGCATTTTCAGGTATTTTAAACATAAATAGTATAGAAAGGGCTATAATTGGTTCTGAAGAGGTTAATATTATTATCTTACATAATCAGTTATTTCATGATTTAGATCTTTACTGTCATTTCTCTTTCCGTTTCTCTATCAGAATGTGAATCAAGTTCAAGTGTATTCAAGGTGAGGTTTTTGGATTGTAAGACAGAGGGTGTTTCTGCCTTTGGATGTCACATTGCTAGGTTTAGTCAGCTCTGCTAAGATTTAATTCTTCGGCTTTGCAATGCAAGTGCAAACATTTAAATGTCATAGCTTCAGAAGTGGTTGGCTGATTTGTCAAGAACAAAACGGTTCGAGACAAGACGAGATTATTTCAGATGAAATGATAATTCGCTCCAGGTCTGTTAGGAGTTTATGCTACCAAAGAACAAACACCGGACCCTATAAAGCTTCTTTTATGTGTTATAGTCACTCTTAAAATTACAGATTTTCTCCTTAAGAATAGGTATTGACTTACCAGACACTCTTGCTTCACCTTTTCGCAGGTTTCAGTTAAACATTTAGCTGAACATATGTAGAACATAATATACATTATTTTTATCATGCCTGTATCGATAAAAGAAATCTACTACCACATTTCTAGGCTCCTGAGAACAATAATGTGACATGAGTGCACTAAATTGTTTGTCAGACTGAAAATAATCCTTAGGTCAATCGATATCATAATGAATAAAACTACATTTAAGATAACTCCAGTTTTATATCACGTTGGTTTAATATTTTGCCTAATTTATTCCTAAAAATTGTATTTGTTATAAACGGCGAAAATTTTTACTTATGAATAGTAGCGTCTTAATCATTCAAAAAACGTCGATTATTCTTTTAAGATTTAACAATTAATGATATTTTCTTTCAACTAAATGAAGTTTAATATTGCTTTCTCCCTATATTATATTTTTTTCAAAATCTAAAATATAAGCAGCTTAGTTTACAGAGCTATTTCTACCTCTAGAAAATATTTAAAAAAATATTTTTCCTATAGAAAGTGAATCTTCCTTCGATACAGAGTTTTCATAGAAAACCATTAAAGCATAAAAAAAGGCTTGCCGAAAAAAATCTGATTTCAACATAGCACCTTTTGCAAGTGTATGAAAAGATGTCTGCATTAAGCAAACATTTAACAAAGTGTACATTGAGAGTTGTTTTGTATCAAAAAAGTTTTTTTCGTATCATTAAACATGCCATTATTTTTTCTTCATCCTCTTAAAAGAATTTTATTGTTTTTGTTCACTATTTTGACGCTCTTTGAAGGGGTATTTACCATTTTCTTTTAAAACATATTTGAATAAATTCAATCTACTTTTCAAAATGAAAGTATTTTTTAGCGTTACCGCTTCACCACGGAATGTTGAATGAGAAAATTCTCGCTCCCTAAATTAAAAGTTGAGAAATTTGTATAAAAATTTTATTTGTTTGTTTGTTTACCTGGAGCTTACTTCGTTAGGAGATTAATATTCGACAAAGTAATTAAGTAATGGTATCGGGTAATTTTAGACTTTTGATATTCGGGAACAATTTCAGAGACGATTCAAGTGGGATTTATCATAATCAATACATCACAAATGGATAAATTATGGCAAGCTATCCAGGGCTATCTGTCTGAAGTCTTGTCTGAGGCTTTACAGAGCACCATTTAAGAGTATTATAAACCTGGATTTTGCATTTTTATGGAGCTGAAAATGACGTCATAAAGTTTTAATTTAAGCCCAAGCAAAAGTCATTAGTGTCTAAGACAGCATTTCGTTTTAAACTTTCATCACTAATGTGTTTGCGCCTTTGACTCTATGGTACTTTAATGGCATCCATTGCTGAGATATGTCAGTGATCCCTACACCAGGCAAACCGCGATACAGAATCATTCAGGTTGAAGACTATGTGGCTATTATCTTGATTTTAGGCCTTTTGCCAAGATGTAGTGGTGACGTTATGATCGCCGTTATTTCTTAAACACATGTTTTCAGGTTCAGTTCAAGAACCTAATTCTGGTTTATATTTGAGATCATAACATCACTAAGAAATTTCTCATTCATTTCCTGCTCCTAATGTGTAGGACTAATTGTATCGTGCCATGAGCTACCTTCAGTTGAAAACAAGCCTTTTTGGGCCTCATCGGTGCTATAGGACTAATTATGCTTCGATGCAAAGAAAACCTTACACGTATTCAAGTTACTTTACAAATATTAGTTAAATATAGCACATCTTCGTCTTCCTTATGACCTTTTTAGCTTTTTTCTCCATATTCCTTGTAGATCTAAACGGAAATTTAACTCTTAATTTTTGCAAAACTAATAGGTAGGTAGAGAGGTATGGCGCCGTCCACCCTCCTGGCAAGCCCAAGCTTGCCTTATGGCTTTCCTAGACCCGCCACAGAGGGAGAACATATAGGACAAAAAAAATAAATAAACGAAGTCTCCAGCAGCAGCCATATTGGGTGTTCTTTCTTATTGTTCTATTACAACTGCTACCAGGTTTTTAATAATTTTTTTCATGATCTCTTTTGCTATGTTTTTTGTTTCATTTCCATAAGCATGGTCTTTAAATTTCTTCTTGCTATTCCTAAGGTCTTTTCTTAATTTACATTCTTCCGCATAGTTCCCGTTATTTCTCAGCTTTCGGCGTAGCAAACAGTTTTCGTTTTCTTGAATTTTAATTCTATTTAGGCATGCCGGGAATCTACCGTGACCTGAAAGGATCTGACAGAAGTCTTTATCGGTTAAGGTTTTCTCCCGTTTTTTTTTTTCGAGACTTCAATGTTTTCCAAGTAGCCCTTTCTATGATCTGAATCTTTGGTTTTTTTATTTTATTCATTACATATATTTAGATTCATTTTCCTTATTGCTTTCCGTTTAGATCCCCGATAATCTATTCTTTCTATATTTATCTCAGCAGTAGTCTTTTTTGCAAGGGTGTCGGCCCGCTCGTTTCTCTCATATCCAATGTGGGCTTTCACCCACAAAAGTTTTATTTGATGTTTTGGGGAAAGATCCTTATAGAGTTCTTTCACTTCTTGAATATTGAAACTCGGCTGGTCCGGGCTGTAGAAGCTTTCTAATAGTGATAGGAAATCGGAATAAATCTGAATTTTGTGCTGCCTTGACAAGTTTATTTTTATCCAGTTCATCTTTTTTTGATGGCGGCTAATTCGCCTTGATAAACAGAGTTGAATTCCTCTGTTTATACTTTTTATTTTCTATTTCACATCGATAAAAATGCACATCAAAAGCCAATCCGATTTCCTCTCCAATCCCAAAGCCTTCCTTATATAAGTCAATTTTTCCTATTGTTGGTATCATATTAATATAAGGGGTCGATATTCTCTCCTTTGAGGGAATTAGGTTGATATTTAGTCTTTCAAAGGAGCTTCTTGTTACAAAGAAATTTTCGTAGATTATAAGATCTTTCCTGCTAGCCCTTAAGAACAATTTTTCGAAAAAGAAGTTACAGGGTAAGGACGCCCACCAGTACGTATAGCACTTCTGTGGAAATGTTTCTAAATGCTCGAGTTATATATAAAAATGGTTGCAGCACGTGAGATTCGAAAATCAACAAAAAACGTTTACAGATGTCAGTCCGGATAAAAAGGAACGTTAGTCTCCCCAATACAGCTCATCTTTAAGCAGTGTAGATTTGAAATCCACGCAAAAAGTTTTGCGGACGCCAATCCGGTTAAAGATGTAATGTAATGGATTGTTATGTAATACATACATATCTTAATTGAGTATCAACTGAAGTATACTTATCTTAATTGTAATGATTATCATAATTATGCTATAAGTCATAGAAGTTATTAATTTGATTTTATTAGTTGATCTTAAATTTTGCCTTGTTGAAAAGTAATTGTTGTCAATTTAATTTTGGCAGTTTTGGTTAACTCTGAATTTAAGTTGCTTGTGTTAATTTTTTTTTCTTTTATCCTTAAGGGTGTTTGATTAACCATTTAATTTTGTTCTTTAACTCTTAATCTTAACTTGGTTTTTGTAATGTTTGGTTAACTCTTAATCTTGCTTTTTTTAATGTTTAATTTCTGGTTAGGTTGGCTCTTAAGGTCATTTTCACTTTGAATTTTAAAGTTCTTTGTTTTACACAAGTTAGTGTATAAAGTTTATTAAGTTTGTTAACGTACCCCTCTTTCTGGTAAAGTCTGAATCCATATTTTCTGACTTGGTAAAGTAGTTTATGGTGTTGTGGAAACATTCTTAAGAAACATGAATTTCGCTATGTAGTTATTATACTTCAACTGTAGAAACATTATTCGGTGTTTAATTTAATTTAGTAATTAAAAGCTAGTTTTTTAATTCATTTTCACAAATTTTTACGTGGTGATGGGTAAAGGATTTATTGCCCTGTTTTCGAAATTTCTCTGGAGAAAAATTCTTAAAATGCTTATCTCTGCCAGACAGTTGTCTGAAAACTTCCTTAACCAAGTCCAAATCTGCACCCAGCTTCAAAAGTTTTTTTTTTTTTTTTGTATGCAGCTACGCCACTCCGGCGTTTTGGCACTGGGTGATTTGGAGTCCGTTAGGCTTCCACCATGCTAAAGTGGCACCCTGTGCGAGGCTAGCTGCAGGAATGTGTTTTCTGTTTCTTTCGTAGAATAGGTGGATGACCCTTTTGGGTCGATTGTAACTCTTGCAGAAATAGGGATTATCCGACTTACCACCCCATATCCTCACCTTACTACCTTGGATTCTCCTCATAGGGTTGCCTTGCAACTGGCGGCTTTTGGAACTTAAAGCATCGCCAAGCCAGGCATGGCGAGTCTGCAGCGGTCTTCGAGACGGGAATTTCGGAAATTTTTCGCCGAACATGAAGCAGTAGCTGAGACCGAGTATTTGTCTTTCGAAGGCAAAACTGTCGGAGGGAAGCCATGGAGAGGGAGAACGCCTGATACAATGCTATTATTTTTAGTACTAATTTTCTTTTATTATTGTTTTTATAGATTTTCTACCACTTCTGGGGGAAAATGTGTTCCCTTCAAGAAGAGCGCGTGTCCATATTTGAAAATTACTCAGGGTGAAGGCCACCCCTAATGTATTAACTTATTTTTAAGGTATGTAATTTTGTTTCTTTTGTTTCTACAGACTATGTGCCACCCTCTAAAAATGAAATTTGTTAAACAAATATTGTTGTTGAGTACATTCACGTTTTTCAAGCCATTGTTCCGGCTTTAGTCACTAGATTATTTCTTCTGCACACTACCCAAAACAAAAAATGTTGTTGAAACTTGTTGATAAGTACAAAATAAATGTTAAAATTATTCTACTAAACGTTTGTTTCACTCGCTATTTAGAACACTGGACCCAATAAATTAAATTAAAACTTGAATGAGTTTTTGCTAATGCTGAACACAGCGCCTTTTTTAAATATATTTAGACTTGTTATATTATCGTTATGGTATTTACAACTATATTTGTTGATACTCATTTAACTTACTGATATGTTGATTTCAATGTTTGTCACACAATTTCTCCCTTTGCAGTATTTTAGTGTTGATATGATTTAAAGTTGGTTTACACATTCATGACACTCATGAGTAATGAATCAATGAGGTTAAAAGTTAAAAATACCATAACAAAGAGGAACGCCAGTCACCTGAATACAGCTCATCGTTAAGCTGTGTGGCTCGGAAATTTACGGAAAAGTTACGGACGTCAGTCCGGATAAAAGAAGAATGTCAGTCTCCTGAATACTGCTCATCGTTAAACCGTTTGGATTCGGAAATCCACGGAAAAGTTACGTACGCCAGTCGGGATAAAGAGGAACGCCATTCTCCTAAATAAAGTTTATCGTTAGGCGGTGTGAATAGGAAATCTACGAAAAAGTTACGGATCGAATCGGGAGAAAGAGGAACGCCAGTCTGCTGAATACAATTCATCGTTAGGCGTTGTGGATAGGAAATCCACGAAGGAAGTTTACGGATGTCAGTCCTGATATAAAAGAACGCCAGTCTCTTGAATTCTACTCAAGTTGTGGGACTCCCATTGTGCAAAATATGATCGGCAATTTTTTTTTTAAATTTCGTGCGACCGTCTCGTGTTCGCGGTTATTCCCGTGAAGGAAAGTGGACTTTTTTTTCATGCGTGTTAGTAGTGGACCGTCAGGTTCCAAAAATCCAGTCCGAAGATCGTCAACTTCTGGTGGAATCATCTTGCCCGAAAGTGAAGTGCTGTGAAAGTTGTACTGTGTTGTGATAAAAGTGATATAAGTGTCTGGATCATCAAAATCTGAAAAGTGAAGTGCTATGAAAGTTTGGGGTGCGTAGTGATAAAAGTAATATAATTGTCTAGATCATGAGCATATGTAAAAATTTTAAGTTCTGATTAATTAATTTGTGACAGTATTTTTTGTTCCAAGCATCAATCTGTGTGTCAAATCTACAATCCAGGCGGGTAAGTACCTTGGATTTTTTATAGTGAGGCAGTGAAGTAAATTAAATTAAGTTATTTCTATAATTTACTTTATACAAGTTCACGAAACTATTTTAAGTCGACATTGTTTTCAGTAAAGCTTAAAGAAATGTGTTGTTTTGGTTTTATGTTTAGAATAAAAAAGCATGCATTTTAGAATCTGAATCTGTGTGAATAGATCTTTTAATATCTGAAATGTTAATATGTTGTGCTGAAATTAAGCTTATATAACTAAACGTGTAAAAGAGAAGAATTACTATAATTTGGAAGGTTCTAAGGTTAGCTGGTATTTTGACATATCATTTCTAAACCGTCTGGAATGCTTTAAATGTTAGAATTTTCCGTTAAGGTGTGTAAAACATTAGTTGTGTAAGAACTAAAACATTTTTCTATTGAAAGCATAAACGAGAAAGCCTAGAAATCTCCAGTATCTTACATTTTAACTGCTGTTATATGAATGTTTAGTTATATATCTGTTTTTTTTAATTTAATTTAATTTTGAATGCATACTTTTTGGAAATTTTGATGAAAGTATATTGTATTACCATAAGCATTCGAGTTTTAAGCAATTGAATGTAAAGCACTTAAAAGTTAATATTATCTCTAGCATCATAAGTCCTCAAGTAAAAAAATTACATTTGAACTCAAAATGTGCATATTATAGTGCAAATTGTCTTGCTTTTTGTTTAGATCCGTGGAATATATTGGGAAAAATTAAAGATACAATGCTGCTTTTCCTTTTTGAAACTAATATTTGTTTAAAACAATTATATAGAGAGAAAGACAGAGAGGGAGCTACACTTGTTAGATTGTTATCCTAATTTGGTTTTATATTACGGCATTCTTAGCAAAAGTTAGGAAACATGATCTTTTAACCTTGGCTGAAGAGTTAAGAGAAGAGGTCGGACCTGAGATTAGAATATTGATTCTAATACAGCTGATTATGAGAAATGAAGCCTATGAGGAGGAACTTGTGAAAATCTGTTGGAAAATATCACTTCAGTGAGGCTTGAGAAAGAAGAGAAGGAAAGGCAAGATAGAATTAGGAATTATTTATTTATATCCATTTCATACTATATATTTTGCATTTCCATCAGTAAAACAGGAAAGTTTGCTTAATATCGCAGTATTTTTAAGTGCTTTGTTAGTGTCACTAGGTTTCAATAAATAGTGGAAATACTGGTCACGATTTGTAATGGAAAGAACTGTGGCATATATACGTTGGAGATGAAGACAGCCATATTGACATTAGACTGGGCATACACGGTTATAACGGAACATTCTCGGATTAGTTCTGTAATGCTTCAACAAATGACGGCACAGGATTAGTATCTCAGCAATAGTAACCGTCTATCTTGATAAATCAATACATGGAGAGACACCGTTGTATTAACAAAGGTATTGACATAGTGGTGCTTCTGTGATCAAGTGCCCATGGTAGTCTGTATTTATCGCAAACACAGAAATCAAAATCAAGAGCCAACGATAGTTAATATCTTCCTCAGATTAATCAGATTGCTTAATTAGTGACTTGCTCGGGTTTATAAGTCACCTTTAAAGAACATTAACCTGAAGAAATACCTGAAGACTGTGTTTTTCAAGTCAATGAATTTCATTCCATTCGTGATGCTTAATTTACATAATCATGAAGCCAGCACATTCGCTGGGATTCTAACACACATCGAACTACCAGTCAAAGGCCTAACCGTTCTGCTGGTAGATGTAATGATTAGCGTTGCTAGGTAGATATTGTTGGACCCAAACTCGAATCCTGAAGGAAAGCTTGAATTCTTTTAAGTATATAATGTACTTGAGGCATGAGGGCGCTTAAAATATAACGCCAGCTGAAATTCCTGTCAAATGTTTTGGTGTTAGTAGAAGAGTGGAGGGAGACCTTTCGAACCTTCACCAGGGGATTCTCCTGTAAAAGTGGCATGGGAGCATATAAGGTATTTTCTCTCAATTAAATTATTGTTACCATTTAAGAATTTGCTATAACTTCTTTTTCAGTAGCCCTCACTGGGATACAAATTACCCTGAAAGGTATTGAAGTCTAGGGCTTTGAATGTCATCTATGCTAATGAATATTTCGGCTTTAGCCGTTTCGCTAACCGAAGTTAATGCCCGCGATTTAAAATATCAAGCCAGTTTAAATAGACCAATTTGTGTAATCTGCGACTGCAATAATCTGAATTTGGAATTTGAGCTTACGTTATTTTAAATACACGCAAGTGGGAGTATTTTATGCGTACGAATGAATTGTCCCTTCTTTTATGTTGTAATTCTGGTCTCAGGAATTTTTCTAATTGCGAAGATGACGTTGGAAGTTGTAGGTAATGGAAAAAAGGGGATAAAGGACCTTTTTCGCTTCTGTATTGTGCAGAAAGGACATTGTTTTCCCTTTTCCTTAAAGAGACCCTGGCCATTAGGCGGTCCGCAGGATACAGCGTTTGATAAAGACCTGAAGGAAAACTTAAGATTCTTTATGTTTAGGCGTCTACCTTTCTAAAATAAGCTGTAGAGACATTAGGTTATTTTTTATGCTGAAGAAGTGAAAAATGAGCAAAACCTTCACCGAGACTCGAAATTCGGACCTCTCGAATACGCGCCCAGTGTGCTGACCATTACACCACGAAGGCAAGGTAAGAAGGCGAGAGAAATACCTTATAAAATATTACTGAAGTTAGAGGACAATTCGTTGTCTGGCTTTGCTTCATCTATGATGCGAATAAAAGTTTTAGAAAAATGTATTATTCGTCGTAGGAGACATTTTGTTGGGGTGTGATGTTTTTCGATTTTTTCCCAAGAGGAAGAAATTAACCTGAGGTCTCTCAGGGTGTTATAAAGAAAATTGTGCCGCGCCTGGGCTGAGTTTTTACCCAGATATCCTGGGATAAGGTCGCGGCAGATAGGGATTGACCAATTAGTTTGAAATGATGCGTGGTTGCGTCAGATATCGTTATATAATTAATAATTAGACGAGGAGTTAAAAGTAGAGATTTGGTTTTAAAGAGGGGCTCAGAGTTTTTTTCCCTTCATCTACTAGTTTTGAGTTGGATGCGGAGTTAGCATAAATGAAGAAGCAGAGAAAGAAAAAAGGTTAGATTTTGTTGAATGGGGGTGCCTCAGAGTTTTGAGCTAGTTGTTTGAGTGGGATGCGAAGAGTTTACTACTGGCTTTTTTTGTTTAAGAGATGTTTAGCTTTTAGCTTTCGTTCAGAATTAGAGCAGACTTGAGCAATATGAAGATGAAAAAGGGGAAAAAAAGTGAGGAAGAAGAGAGAACGAGAATGACTGCTTCCTGCGTGATGACCATCGGAACCGGATAATTTTCATGCGGAAAAGGAGGACTTGAACAGTAAACCCGCGGTTTCGAGTATACTGTTTTGAGACTGTTATTTAATGAGTGGAGGAACAGATGAGAGTGAAAAGTACCAAATTTTCAGATTTAGCGATGTCGATTTCCCGAAATTATGAGTCTTTGGACGAAGATCAACGATACGTTTTCGAGACTGTTATTCAATGAGCGGAGGTATAGACTATTGTGAACGTGCAAAATTCCAGAGTTAGTGACTTAGAAAATCGGAAATCGACTGCCGACTGTGTGATATGCCACGACCGGACTTTGAAGCAATAAGAAAGAGAATGCAATTTGACTCTCAGTGCGCTGTGGAAACATGACCCTCAATTTAATTTGACTAGCGGGAACCAAAGTGTAGGACTGCGAAGTCTGCAGACGCAAGTCCCTTTACTTTCTGTCAGTGTGTATTTGATTATTAAATGAAAATTTTTTTAAGATTTTTCTTTATATAGGACGAGGCTCTTGAGTGTGATTTTCTTGAGTATTTAATACGTTAAATGGGGTAATTATGCCCTTGGAATTAACAACAGCAAGGCTATGATATTATTTAGGTTACGTTTTCTGCACATGTAGCGAAAAGACTGAATATTGCATTATATAGATCTAATGTGGGTTAGTTGGTTAATTACTGTTATATTTGTACTAAATTGTCAAAATGTTGATTAGGCAGTAAGATTAAAGATTTGTACAAAAGTTTGTATATGATTATTTTGCAGCAAATCTTCAACGCAGTATTTCTATTAAAATTCATGATTAAATAAAAAGCTTCTTTAACCTCCGTAAAACTTTATTTCAATGCTAGAGATGGAGCTATAATTCGTTCGTCAGTCTAATAGGATCTGAAGGACTTTGAATTAATGTTACACTGCTAGGACCTTACAAGTTGTGCAAAATTATAATGTCCCCCAGAAGTTGTCCAGTGCCTATTCTAACGACAGAAGCAACCACGAATTCCTCGTCATTATATAATTCATGAACTTATTATGTTGTTATTTTCAATTAAGTCAGATAAGTCCCAACAATATCTGTCATTAATTTCAGCAAAGCATACACCGGTTACTAGTCTGTTAATGGGGTACCTCGTAGTAGAAAACATTTTAATGAAAATGGAACAGTAGCCGGGAAGGACTAGTGATATACTGTGGATTTAATCATTCGGCCTCTGGAAGTGCATTCCAAATTAAAGATTATTATTAATGACATCACCGCTATCCACATTTATTAAATATCTATTTATGATGATGATCTAAAAACTTATTATAAGATGACAGCAAATTTGTACGAGAGAATTAGTAATGTTTGTTACATTATAATATTAAAATTAATTTAAGATTCACGTTAATTGATTCATTTCATCATAAAATAAATATAATGCTGAAGCAAGAAATATTAATCGCTGAAAATAAACACGAAATGTAATTTCATTAATTAACTTTCTTGTTAATTAAATTTATTATGATGAAATGAATTATGATGAAATGAATGAATTAACGACATGTAATTTATTAAATTACATTTCGTTAATTGATTCATTTCATCATAAATTAAATATAATGCTGAAGAAAGAAATATTAATCGCTGAAAATAAACACGAAATGTAATTTCATTAATTAACTTTCTTGTATAGAAAGCAGCAACAGAAAAAGCTAAACTTTTTAAGTTATAATTTTGCTTTCTTATAGTAAAGTAAAAAATTTCAATTATAGATTTTATTCATTACAAAACTGTTAATTTTCTCATGGCCCCAAATATTTTATGAAATAGATGCTGACAAATATCTTTTTAGAGCTTTCAGGTTTTTTTACTTTACAATAAACACGCGTTGAAATTGATGTATTTCATAATGTTATACCAGGCTGTTCTAATATTGAAAAAAATAGCTGCTTTGAAGTTCACAAAATTTTACATTTTTCGTTCAATAATACCTGTTATTTTCCTTTCGTGATTATGTTACCTTGCTGCAGGCACAGAATTAAGAAGTAATTCAGTTATGTATTTGGATAAAGTTTCATTTTTGAAGTCGGTGCATCTGAGAAGCCTTCGAAAGTGAACACAAGAAAAATGCTTGTCCAAAACATATTATTTAGCAACCGCGTTTAAAAATAATAAACTTTAAAATAAGTATCTTCCTTTGGCAGCATGAGTTCATACAAAAAAAATCCTATTGATTTTCTCATCCATTGAATTCTATTAAACTTTTCAAAAAATAAATATTTTCAAAATTAAAATGCTTGGTACATGCTAACAGATATCCGGGTACGTCAGCATGAGTTTTTTCTATTGCTTTTTCAAGCGAAAATACTACTTAATGTTCAATCACGACAAAGAATTTTAATAATAAAGAAAGATACATAATGAGAGAGACAACAGGTTATTTTTTTAAGAGAAAGCGTCCCGGATTTTTTTTATTTTACATATTTCGTGTACATAACTATTCCATTCATGTAGATGTCGTTTGATTTGCCCGCATTACCCTATAACTTTGTGCTAAAAGACTAAAAGTGTTAGTTTCTGGGAAGTAAATTCATGGTTTTTCCTTTCATTTTTTTAATTCACCAAATGTAATTAAAATTCAAATATTTAAAATTCAAAAATTGAAACCTTTCATTAAGTTCATTTTACGCACGCATTGTACGTGTAATTCAAATTTGTTGATTGAAGACGATAACGAGTTTTGCATTTTAAAGTCTTTTTTTTTTTTTTTTTGCATTCCAATGTCTTGCTGCTGTCACTTCGCAAGATCAAACCTGGTTACTGCAATATTCAATTTAATCTAAGAGACATATTAATGAAATAACAAAGGTCAAATTTTTGAATTTCTAGATGGTGATTCTTATGTGAATAATTCATACCATACTATATGAAATCGCTTTATTCAAGTAGTGTGATGTATTTCATCATGCCTTTTCAAAAGTCTTCTGGGAAATAGGTATCACCAGTATGAATGAAATTTAAATAAACAAAACCAATCACAGAATTTTATTCTGAAAAATTTTCATGAAGTACATCAAATTAAGCTGAAGTGACCGGTCGGATGGCAATTTAATGCATGTGCAGTTTGGAAGAAAATTATTAGAACTGTATGTGCATTATATATCTTCATGGCAGTTTAACATAAGATGACAACTGAATTATAATATTACAATATCATCAATTATAATATAGTATTATAATATTATAGTAATCATACACATGCTACCGCACCGAAATGTAAGCAACGACATTCTACATTTGACTCCTTTTAAAATTTAAATAAACAAAGAATTTCTTCAGTCTTCCCATTTTCAAAAATAAAACTGTTTTTTCTTTCGAAAAATGCTATTAATTTTCTCTCTCTTTCCGTATCTTCGCATCCTAGTTCAAAGATATTCAATGAAACTTATTTCATTTCGTAATTTATTTTTAATGTAAAAGTAGTCTATATTTTCTTAAACATGCTGGTTCATTCTTATCGAAAAAGAAGCATACCTGACTTTTAGTGAGCGTACAAATTGTTAAGTGGAACATCGAATAGTTAAATCAAGTTTTCTCAACCTTTCAGTATTTGTAACCGAATTTTCATGCGCAATGTTCAAGCAATAATAATGTAATTTGAGTATTTTGACGGTAAAATGTCCTTAATTACGTTGTAACGTCTCCTTTCTCTGAAGAACACTTGGCCACCCTCAAAGAAGTGGGAACGAATTTCCCCCCTGATCGCAGGTGGGAGTAGAGAAGAGATTGTATGTGGAAGAGAAAAGAGCGGACGCCGATTTGAGCGCTCTACTGCAGCGAAAATGATTTTTTTCTCCAATGTAATCTATGCATAGTTGTATGTATCAGTAAATATTTAGCATAGCATAGAATTATGGTATTAGTTCATAATGATTACTCATAACAAATTGCATAATTGTTGAAATAATAAGATAGAAACTCAGTAGCATAGAAAATACTGAAAGGCTTTTTACTGTTGTTATTCGTTGGTTTTGTTTTAACATTTTTAAATGTAAGATCCAACAAAAATGAACTATGTTTGGAATTAATATATATTGATTTTATTGTTATTTAACAGCATAAGAATTACTGACAATTTTTTGATTGGCTTTTTAATGTATTAGAAAACACATCAACACTGTTGCAGCTGTGAAAACTGAGATTTACTAAATTAAGTACAGCTGAAATTTATTTAATATGATTGTTACTGTCGGGGCTTTATTGTGTACTAATTGTTATTGAAGTTATGATTGAATTACTTACTATCTGTTTTATTAATATGAACTCAGGTAAAAACTTATTAAAACCCAGTTGATTAATGTTGTAAACGTACCCGTATTGTGTATTGAATTTTAATGATATTACGGAAATTTCAAGCGCTTGGAAAATTATAGTACTGAGCATATCGAATTCTTGTTATGTTAAGAATAAGATCATGTTATGATGTTTGTAAAACCATTCTGCATTAATTATTGCTACTAATAATGATAATTTCAGTAGTATTGTATTTTTTATAAGTGCTTGATACTGATAATTCTAAGCCCAGAAATTGATTGACGCCCAAAGGCTGTGGTTAAAAATGGCTTTTTGGAAAAAAGGGAAAAAGATTGACCTTATACAACCTAGCAATAGAATTAGGGGAGGAGGCTAAAATGAGTCGCAAGATTGTGGAGCTAAAACTATTCAAGAAAGCACAGCGCATGACGAAGAGTTCGTTAAGGGTGTTTTTGAGGGAATGGTAAATGATAGCTTGGAAGAGGAGAGACTTAGAGAAAAAGAGAGAGAGGATTGCCGGGCTGAGGAGATAAGACAGTTTGAATTAGAACGGCTAAGAATCGAGGCAGTGAGTAGATCGTCGCCTGCGGTATAGGAAAATTCAGGGTCGAGTAATAAGCAGTTTCATCGTGAAATACAAAAAATTATTCAAAAATTTTATTTGGATAGTGGGGATATTAGTCCGTATCTGACAATGTTTGAGAGACAAGCGAAGAGGTTTGGTATCGAGGAGAGCGACTGGGTAGCTTATTTGTTTGCAGTATTGCCCATAGAAATCGTACAGCTTATATCTAAAGAACCCGAAGAAAAAGCCTGCGACTACATATATGTAAAGGCTTTACTCTTAAAAAGATTCAAATTCAGCCTCAAAAAATTCCATCTTAAATTTATTCAGCATCAACGAAGATCAGATGAAACATGAAGGGATTTGAGTTTTGCGCTGCGAGAAACTAAAATTGTGGATTTGGTGGTTACCGATCAAACGAAACGAACGTCGAATCGTAAGGGAGGTCAAGGAGCATATCTTGGATGACTGGGTAAACGTTAGTTCGGCAGCCAAGTTGGCAGATATGTTAGATGACTACAAAGATGTCAGAGGAATTCGGAAGAAATCAGCCCATTCGGGGTATCAAAACCTTTAGGATTAACTAATCCTAAAGATTAAAAGGGGGGAAGACGAGAAAAAGAATGCTTCGTCTCGGGCAAAACAAACGAAGACTGGCCGAAACAAAGCATTTGAATAAAGAAAGTGTGTGAATAAAGAAAAACTTTTAAGTGCTTCGAATGCGGCCCGGAAAATCACCTTAGGCCCCAATTCCCAAAACTCACAAAGGATAAATCATCAGCCATGGTAAACAACACATACCAATTTAAAAGCGAAAGGGAATTGTTGTCTCCGTTTATCATGGACTCACGAGTAAATGGTATCCTATTAAATTGCTGCGGGACACCGAAGCAAGCCTCGATTTGGTGAGTCGTAACTATATCACCCGGGGAATGTTTACGGGAGAAACAGTATGGGTGAGAAGCCCTTTGGATGGGAAGCTTAATGCCTGCCATTAGCATGCGTTGAGCTTGAGATATATGTAATTAGCCTCATCCAAACTCAAGCAGCAATCGTTGGAGAGGATTTAGACAGAGGTCTGTATATTCTGGGAAATCAAACCGTAGGAAGATTGCAATCGCTAGTTCCAAACTCCATAAACGCCATAGAGACGCGGGATATGGCCCAAAAGAAAAGTCAAACCCCACAGGAAGTGGCGGATCGGACTTCGAGGAAAGCGACTTTTCGGGAAGGCGGGGTAAGTAAGTCTCCGAATCCAAGCTTTGACCGCACCATGGAAACGAAGAATTTGCTACCGCAAGCAGAGAGCAGCGGGGGAGAAATTTCCCTAATAAAGCCTGACCGAAGGACATTTTAGTGACTCTTAGACAAGGTGTGAAACGTTAAAAGCGATTTACGACTCTATTAGCACAAGAAATGGAGATCAATCATCGAAACAAACCTACCGCATTGAGAATGATCTTTGTTTCGAGTTCAAAGATATCCATATGGGAATGAGAAAAAAATTCTAGTAGTGCCGATAGAATTTTGGAAGAAAATCAAAGCATTATGCCACGAAAGAACTTCGGCAAACATTAATGCAGTAGGCCCCCTGCCGGCCAGTTCAACGGGAAAACGTTACCTAATAACAGCCATATGCTTGTCGTCTAAATATCCTGACGATATTCCAGTGAGTGATGTGAGTTCAGTTCCTGTGACGGATGACCCTGATTAATATTTTTAGTCGGAAGGTTTTTCCGAAAGAAATCGAATGTAATCTCGGAGCGTATTCCTTAAGTGCACTTACTACGGAATTTTTGGACAGGTTTGGGATTAAGGTTAGTTATAGTTCGGTTAGCCACCCCCAATCAAATCCGAACAATTTTCATAGAACAATCAAACGGCTCTTACGAGCTCTATGTCTGGAGGCTGGAACGTATTGGGAAAAACACCTTCCCTCAGCATTGTTTGCCTTGAGAACTGTAACTCAGGAAAGCACTGGGTTTTCATCTGCCGAATTAGTGCATGTTAGGAATTTAAGAACACCCGAAAACCTTATTATTTGACCACTTGATGGAGAAGCAGAATGAAGAAAATACAGTAACTGAAAATGTTTCCGAATTGAACAATAACTTTAAACGGTGTCAGGAGATCGCAGTGCAAAGAATGGAAGAACTGCAAATTAAACGTAAGATATGATATACCTAAAACGCCGTGAAACGTGAATTCAAAAAAGGGGATTTAGTATTGGTTTTCGCTACACTGAAACCGAATAAGCAGGCAGCCTAGTGGTTGGAGCCGAGAGTTATCGAAAACAAAATATCGGACACAAATTACATTGTAAAAATGTCTGGAAAGAAGTCTCATATTTATCATGTAAATATGTTAAAACCCTATTATAAAAGACAGGAGGAAATTGATGCTTTATCGTCTGAAAGTAAGAATGAAGAAGGTGTGGATCAAGAGGTCGATTTTCCGTATCTAGATCCGAATCCTAACATTTACGATTTCGAAGAGATCATCCAATCTAGCAGTTTAGAAGACCGTTTGGAACCTCACTATGTAGATCAGTTACGAGATTTACCAAAGAGACTTTCTAAGAATTTCTCCAAAGAGCCAGGAATAACGGAATTGGTAGTGTATGACATTGAACTAATAAGAGACTAGCCAGGTAGACCTAGACCCTATAAAGCATCCCAAAGGCAAACGGAAATTTTGAAAACTTAGGTTCAGAAGATGCTAGATTTGCACATAATCAGGTGGGGAAGTCGGACCGCACTTCGGACTACACTTTCAATGTAGAAATGAGAATGAATAAGCAAATCTTAAAACAATTGTCGTTGACTGCATTATCGAAGTATTTATCCGAGTATTGCTTTTATAGTGTAGGCAAAAAGGTTGCATGGCCCGTGCGGAACATAAAATGAAAAGCGTTTAACGGCATTCCAATGGGGCATAAATTTCGCATATTTCGCTTTCGTGATCCAGAATTATTGCTCTTACTACTATTTCAGTTCACTTAGCTTCCACTCTGTTACTATTGTAGGCGTGGTAAAAGCTATCTGTGCTCCATTTTTATTGTTTCTAAGCAGCTGAACTTTCGCGTGATACTACAACTTCTATCAAATTTACCGTAATAATAGTAAATTCGCTCAAAGGGGATTCCACTGAAAGTTTGTTTACTAGATGTATATTAATTTTCGGATTACAGAGTTTATGTAAAAAAATAAAAATCGCTTTAATTGTTTCCTTTTATCTGAAAAGACATATACATAGGTTTTATATGAACGCCCCAAGAAATATCATTAATAATATTGATGCATCATCCTTTTTTGCTTTTAAGCATTTATCATAATAGTCAACAGTGAATACGTCTTCCTATATTGTTAGATAAATTAATATTAATAACCTCCTGACAGCATTAATGATTTTCATGTGATTGGAGCAGAAACCTGAAATTTCGTTATTTTGATATCGACCTTCTTTATCAAAGTACAGAAATATTAACATATATATTTACCGTACTTATTTAGAAATATATATTCCCCAAATACAACACCCATCTTACGCAGAATTTAATTTGTAAGCATATATTTGATGAGAGCATGGTTCTGATTGGAACTGATTTAATTCTGTTTAGAAAGAAAGTTAAACTATCGAATTAAATATTCTATTTTACTATGATATAGAGAGAAGAATTAAGAGATACCAGATCTATAGCTATCGAGGCTCGGTGTGGAAACCTCCTTGGGATCCCTCTTAATGGGATGATCACTATAAAATATGTCAACACAAATTCGTAATTAACATTTATTTAATTAAAATTAAATACCTTCAATTATTTGGAAAAAACTCGCATCTAACATATATTCAAAAAAGCTTACTAATCCGTATTTTTGATGATTTGAAAAATACTTTAAACTTTTATGTCAATAAACAAAGCTAAAACTGTTTTCCGCGAGCTTTGGCGCTTAAAATTTGTTTTATGGTTTCATCAAAATTAATGGTTTTAGCTACTGCATTTTCAATGGAAAGGACTGCCAAATAGTCCAATCACTTGGTTCACTATTGATCTAACATAGCTCTTAATTAACTTCAACGCTGAAAACCTTCTCTTCCAAGAAACTCCCGAAACACATACTGTCAAAAACTTTTCTGTGCCAAAACATAAGTTAGGCACTTATTCTTCGAAGCCCATTTTCGCAATAAATTTTAGCCTCTTCAAAGCAGAGCACCTTTTACCTTCGTCCTTTTGCATATTCCTACATGCACATACATATTTAAAAACGTAGGATTCTTCAAAGCCCCCACCCCGATCAGAGATCTGGTGCGGTCCATTCCCCTGTTGGTACACCCCTGGGCATTGGTGACATATTATTACTTACTTGATTTCTGACATACAAATTAACAGTACAGTAAATGCAAGTTTAAATTGAAATCTCTCAACTAGATATGGCTGTCACAATTAATGACAGATACGCAATTTATATGTCTAGTAATTTACAAGTATGGCATAAGCAGTATTTAAATATTGCAATTATTCTATGCAGTATAATAATTAAATTATATCCTCTCACTGGGAAATTTCACTTCTGTTCTCAAAGTGATACCATTCGTTAAAAGATTATATTTTATTAGATTTATCTGTCGCATTTAATCACCATAATTGCTTGACAAACGAAAGAGATTTAAAAGTAATAAACTCACTTCTCAGTTATTTAAATTTTATTTGCATTTTTAACAATGTATCTAAACTGGTATTATAAATTTAATTATATGTAATTTATAATATATCTGTATCTGACTGATAATATTGTGAACATTTCCAGCTTTGTTTTAATTAGTAAAATATCTAAAGCCTTTTACAAGTAACTGGTACGGAATGGTACGCTTTTTTTCCCTATTTTTTGTAATAAAATATATTATTAAGGATCTGTAGGAAATAATTAATTTTTGAAAAAAAGTATCAGACATTTTGCGGTTTATTTTAGCTTTGTGTAAACGTAAAGTATATTAAGATTACAGACAGTGTCAACAAGAAAAGGTGAATCTTGTCATACTTACTGAAACCCGATATTATTAATTTAATTATAGTCTAATTAATTCAGAGCTATCTGATAGAAACGATTATGTATTTTTTATTCCTGTTTTTGTTGTTATTGTTTATTTAAATGAATGCAAATGGTGTTATGGTTTTTTTTTCAGAAGTACATACCTCCCTGCAGGTAAATTTTCGTTTATTCGTTAACAAGCAAAGTACACTAGCACTATCTGTATTAAGAGGAGCTGATAGTAAAGCATCCTAGCGCTATATGTTTAATTACATGGATATCGTTTTGAAGAAATTTCTTAAAAAAAAGAAAGACACTGGCTCGTATGTACGTTACATGTGAAGAAAATCGTGAACCGTGCAGCCGGCCGTTCCAAGACTGAAGTGCCAGTATTCAACCACATTACTGCTCGGCGGCTGGCACCTCCTTGGAAGAATTTAAAGTAAAATTACTTGTATTTATGTTAAATATGATTATGCAAGTTTATTCAGTTTTCTACGCAATTGTTTATGACTATATTTGAAAAAGCTAGAAGACTTATTTTCTGTTTCATACTAACAAAATGTAGTTCTCGAAATCTTTTAAAATCACAGAAAGGGAAGAAAACCGAAATTTTTGTTATTATTTCAAAAACTGATAATCAAATATAAAGCAGTCAACTATTCATGTGTCAAATTTTAAAATTTACTATTAAAGGAAGGAGATAGAAAAGAGTTTTCATGTATTACATTCGAAAAAATAGGAATGATGAAATATACAATATACATTCCATATAGTGATGCTGCAAGGGATTTTTCTCCTTCTTTAACGAGTTCTTTATGTTTTCAGTTGTAAAATACATCCAGCTGGTTAGTGAGAGGTCCGGGGTTTAAATCCTGTGTGATCTTAGCTTATTTTTCTTGTTTCCTTCTCCAAAACACACCTAATCAATCTATAAGGGGCGCCCAAGCTGAAATATGGTAAACGGTAACTCATCAGCACCAAAATTTAGCAAATGAGTCCCTCCTACTCACTTTTCTCTAAGTGAAGACGAATTTAAGGAATTTTCTTCTTCCTCACTACGTGCTTTCATGGTGCAACTGGAAAGCAATACCGGTTGCCAATCGGAAGATCTAAATTTCCAATCCCAGCAAAGGCATGGCTAATTTTTCTTGCTCCGTGTTCCGAAATAAACCTAATCAGTCTGCAATATTGTACGTTGTTCCAAAAAATATCAGGAAAGTGTTCTTGTCATTAGAATGTACTCTACAATTTACATAAGAATTGCCCTTTTGATACTTAAAAAAAGTAATATTTTTAAATAATTACGCATGTATGGCGAATTACGCAGTTATATTTACTGAAAGTGGAAATGTAACTAGAAAGAAAGATTTTCGAAACGTGAACGTAGCTGTTAATATCCTATAGATAGATAGTTAAAAATAGTAACAATTAACGAGATTTCGCAATACAGCTCTGTTTAACGATTCTCAGAATTTTCAATGCAGGTTTGAAAATTTGGAAAGTCCAGAGCTAATGAACTGATTCATACACCGAAATACGAAATGATGAATGAAAAAACATTTCTTTTTTTTCTAATATCAGATTACAAAGTCAAATGTAGACAGAACAAGTACGGATGAAAGAAAACAAAATAAAAAAAAAGACTTCATAGTGTAATCTATAAATCCCTTTTGTGCCTCGCCTCTCAATATCTCTCCCCGAGTGATCCAGGATTAAGTGCATGGCAATGATTCAGATGTGAGACATCCATTTCTTCATCAAGGTTGCACACTTTACAAATTGGGATTTAGGTAATGTCATTCGATGCAGATGTTTTAAAAGCAATCATGGCCAGCAACAAGACGAATGATAAGAAAAAATTTCTTTCTGGGCATAACGGGGGTAAAAAATACGTTAATCCATACTTTATGAGTGTTCCTTTCGGCAGCGTCTTTCCAAAACGATTCTCTGTAGTAATATTTTTAGATTTTCTGTAGATTCTCTTTTGGAAGTGCAAAAAGGGATGTGGTTGTCACTTATTTGGAGAATACTGGGCGCTTTCTTTGTTGTCAAACAATCTACCTTATCATTTCCACGAAGGTCACAGTCTGATGGCATCCACTGCATGGCAACTTCTTTGCCCTGCTATGCTAAGGTGTTTAGAAACTGCTGACGTTTTAAAACATCAACAGGCATTGATGATTCAAAAGAAGAAATGGCTAGAAGAGCAGCTTTAGAATCAGAAAGTATGACAACCTTAGAAAAATGTTCAAGTTGACACTGGAGTTGGAATAAAACTAGGTGTATGGCCGTGATGTCAGCATCAAAAACAATCCTATTCTTTCCAGCAGGATTATTTCCTCCACGTGTAACGTGAATAGAGATAGTTTCCCACAAAATTCCTCCTTTGAACATCCCTACTTTTGACGAATGCCATGGTGGGCTTCGCTGCAAGCAAATAAAAAATAAATCCAGTTCCAGTAAGCGCAGAATGCAATTTTATTTTACATCTGATTGAACTTTTACGATAATACATTGAATCACTGTAAAAGAGCAATATACACACGCACACATAAAAAATCGCTCATTTAAAAAACAGTATTACAAAATTTTATTTTCTAAATCAGAGTGATTAGGAAATTCTAAATGTACAAATCCGCTGTATTTGGCAGAGCAATGCTGTTTGAAGATTTCATGAAATTATAAAATTTCTGCAGAACTTTTGTCATAGGTAATTAAATTTATTAGGAAGCTCGTCTGTAGTGAACAAACATTTCAGTTATTTTTTTTTCTGATTATCTATAGAATATTAGCTGCTAGTGCAACTTACTAGGTATTTCTATACAAGTAAATTCACATATAATTTTTTCAAAGAAACGTTAAGAGTTTAATACTGGAAGACCTTCCTTGTATAAATATTTAAAAATGTAGGTAGTGTAATTCTTACATTACAAACCTAAACTTTACTTAATAAATAAAGTTTAATAAAGTATGAACAAATCTAAAGTTCTAGGAAACGGGTTTATTAAATCCACGAAAAAATATATTAAAACAAAACAACAAGATTTGACTTCAAACTCAAATTCGCCATGAGCCAAATATTTTTCAGTAGATATTCTAAATATTCTAAAGCAGGAACACAGAAATCACGATATGAATGACTGATCAAAAATGATACTTCAATTTTATTCATGCAAGTCATGCAAGGACAGCAAACAAAAACGCAACTCCCATGACTTCCAGTTATGGCTGTTTTCTGATACTTTAATCATAAAAAGCTAAATAGGTAATTGAATCATACATCATCAAGAAAATACCTCTCTTTTCTTCCCTGAAGTTCCTAATAGTTTCATATTTCGAGCCAATGACATTCTCGACTCAAATAGCAGAACATTCCATTTCTGCTTCGCTGAGCGCAATCCCTAGCTTTCCCTTGGGCAAAGGCTTCTTTTATTCCAAAACCGAAATATACGAAATCTTCTTATGAAAGAAATATTCGAAAGAAGTTTCCATAGACGGAATGAGAAAACGGAATCGTGGCGAGATAGTCAAGAACTTCTTCGCTCTTTCGGGTTCAGATAAATATTTTCACCTACACCTCCATGAATTTAAAGCGCTTTTGATAACATTTGTCATGTTCCTGGTTATCTCAATATATAGTTCAAAATGTATTTAAGTACTGTAGTTTATAAGTAATTGATGCAAAATATTCCACATCGCACGTTAGTTTTTGAGGTCGCTCAGCACAGAATTAGAAGAACATGAGCTTGCTATGTTTTTTAATGCGAAAGTACGATTCATAAACCCTGCTATTATTATTCTGTCTCTATTGGAATAAATGGGGATTTGGTTACAACGTAGGGATATTTCCCGGCTAGAAACATGTCTAAATTAATTTTGGGAAATCTGTGTGTGTGTGTGTGTTTGTGGGAGGGGTTCTTTTTACCTTTCTGTATATTCTAGAAGTTAAGAGTCACTGCTCCTAATGAACTTAATTAACTGAAATCGATTGCATTTGACAGAGAACTTTCTCCCATGTTCACCGATAAATCATTAAAAATTTTCTCTTCTTACAAAAATGAAAATACATCACTGTTAGAAATCCTATTAATAATTTTGTCATCATTCCATCTCATCCTACTGCCATTTACAAAATTGCACGGATTTACTAAAAGTTCAACTTTCAGGTCATTTTCTCGCCCATAAGTGTAAATCGTTAATCTTTTCTTAAGGATTCAATTTTGGGCTATAATGCTTAAAAAATTTATACCATAACTTTTGGCTATTGTTTGAGATATATAAGCTAAACTAAAAGAACGTTAAAATTTCGAATAAGGAACAAAAATTATGCCGTTAGCTAATCATAGTTGGAAACTTAGTCACAATGTAACTTACTTCAGCGAAAATTATGTACAAAACTTCACTTCTTCAGTTCGTTAACTGGATTTCCTTGAAGCCTTTCAGATTCAGAAAAATTTATCGTTTTTAGAGAATGGCATTGGTTCCAGTTCAGTGCTTCCTAAGGCTTTTAGAATTCTTAATATGATAGATTTTTCACATTTCAGTAATATTGTTCCCTATTGATGGCTCTACGTTCGTGCGTTTGTGTTCGCTTTCCTACGATTTAAATCCATATTCGCATTGCTTTTGAAATAAATATGATCGTCCCTCCTCCTATTTCGATGAATTATTTTGCTCCTGAAGAAGAACGCCATGTTGCTGATCGCCTTCGAAATCGCTAGCGTTTTCGTCTGGGATCTGCGCCAAAATAAGGTGGCTGTTTTGCCTAATTTTAAGTTTGCATTAGCGAGTTTCTCTTCCTATTTGGTTTCTTTGTTTATTAGTCATCAACGATAACATCTTAAAATTCGTTTATTGAGCGTAATCTATTATATCATTTTAATTTACTTGATATTTCATGCAATGAAAGAATGCATTTAACAAACAACTGAATGTTACGTTTTCTATTAAATGAAATACACTGTCCTAAAATTTAAACCTTCATCAAATGGAGCTTAAATTCAGAAATTCTCAGATTAAAAAATGTATCTATTACACTATATATGTAATTAAAATTCTAAGTAAACAAGTAATTATGAGAAATTAAAAAAAGCCGAATACCTGCGCTAAAGCTGCCAAGTAATAAATCAATAATTTATAATTAGAAACGTTTTCTTATATATCATCTCCAAGGAATGTAAATTTAATTAATGAGATCAATTATTGCAGTTTGAGCCAGTTTTTTATGTATTAGGTATTTTAATTTATACTGTAGTCAACATATTTTAATAAGCTGTATAGAAATACTATTTTAAACAGGAAAAATTCTAAAAAGTGAAATTATAAAGTAAAATTTTAGCTACTATAATGGTAGCCATTGTTATTGACCGTAGATTAATTGGGGAATCAAGGCGAAAAAACAAATCCGCTATCAAATAATAACAACCAAATTAAGTGAGAGTGTTTCGTCTTTTTTACTAGTAGGGAACAAATTAGTTTTTTTGGTAGAGTTAAATCATAAACTGCGAACAAAACTCAAAAAAGAGAAAGCTAATTATTATTGTTGAACCAAAATACTTATCTTAAACAAAACCAAAAAAAATGACTAAGATTTTCTTTATAATTTAAGGTACTTGTTAAGAAGTGAATTAAATGAGATCCTGACTTTAGAAAAAAACATTCCCCGACACATTCACAGTATAGTAAAAACAATACAAAACTATTTGAGACCTTTACAAATTAATATAAACTAATTGAAATATGTACAAAAGAGGATATTTGAAAACAATAGAAATATATACAAATTAATAAAATCTTTTTTATTTAAACACACAATCAAAAGTAAGTTTTTAAATACAAATTTAGGTACAAACCGATGCCAGAAAGGAAATTGAAATTAGCCTACTTTTTTCCAAATTTGAAACGAAATGGCTATAAATATAAATGTATTGAGTGATGAAGCGTAATAGGTTTGTCGTATTTAGAGGAGAAGGTAGTATTTGGTTACGTGTTGCACACTATTTGAGATATTGAAGCCCTAAAATTGGCGAGATAAACTTTTTGTTTAGTACAGTTGTCTTTAGAAGCTATATTAAAAATATTTTCATCAACCAGAAGAAATTAATTTATTTCTGGCTAATGTTATAAAAAGCATAAAGAAGAAGATATCTTCAATGGTAAAGGGCTATTTACTAGTGATTTACCTATTTTTTTAATATCTAGTGTATCGGTACACATATTTTTTTCGTTTTTTCGTTGCGTTTCACTCCTGACTGTTACTAATTACTTTTCTGGAAATATTTGAAGCCCATTCAATTAATTTATTAGTTGCAAATTTGAAGTTCCTGGTTTTGTCATAGAGTTTACTCTGTGTATAACTAACAATCTGAAAATCTAGAAATTCGATAACGTTTTGTGAAGAATTAGGTTTATTCAGAATAAGGGATTTTGAATAGATTTGGGAATTTTCTATTTTGTTAAAATTATTAAAAGTGATGACATCATCAATGTACCTGAAAGTACGCGCATAATAAATGAAAGCTTTTTGTTGTATAGTGTTTTTTGAAATTTAAATTCTTGGATAAACAAAAAGGTGTTACAAATGCTAGTGGACGCATGAGCTTCCATTGGTATACCTGTTACTTGCTTAAAAAGTTGATTGTCATATTTAATGTAATTATTAAAAACAATGCAGTGAAAGAAGATTTACCATTTATTAAAGTCTAGTGTAGTGACAATTGTAGGAAAGCGTTCTGGAAGTTCAAGTAACAGATTCGCTAACTTATATTTTCTTCCTAAATTTCATAAAACACCAATTAAATTCAATTTCATAATAATTACAAGAAAAATATAGACTGCATAGTTGCACAACTTAAAAAGATTTGTTACTTAATCTTCACTACTTGTTACAAAGAACATTACTTTTGCTCGATCATCAGTAATAATATAACTGCAATTAATACCTTATCGACTATCAAAATAAAAAATATTAACTACTATAATAAATGAAAGAACTTCCTTCATTGAACTGTTTTTAATAATTACATTGAATCTGACAATCTACTTTTTACACAAGTACTAGGTATATCAATAGGAGCTCACACTTCCATTAGTATTTGGAACATTTTTCTGTTTATTCAAAAATTTAAATTTCAAAAAGTAGTATAACAAAAAGATTTAATTTATTATGAATGCACTTTCATATACATTGATGATCTCATCACTCTTAATAATTTTAACAAACTAGAAAGTAGCCAAATCTATTCAAAAATCCCAACGAAACTGCTTCTTCACAAAACGTTATGTGTTTCTATAAACCTTCTTAAATGTCTGTAGAAAAGTTTACCGAGGATTCTAGTAAGGCGCTAGAATTTTTTAATGCATTTGAAACTCAATTGATAAAAATCTACTTCTAACGAAAGACGAAAATTTACATGATTAAAATCTTTGCTCGTTGGATAAGTATATAATTGTGTTTCTGGTTTCTATTTGATTGAAGATAACTACGATAACTGCTTAGCATTACTCAAAGAACGATTTGGAAGAAAAGATTTAATCATAAACAGCCACATGAACGTGTTATTGAATTTAGAACCTGTTAAAAATTCAAATGATATTTATGCATTGTGTAAACTGTATGATAATCTCGAAATAAGTATAAAGATTTTGAATTCTGTTAACGTAACAAATGGTGTTTACGGCATTTATTATATCCGATAATTTTAAAATTACTTCCACAAGACTTCAGAGTTCCAAAAAACGTACTTCTAAAGAAAAGGATCAAATAATCGAACTCATTGAGAAGTTGGATGTCTGTTATTTAAGGATTCCTAAATTTTGTAATAAATTTTTGTATGTAATGTAAATTACAAGATTTTCTGGCATTTTCTTCTTTTAGTAACATGTAGGGATTTATATTTATTTTAAATAACCAATTTAATTTGGAAGTCTTTCCTGGAAGCCTTCATTCCCCAAATTGTCAATGCCAGAATATCTAAATTAGGTAGCGCCCGTGAAGTAATGCGAATTCTACCTCGAGGGGAAAAAGGTTTAAGTACCAAGTTCTAGAAGGGAAAGTTAGAGAGTCTGGGCGAACTCTGTGCTATTTGTAGCGTGAGCTTCTGCTTGACATTGACTGCTGGTTAAACGTGGCGTAACAGCTATTACTTCGCTGCCACTAGATTTTCAAAGCTCTTTCAGGAAACAAAATAGTCTGAGCCCTGTAGCATAATCTATTACTTGTGAATACCTTCAAATTTTTAGTTTAGTTCTTACTGATTCAGTTACCGCCCAAGCAGAGGCATAGTTTGTTAGCGTCGAGATGACGCATTGTAAATTTCTAAAGGGTGTAATAAATGGTACTTTTAACCCTTATTTTGCATAGTTACTATACTTCCAGTTCTCACACAAAAGTTAGACAAGTGACACTACATCTAGCGTCCGAAATTCAACTCGAGTCCAATGGTCAACGATCAGGACGGACAATCATCCGTTCAAGATGCAGAAGTCGTAGACCCGATGGTGACAAGCCTTTTGGATGTATTTGGTTTCCTAATTCAGGCTATGAGAGCGTCCATTAAGCCAGCAGTGATATTCGTCAGCAGACTCCGTCACCTCATTCTTGGAAACCCTTGACCCGCGCACTTCCAGTATAGTTATATCCTGTATATAATAAGTTATATCCACAGTTATATCTTGTGCCTGAAAGACAGTAAGTAGCTATTGTTGCAAGTGCCCTTAGAGAAAAGGCGGGTACATGGTGGAAAGGAATCGGGAAAGGTTTACCCTGAGAAGTCGGAAGCTTCAGCAACACATTTGAAAATTTTAAAGCGGCACTCCTGAAAGCGTTACCGATAGTTAAAGATCGTGCCAAATTCAAGCTGAACTATACAGTTTTTACCAACGGAAGGTTGAGCACCTTACCGAGTTTACCTTGTATAAGGTCAAGCTAGTGAATATGCTATATGGAATGAAGCCCGATAGCGAAGTCATTGAGATTATACTACTAAGATTATTACCCGCAGTACAAGATTTCGTTGAGCTAAGAAACCCACGAACGCTGCTAGAGCTATTTGAATTAACCGTAAAGTTCCAGAATAGGGGGATAGCGGAAAATTCAAAATTTCTTACCCAGGATACCATCAGCAGTTCTTCCGACAGCCGGCCGCGGAAATAAATAAATATAACGGATTAAGACGTTTTCTAGCTATGCCATCAACGAATAAGAAGGAAAATGTTCAAGCCAAAGACCGCCAGAGTACCCAGAAAACATCAGGAGTAAAGAAGGCTTGAAACGAATAGTGGGTCCTGAAAAATTGAGGGTTCAGACACCCTGTGCATCGCAAAATCTCTCGAAGGTCTATGTAAATACCGTGGTAGTCAAGAACTCGCAACTACCAGTAATCGATGTTCATTTGAACAACATACCCGTAGAAGTACTCATGGACACCTACGCCCAAGACAATTTTTTAAACCACAAATTCTACTATTGAAATTTTTGGAGAATAAGATTATTTAAAAGTAGCAAAACGGAAATCGTAGTCGCTCAAGGGAAAGTTTGTGAATGCGTTCGCTTAAAATTCAGGTAAAAAACGAAGTTTTGAAAGTTCTATCTTATGTTGTTAAAAATTTACAAAATAAAGTCGTTTTAGGTACAGAGTTCCTTAGGGCGGCGAAAGCCACAGTAAATTTTGCGAAAAATTTTATCTTGGGTATGGTGCCAAGGGTGGTGGAAGAAGAAAGTATGCCAAAAGTCGACCTCCAACATCTAAAGCAAAGTGAACGAGCCAAGCTGGAAGAACTTGTAAGGAAGTTTTCTACGTTATTTTCTGATAAACCTGGTAATACACAGATAGTCACCCATGCCATTGAATTAAAGTCAAGCGAATCGTGTAAAGGAAAAGCCTATCGTCATGATAAGGAATAAAAATCAATAATTGAACACCACGTGAAACAAATGTTAAAGGACAAAGTAATAACTCCCATCAATAGTGAATATGCCAGCCCAATTGTGCTAAGCAGAAAAAGAAATAATTTACACCCCTCGGATCGAAAAGCCTGGAGTTTTTCCATTGATTACGGGAAATTAAATGGTATTACTAAATTTCCTATTTACTTTTTGCCGGTAATAGAAAAAATAATACGAAAAACGAGATCTACAAAATTTATGACCACTCTTGATCTTACGTCAGGCTACTTTCAAATAGCCATGAAACTAGAAGACGTGAATAACACAGCGTTTATTATAAAATCGGGCACTTATGCATTTTCACGCATGCCGTTTGGACTTTGCGGAGCCCCGTCAACTTTTCAACGCGCTATGGTCATTATTCTACGCCCTGTCCTCGGAAAATCTACTTTGATTAACTCGATGATATCATTGTAACTAGTGACACTATTGAACAAATGTTGAAGATCTCCACGAAGTTTTTTCATTATTAAAAGAAGCAGGGTTAACGATTAATGCAGTAAAATGTAAGTTCGCAACTAAAGAATTGCGATATTTACGGTACAAAATCTCAGCTAAGGATATCGAGACTGAGGATTCTAAATTAAAAGCACTAAAAAATTATCCTCCTCCAAACGCGGCGAAAAAACCTTTATCTTTTCTTGGCATGTGCTCGTATTACCGTTCTTTTATCCCAAATTTTGCCGATATTGTTGAACCTCTGTTTGTTTTAAAGTGGAAGATATTTAAATTTGCGTAGACAGCGGAGGCAAACACGGCTTTTGAACAATTTAAAGCAGCTCTAATTAATGCCCCAGTGTTAAAATTCCGGGAAAAGGACGAGAGCTTGGAGATCGCGGCTGATGTTTCAGATTACGCCGTGGGTGCAATTCTAACGCAAAAAAGGGCATCCCTTGGCAATTTTTAGTAAAGCATCAAACCCGACACAACGGAATTATAAAGCAAGCGAACAAGAAACGTTAGCCATGTTAATAGCTGTTCAGAAGTTCAGTATTTATTTTGGGAAAGCGCCAGTTACAATCTACTCAGATCATGCGGCCGTAGATAGATTATATTCTGAAAAGAATTTAACTCTTAGATTAAATAGATGGGCCTTAAAGTTACAAGAATACAACTTAATAATTAAGCACACTTCCGGCAAGGAAAATACCGTGGCCGAAGCGTTGTCAAGAATTAAACTGGATGAAAAGGGTTATCAAATAAAATGTGCTATGTTAACTTCTAAAGTTTCAGATTCCCGGGAGACAATCATAGCTGAATTGCTAAAAGGTCACGAATTCAAGTAATATCTACGCTTATTTAAAGATAATTTTGAACATGCAAGTCTTGCTGGAATTAGAAATATTGCCCAAAATTACGAGATCATAGATAATCTGTTGTTCTATACTAAATCGACAAATGAAACCATGAATTCAAACTAGTCATCCCAGCCACACTACGGCTAAGTATTTTGCATAAACTGCGTGACTCAGCAACAGCTGAACATTTAGGGGTGAGGAGTGTGACGGTGTATTTTCCGTAACTACAGAAGGTAGTGACAGAGTATGTCAGATACTGTAACTTATCTCAGCTAATTAACGGTGGTAATTACAGCCCGGCCAGGTATCTAAATTAGTATTCGTGCCACTTTTCCTAGTGAAATTCATGAAACAGACCTTCTCGCCTCTTTTCCCTAAAGTGAGTTAAATAAAAACCGATATCTTACGGTGATTGCAGACCATTCTTCTAAACCATTCCTGCAGACCTTTTCTGGGTAGAAATAATTCCCTTAAAGCAAGCGTCAGCTAAAATATTCGCAGATACGTGTTTGCATAGGTATATTTTAAAATACGGTGCACCGTTAAAAGTAATAAACGATAAAAGAAAGCAGTTCTCGTTAGCCAAATTTTAAAAAATTGTGTAAAGGGCTTGACATACGGCATATGAAAATGGTTCTGTACAGACCACATGCAAATATCGCGGAAATACTTGACAAAAACATTGTTAAAATAATTAGAAGTTATGTTAGAAATTATCATAAACGCTGGGATGGCTGCATTGATGAAATAACGTATGCTTTAAGAACTCCCAAACATGACACGATGCGTAAAACGCCCGCTAAATTATTTCTGGGTAGGAAGATTTTGACACCTTTAGACAAGTTCTTTTTCGTCCAAGAATGGGAACCAGAATTTAAACAGGCAAACATTCAAAAGCTAATCGATGAAGCTTTGAAAAATTCGGATTTAGCAAGAGGGCGACAAAAAGTACATTATGATAAAGACGCCGTTAATCAGATTTTAAAGTAGGGGATAAGGTGCTAAAAAGAAAATTCACTCTGACTATTGCACCGGAGAATTTGGCATCAAAATTCGCCTATAAATTTGAAGGGCCTTATACAATGCAGCAGATCGCCGGGACTCTAAATTATTTAAAATCAGATTAGGGATAAAAAATAAAGGCCAGTCCGAATCAATTAAAGATGCAAAGACGAACGTAAAGACTTTAATGCTTTGAATATTTTCTTGCAGGCTTCCGGAACAGAAGAGGAACGGCTTCCTCAATGATGAAATTGACCCCACCAGAACTTCCACCATCTGTGAAGAGGCGAAGAACAGGTCAGATGACAAGGTAAGCATATAAGGTATTTCTCCCGCCTTCTTAACATGCCTTCGTGGTGTAGCGGTCAGCACGCTCAACGCGTAACCGAGAGGTCCGTCGTTCGATTCCTGGCAAAGGCGTTGCTCATTTTTACATCTCCTGCTTTCAAAAAAATACCTAATGTCGAAAAAAAGGCGGGATTTGGCGATTCGGTCCCTCCAAAACCCCAGTCGACCTTTAAAAGGGAGAGTATATAAGGTATTTCTCCCGCCTTCTTCGCATGTCTTCGTGGTGTAGTGGTCAGCACGCTCGAGGAGTAACCGAGAGGCCCGTGGCTCGATTTTCGGCGAAGGCTTTTCTCATTTTTCCTGCCTCCTTCTTCGAAATAACCTAATGTCTCTACAAGCAGAAGAAATCCGGAGAAACAAATCCCTTAACATGCGGAAGGTTCAGCGGAAAGAAAATTCAAAGATGAAGGAAGGCCCCAGCTAGAAAGAAGAAAAGCCCCAGCTAGAAAAAAGGATTGCCCTGCCATGAGTAGGTCTCGCAGCAGATATTCCCAGTATATGTCAAAGATGCGGCGCAAAAAAGAATAATACAAGCAGGACCACCAGATGGTAAAATGAAGAAGAGACCTCGCGAGGCTCAAGGCCAATAGCAAAAACCGAAGCAACCAAGAAACTGCAAGCAAACGTCTTCGACTACCGAAGCTCCAAGAACCAGTTTTTCGGAAAGCAAGACGAAAAGACAAGAAATACCGCCATTCCATGATCAGAGGCGAAAATAGGAAAGGCCGACCCCAACCGGTGGAGAAAAAGCAGAGATTGAGAATCTCTAGTATGAATAACCTCACAAGGAGAGAGTTCTGCAATAAAAGGATTTCTGAATATCAAGCGACGAAAAACAAAGATAAGTGAAGTTTTCATTAAATCTTTCCTGCTGTGTAAAGTTGCATGAAACCTCTCAAATACGAACTTACATTGTAAAGTCAATTGCCTCGGTTGAGGACTAAAGTCATTTTAGTTTTATTTGGCGAAAGCACAAATCTATGGTGTATTGTAGAAATGTAATCCTAATGTAAAGAATTTATTTATGGAAAGACTAATAAGGTTAACGCGCCAAAAGATCTGGCCTGATACAAGCAGATTCGTATTAGTACTTGTTAATGAAAATTTGTTTTTAGGTTCGCATTTTTGGCGAGAAAAAGATTTATTCAAGTAAAATTTTCATTTTATTCTTTATTGTGGTAGAAGTATTTGATTGTAAAACGTGAAAATATCTGTTGTCTTAAAGTACATGATACTGAAAATGGAGGTTTAAATCCCCAAACAGCACATATAATAAATATTTAGTACTAAAACCTTAAAATATAAAGTTAACGTATTTAAAAGTTATTGTATTCAAGTGAACATCTTGAGTTCACTCAAACGAAATGTTAGCCGAGTCAAATCGTGCGAATTTGTGAGAAAGCTTACGTGTGTTTAAGCCGAATGTGGAAAAAATATTTGGTATGCATGTGTTTCGTAGGGCTTTCCACCGACACTCTACTTAATTTCCATGTTTATTAGCCCATAGAGAATTACGAAGTGAATTTAGAGTGTGTCTAACAAGGTTGTTATGTGCTAACAAGTTTGATGTGCGTTTAGGTGGAGCGTTTGTTCACTATGACATATTACACTTCCATTTTCACCACACATTGTGGAGAGCGAAAAAGGATATTAAGTTTAAATAAAAGCATGAATGTGTAATGAGTAAATGTGACCCTTTAAAACCGTAATGTTCGGAGAAGTTGTAAAAGCTACAATAAATACAAAAGAGTTAGAAACTCAATAAAAGAATTAATGTATTGTGAACTTAAAGTGTTATTTATTATTTGATGCAAACGCATATTCATAAGTATTACTTCCAGATGACTGGAAGGACAAGATTGAATGCCCTATTCAAAGCAAGGATGATGAAGTAAGTTCAGCGGAACAAAAAGAAGAAAATAATTACTTAATGTTATAAAGAAGTTTACGATTTGTGTGTAAATGTCATTCAGAAAATACTCCATATGGCAGTACACAAGCAATTATTATATGCTCCAGTGTCCCCAAAACCACCTTCTGAAGAATTCCATACTCAAACCAACTGAACAGACCCACCAGCGGTCAAGCATAAAAGCCGCTGAATACTGGTGGTTCGGTTCAGGGTTCGAATTCCGGAGAAAAGGTTGACCTTTTGGGAGTCTCCGTGATTTTACCCATGTATAACGTGGATACGAACCAGTTTCCGTTAAAATTCCTGCACGGGGTATCTCTTCCTTTGGCGAATACCATTTCATGTTGTGCCACAACAACAATTATTAAACGACTGAACAGTGTGTGTAGCTGCTACAGTCATATGATAACCCACAGGAATTTACTTGCATTCAATGGTATCTGCAGAAGAGTATGCCAGACCCTTTTTTCCGACTTCTACCCTATTCACAGACGAGTCATACTTCATCAAGTAAGGTTTGCTATAATGCCTTAATTCTCAGATAGAGGCTGTGGCGAACACCTATACTAGTCAAACATATAGATTCCAACACCCGTTCACATGGCATCTGACAGATTCAGTGTACAGCTTAAATAAAGTTCCAAAACAACGACAGGAACAGAGTAATATATGACAGCCAGCACTATTGAAAGTGCATATTGTTGCGAAATTCCCAGCTGCGGTAAGATAGCTTCCCTGCAAAGCGAAGTTAGTGTTACCAGATTTGGTGAGGAATGGCCCATTTGGAGACATTTGATGACAAAATTGCCGATAAAGCATAGACGGACAGAGAACATTCTAGAACGCATTCTTAGCGGTTTTCCTCGGGAATGTTCTCGAAGGTAGGTTAAAGCTATGTATATCCTGCCTGTTCGTGGAGAAAGTGCAAGTAGTACGTATCTCGAATCTTGAATTCAGTAGGGTACTAGTGCTTGAGCTTCAAGATTAGCTTGAGAGCGATCGAAAGAGTCGGGAGCAGTACTTTAGTGCTTTACCTTGAAGCTGTCTTCACCGTTATAGCCTGAATGCTGTGTTGCTGATTGTTTCAGCGTCTTTATCGTAGTTTTTCGACGACTATAAACATGCCTTTGAAACTCTCCTGTGTAATACTGGCGAATAAATTGTGTTTGATTCTTCACTAAGTGTTACCGTCGTTACTCGAAATCCACGAACCCGTAGAATGCAACAACTGATGTCAGAAGTGGGATTTGAGAGCGACTGCTAGCGACCCGCCTGTAGGAGAAAGCCATGGCGGAGCAAATGAAGGCTTTGATGGCTTTGTTAGAAGCTGTAAAAGGCGGACAGAAACAGATGAAGGCTGAGATGAGAGCCGGACATAAGGGATGAAGGATTATCGTTGTTGCATCCTGCGGGTTCGCGGATATGGAATAATTGACAACACTCGATGAAGAATCAAAGCACAACTTATTTGCCAGTACTACACAGAACAGCTCCAAAGACACTTTTACAGTCGCCGAAAACTATGATAAACATTCTGAAATAATCAGCAGCATAATAATTATAACGCGGAGAATGTAGCATCTTGAATTCAGTAGTGCAGTGAAGTGTTTCAGAGCGATAGACCGCGTCAGGAGCTATACTTTAGTACTTTGCCGCCAAGCTGCCTTCATAGCCTGAAGGCTGTCTTGCTGATTGTTTCAGCAAGTTCATCCTACTTTTCGAAGATTGAAAAACCTGTCTTTGGAACTGCTCTGTGTAATACTATAGAATAAATTTCATTTTGATTCTTCATCAAGTGTTATCATCAATTACTACAAATCAAAGAATCCATAGAAGTCAACAACTCATACAGGAATCAAACCAAGCACATAGGATGGAAAATCATTGTGGAATGTATATAAGACTCAGTTTTCGATCATGGCGGAAACCGACATGTGGGGCTCCACATGAAGGCCTCGCAGTTTGTTGCGCAGACATCTTAGGAGTCTCCCCAGAAGACCGAATTTCAAATTTCAACTCCCTTTCGAATCCACTGGAACAGAAATTAGGGAGTAAAGGCGTAAAGCACTGTAGGCGCCTACAGTGGAAACTTCGCCAGCAGAAAATCACGGAAAGCCTTCAAGAAATGCTGACTGACATTGAAAGGTTGGCGCATCAAGGATATCCGGACTATTCACCTGATGATCCCCATAAATCTCGCCCATATGTGCTTCGTCGATGCAGTCAAGGGTCCAGAAACTCAGAAGGCTCTCCGATTTTCAGTTCTGAAAGACCTAAAATCTGCCCTGGTCTACGCCACGAAGTGCGATTTGACTCAACAAGCGACTTGAAAATCAAAGGTCGCCATCCTATTAGAGTTGCTCTAATAAAAGATCCAAATTTTGACGTCGCAAAAGTGAGGAGAAAAAATAAGAGAGATTCGGAAGACGCTAGAAGGCCGAAAAAAGTAATACTGGAAAGAAAACAGCTAAGTGCTGGAATTGCGGCCTGGAAGGACATCTCCGCAGGAACTTCTAAGTGAATCAGGACCGGAATAGAGTTCCCGTGAAACCAAACGAGAGAAACAGAAATGCAGCAATCTCACGGGTGACGGTTGCTCACGGGCAGAGATGCTACAGATCTCTTCAATGAGTGGTGAAGATAACACTGTGTTCGTCGAAGGATAAGGGAATAAGCATGCTTGTAAGATTCCAGAGACATTAGCTTATTTCGAAGTAGAAGACATGAAAAATGAGCAATGTCCTCGCCGAGACTTGAACAACAGACCTCTCGAATATGCGCCGAGTGTGCTGACCACTACACTACGAAGGCATCTAAGGAGGTGGGAGAAATACTTTATATACTCCCCCCTTTTAAAGGACGACTGGGGATTAGGGGACCCAATCGCCAAATGTTGGAGGAAGAATCATCATTTACCACACTTTTAGTTCGGGCGCCAATGTAGAGACATTAGGTTATTTTGAAGCAGGAAGACGTGAAAAATGTGCAGTGCCCTCGCCGGAACTCGAAACAACGCGGACCTCTCGAATACGCGCCGAGCGAGCTGACCACTACACCATGAAGGCATGCTACGAAGGCGGGAGAAATACCTTATATACTCTCCGATTTAAAGGGCGCCTGGAAATTGGGGGATCCAGTTGCCAAATCTTGGTGGTGAAGAATCATCATTCACCAATTTTTTTCGTTCGACTGCCACTGTAGAATCATTAGATAATTTCGAGGCAGGAAGACGAGAAACATGTGCAATGCCCTCGCGGGAACTCGAACCATGGACCTCTTGACTACGCGCCGAGCCTGCATACCACTACACCACGAAGGCACGCTAAGAAGGCGGGAGAAATACCTTATTAGTTAATCATCGATACGGAAGTAAATAGAACTATCGTTAGAACAGATGTAGCTCAAGAATTGAACGAAACGTTGCGCTGGACTCTGCCCTGTATGACTTTACAAATAGTGACGGGGAGTAAAATCTCGATTGAAGGTAAAATTAACATCACCATTACCTTCGGAAATGAGACCTACCAGGGCTTGACTTTCATCGCTGACATCGCGGACAAATTAATACTCGGACCAGGCCTTTTGCGAAAGTACGGTTTACTCTGAACTTTAACATAACGAGACGCATTCTGCAAAGGAAAGTATAGCTGTGTTTGAAAAGAAAAACAGCATTTTTTAGCTCACCAAGTAACAACTCGGATGACATAATTATTAATAACCGCTTCATAGAAAACAACAATAGTTTCAAATCCGGAATAATTGAATACCCCAAAAATGGCTCAAGAAATGTATAAGTGGCCTTGACCTTTCAAAAAACTTTGTCCTGTGAGAGTGGCGAATGTTAGCCAAACACAAAGAACCATCCAGAAGGGTAAGTGCTAGCAACATGCACTCCAGTCACGTGCGCTTACAAAATTCCACCTGCAATTCCGACTGGGACAACTGGAAAATTAATGGAAAACTTCTGCAGAGTGAAAACGTAATCAGCAAACAAAGACATGCGGCCGAGAAAACAATAATAGAATTTGAAGATTTCCTTTCTAGAGCATCCAGAGTTGTTGGCGCATAAACCTGACTCAGCAACTGGTGCCAGAAGTGGGACGGAAAGGCAGGAGAGCCAGCGTTGGCCTGAAATCGGCCATTTAGAGACATTTGGCGACAAAATTAGCGATATGCAGTAGACGGAGCAAGAACATCTTAGCACACATAATTAGCGGTTTTCCTCCAGAATGTTCTCGAAGGTTAACCTGTATGTATCCTGCCTGTATGCAAAGAAGGTAGTATCTTGAATTCAGCAGTGTAGTGGTATCTTAAGAATTATCTAATCGTTGCCGCATGTTCTATTAAAGTATTATAATAAATCTAAAACGATGTATAAAAGAAATTAAACAAGCAAACAAAAAGGAAGAGTTTTCCACAGACGATCCAGTATTTCTCATACAATTAAATCAGTTCTCACTTCGCAACAAGGCAAAAATACATGAGAACTCAAGATATCCATATTAAAAATTACGAAGTAAATCTTAAAGACTTACTTGTATTTCCTCGAATAAATTCCAGAATGGGTTAAGCATGATTTAATTTGCAATAATAAAAGAAGGCGTTAACTCTGTTGTTGCGAAGCTTAGTCTCTCTAGATTGGCAACAAATCTACTATTCTGCTAAGTTTCATATGTAAACAAATATGGCCGTCATGAGAAAAATGACTAGGCTTAGCTGCACTTAAACAACTTTTAAATGAAATTTTACAAATTTTGCATGCGAATTTACTAAAGGCATAAAATCTTAACCGGAAGATAAGAACAACGTAATTCAATCATTTTTAAAGCAACAAATCCGCAATTTACAGACATATAAGAATAAAAAATCTGAGCTCACTGAGTCGAGTAACAGACTGAGTATATATATATATATATATATTGGTGCGGCCGATTGCAACCAAAAAGGCAGATGCACATCTACTTGTTATAGCAGTCTTATATACAAAATTTCAACGTTTCAGAATACTCGTTTTTGAGTTATGCAAGATACTTACATATATGCGTACGTACGTACGTGCAGATGTCAGGAAAAAATATCTTTAGAATGCATTTTAAATCGGTTTTATAATTTTTTGGAGGAAAAAGAGTCCTTTATTCTGTCCTTACCTACAGAACGCAAGAGTTGGACCCTCGTCTTGGGGCTGCCTTTCGAGTTGAACTATCCAAGCTCCTGAGACCTCCTCGCCGACGACGCAGACCCCACAATCCCGGCCCGGCCCTATGAAAGGCAATGGGACGCGTAGTCCCCGTATCGAAACTATGAGGGCCAAATCCCCGACGACTTGGTCGGTGATCTCCGATCTAGCTCCACACACAGCCAGAGGAACGGACACGACAGTACCAGTACGGTCCCTGCCAAGCCTAAACCAACCTGAGAATAAACTCGGGCTCTAGTCCTGTGAAGCCAACTTATATGCCCCCGTGGTTGAGACTGCCTAAGTACAGATCCTAGCCAGTACTTCCCAGGAATTCTCCTGAGTCAACCCCCGGGGGGATGTTCTTACCTACAAGTGTCACGCAAAAACATCGTTAAACTGCATTCAATATGTGTCAAAATGGATCTTTTCGTTGAAATATGATACCCGAAATTTTTCGCCATCACAATACTTCCTTCGTACAAGGAAGTAAAAAAGACTGTGGTCCAAACATGGTGAGTCCGCACAAATATTATCGAAAGCTAAATTGTGTCAGAAAAGATCACTCTGTCAATTGGAAGGATTACAAAGGTGCTGTATTACAAAAGTGTACTTATTTCATATTTTGAGCTGCTTTCAAGCAACCACACGATCAACTCAGATGTTTACTGGCAACACAGTTATAAACGTCGCCGAACTGGTAGTTTGATTAGCGTCGCTGAGTGCTGTGCTAAAAGGTGCAGGTTCAAATCCCGCGGAAGGCATGGATGTCTGTAAATGTATAGTGTCCGTGCGGCATGAGGGCACTCTGCATATGCGGCGAGCAAACAGTACTCTCGAAAGGTTTATGGTAGGGGAAGAGATGTGGGGGTGGGAGATCCTCGGACTCATCTCCTCACGGGATGCTCTCCATGAAAATTGGCGGGGGGGACTGAGTAAAATCGCACTATCACCTATAAGGTGCTCAAGGCTATTGCTAACGACAGGCGTAAACCTGCGCCCCCAGCCACGAGGAATTTCTTGGGCTGACTACAAGTCAGACAAATGAGCATTAGCAACAGCAACGTTGGAAACTGGAGAAATTAATGAAAGAGAAAAGGCCAGAAAGGCAAATCGCAAAGGAATCGTGTTCCACCATGACACTGGGAGACCTCAGACATTTTAGCAACATGTACGAAATTCATCTAATTCGCTTGGGGAGTGATGTTGTGTCCCCTATATAACCCCGACCCTGCACCAGCGGATATTATTTATGTCTAAGTTTACAAGTCATTTTAAATGGTATAAATTTCAATAATAACGATGACCTCAAATCGCACTTGGCTGAGTTTTTCGATGATACAGACTAAATATATGCGCGGAATCATGAATTTACCAGAAAGATGGCAAAAGATCTCCGAATAAAATGAAAGATATTTTACTGATTTAAGTTCATTTTTTGCGTAGAGAAACTGAGTTATATTTCGCACTAAAAAACCGAAATTATTTTCTTGCCCACCAGATAATTCCAAACATGTATCCTTCATGCGTAGGGTTAATTTATTATGGAAAATGAAAATGCTTCCTTTTGCATAAAACGTGAATAAAAAGCTGCTGAATGAATGCTTATTAGTATAACAAAATTAGAAGTTTTGTTAGTTTAACAAAAATTCTAATTTTGTTATTCTAATTCTGCTGACACAATCTGATGTAAATATAAACCTTAAATAAAAGAAATAGAATTGATTAAATTCTTAGTTTAAATATATCCCTAATTTTGATGTGAATTAACCATTTATTATTACATTAAATAATTAACATAATTAATTATTAAATGAATTAATTTCATGTTAAATGAATAGAAAACTATAAAAATCTGTATTGATATTTCAAAACAAATTGTTGCTGAAAAAGCAACTATCTGATTTTAATTTCCTCACAGGTTTTACAAAACTTCATATCATTTTTATACGCTAACAGTGTTTTATTTACTTTCAGAATCTCATATAATATTTTTCAATATTTAAGATTATTTCTCAATATTAAGATTAACTCAATATTAAGATATTTTCAATAATTCGATATTACTTTCAATAATTCAGAATTAAAAGCATTTCACAATATTGAGAACTAACAATTTACAGAAGTTTAAATTAATTTTTCCCCCAAATTACACACGAAATACTATAACTTTCATTAATGTAATAAAGTAGGTAACTGCTTACACCTACCTGTAACAACTTCAAAAATTTTATTTCATATTTAAAAGAAATTAATTTTAAATTCTAATTTCGCAAATGTGGCTTTCAGAGAAAAAATATATTGGATTACACGTGTACACCTTCAACCCCTGTTCACGAGTATCTAATTATTGAACATTTTTGTAAATGACATTTAATTAGTCAATTTCTAAGATAGTACTAAACAATAATCAAAGTTACTGGGTTCAGAATTTCCCCATAGGAGCTCAGTCGTATCTACAACAGCAAAAGTTTAGTTAAAAAAATGTAAACTCTAATCTTAAATTTGTTTTGCTAATTTTTGTGGTATTAACGAATCATGTATTTATTTGGAGCTCGAAAGAGCTTATCCTGCTGTGTCGCTGTAGTACGACAGCCTATATGCATCATTATCGCAAGCAGCAATAGAAAAGACTGGTTTAGGTGAAGTATTAATTAGCGTATTCATAAAATAAGGCTTATTAAAACAAAAACAGTTCTTTTTTTGCTAGGAGAGGATTAAAATATAATATGTGTTAAAGTTTCTAACATTAAATGTATGTACAAAATAAAAGTAAAAAACAATTAAAATCATGAAAAAAAGAACAATAGTGCACTGAAAAGTGGATGCGCTCGAAGTACTTTCAGGATGGGGGAATTATCTGAAATAAGTGAAAATTTGATTCGAAAATTCATACATATATAACGCTGTAGACATTTTGAAGGGTAATGAAAATTGTGACAGTGTAGCATTTAGTTTATTATAAGAGGAACTCTCTGACACAACTTCATTTCATTTCACTGAATTCACAGACTCAGATCTTTAGATTTCAGTGACAGTAAATGGCATCTCTCAGATCTGACGACGTGAAAGGAAATTTTTAGAATTTTAACCTATTCTTACTACTTGAAATCAGTTGGTTGGAGATGAAGAAGGTTAAAATTCTTGCATGTGGAATGATGAGTATGGCTTCAACAAATACTTCGATCAGAAATTCCGTTATTATAGATGTGTTATGAGAAGCTGCTCCATTCTTCGTAAATTTGGTTCTACGCACCATTTTGCGTTCTACATCTTGTCGCAACCAAATGTCTTTCCTCGTATTCTGCCAGAACAGAAATGTCATTCATCATGAGTTAAGTTCCATTTGTTTGGACTATATGCATTTCGCAATCCTGAGCCGTATCACTTGCCTGAAATGGAGTAGGAATTTAGAACTTAAAGGAATGCACTTTCCATCAGCTGTTATATGATATTAGAAAGGATTATATTTCGGAGCTGTCATAAACGATTGATTACATATATAGCTTTGTATGTGGTTTACCTAGTTTTAATTCCTCAATCTACTATTGAATACATGTAGTGAATATTCTATGTTTAAAATTAAAACTGCATTTTCATATACTTTACTGAAATCTGCTTTAAAAAGATATTAAATGTGAAATAGATTTATTGAATTGGGTTTGAAGACGATTAAGAAGCAGAAGAGATTATTAATCGGAAATACATTATTTATTCTTTCATGACTGAAACGAATTTTAAATAACGTACTGTTTTTAGCATCTCTATTTACTTTATTGAAATCTATTGTAATAAAATATTATGCATGCAGCATCAGAATTCTAAATATTAAATCATTAATGAGTTATACTCCTGAAAATGCTATATAAAAATTCTGTTAGCCGAAATGTTGACAGAAAGCACCACATATCTTCATATTGATGTTTAAAATCATTGTTTCTAAAGTAAGAAATAAATAATCAAAGGTTTTTAACGAAATACATATAATCACGCTTACACTCTGTCATTCATACGCACGTGTTAAATAATTTTACCTCTTTAAAATGTCATATTTTAGCGTTTTGACTGCAAAACACTGATATTATGAAATGTGTGAGAAGATTTCAAGAAAGCCTTTAAGGAAATGTAATAGTATAAATAAAAATAATAATAAGTTTCAGGGAAAATGATATTCGTGATAAACGCTAATATTATGTCAACGATTAATAAAAATCCGTTTTCATCTTTCCTCAGAATTCTTTTATTTTTTAAATAATAGATAGTATTTATTTGTATAATGTTGAGTTGAAGCATCGGTTGAGGCGCAACGCCAGGGTGCCTAGGCTAATGAGCCTTACCCCTGCTGTAAACGTATATAATTTCCTAATCATATCGTTAAATAAACTGAGTGAATTGAAAGGTCTAACTACATAAGTTTTTTTTTTTAAACTGTCGGAAACTCTAAAGGAAAAGTATAAAGATATGCACAGAAGTTGTCGAGCTGGTGAGATAACATATTTGAAATGACAAGAGAATAAAAAGTACGAATCTTTTGGCATGTTAGAAAAACATAATTGAATAACATAATAACTCTAAGAAAAATAATAATAGAAAAATAAGAGAAAAATATTACACACAAATGATAACTTAGAACATTTCTAATTAAATCCAGAATGTACAATGTTTATAATGCTTAAACAGGTGCTAGGTAAAGAATTGACATTGGTCGTACAAAGTTTACAGGGTCAGCAGCTTCGTAATCAGGAATATAAATATCTGGGTTACTAATTTTGGTTTGATTTACATGAAACTGCCTAGCTAGTCTACAATAAAAATTATGAATGTGTTCGATGTTCAGTTCTAGATGAATTCTACTATTTCGGATGTACCATGGTGCATTTACTAGTTGCCTCAGAACACCATTCTGAGCAGTTTGCAATTTTTTACGGTTGGAACGACATGAATATGCCCAAACTGGGCAGGCATAACTTAATAGTGGACGCATAATGGTTTTGTAAATGAGTAACTTATTGTCTATAGATAGAATACTATTCCGAGCAATTAAGGGAACGAGTTGCGATTTACGGGCTCGAAACTTTTTGAGAATATGTGTTATGTGTGGGGACCATGAGAAAGTTTTACAGAGGATCACCCCTAAGTAAGTGACTTGCTTGGCCCAGGGAAGTACCGTACCATAGAATTGAAGGTTTGTTTTTATTTTCTTTCTCTTTGTAAACAATATAGCCTGCGTTTTTTCCAGGTTGACTTGCACCTTCCATTTAACTAGCCAGGTCTCAAGTGCATGGATGTGGTTTTGTAATCGTTGGATTACTGGACTAAGAAATGCATTTTGTGCCAGGATCGCTGTGTCATCAGCATACATGGCCAGTATAGTGTTGTCTGCTGTGGGTATGTCGTTCATATAAACATTGTAGAGTGTGGGTCCCAAAAGAGAACCCTGTGGGACGCCTGCAAGTACTGCACGGCTGGTGGAATATGTGCCAGAAATATGAACGACAAAGTGTCTACCAGTTAGGTAGGATTTAATTATGTTCGTGATGTAAACTGGGAAACCCAGTGTGTGGATTTTGTAGACTAATGCGTCCAGCCATACGCCATCAAAAGCCTTGGCTATGTCTAAGAAAAAGCCACCAGTAATTTTCTTTCTTTGCCTTCCTTCTGTAATCATTTCCACCACTCTGTAGAGTTGGTTGGTCGTCGACAGTTGTTTCCTCATGTATAATGTTATTACCTACTTAAATACACATCGCTGATTCATGAATAAAATTATGAATTTTATAATGGCACGTTAACCTAATCGCAAATTTTAGAATGTACGAAATGATGCCTAACTTAACGTGGTTTTATATTTTAAATAATATGTTTTATTCTTCTTTACCTATAAAATAATTTTTATTATTTAGTTTTGCATGTATAACAAGTATAAACATGTGAAATAGCATTTGAAGCCATTTAACAGCTTTCTTTCTCAGTCAACAAAACATCATAGTATTTAATTTCTTTTATAAAACAATTCACAAACTCATATATATATATATGTTATTAATATATAGCCAAAGTCCCATTAGTTGAACATCATGGGATTCTACTTCTTTGCTGTTAGCTTCTGCCTATCATCATGGACCATGGGCTATTAGGGTAGACCATGGGTAGCAGCATCTACTGAATCCCCGCGTTACGGGTAAGAATAATTTCGAATAGATTCCCAGAAATTTCCCTGATGCTGGGCGCATGTGACTTAATGTACATGCGGGGGGTGGACAAAAACACAGAAAAACTTTGCGAATGTAGCACTCGAAATTTCAAACCAGAGTACCCGTCGCGAATGGGGAATCTTCGTAGAAGACAATACATCTGTTGACACAGCAAAATTAGTGACAGAGTAAAATGTCGCATAAAAGGGAGTATGAACATCTTCCCCATCTTGTGCAATCCATTAAGCTAAACACTATTGGATTTACTCGGCATTTAATTGAGGACATACTTGAAAAATATTTTCCTTGTTCACTTTCAGGATGCGAATCAGCAATTATTCTGTGAGAAGAATGGCTAAAATACATTTAATAACTGAGTGAGATCATTATCATCGGCCGTTTCGAAGACGAACCTTTTCATGATGCATAATGATCTTCAAAAGACGTCTTATGTTACGATAATAAAATATTGTATCCTATAGATGAGTACATTTTGTAGACCTTGTGCATTCAGAAAGTCTGAAATATGGCTCCATATTTGTAATAAATACTACAATACGCTACTCTAAATTGTATACAAAAATAGTGTATTACATTTAAAAAATTATTTATTATTATTATTTTTTTCCAATTTAAATAAGAATCACGCGCCGGAGCATAAGTAGTTAAACTAACTGGCGTTATATATTCAGCAGCAAGTTTCAGCTGGAGCGTGGAGATAATCCCGTATTAAAATGATTGTGACGCCGGAAAATGACGAGATTTTGTTTCGAGCTGTCAGAAAGTGAAGACTACGACTACATGTAATGGGAATTATTCAAGATGAAATCCTCCTTTTGCAGTATCGTCTCTTTAACATCCGTTGTTTTAAATTATATTTATTTTATTCATTTACTTTTCAATAGAATTATGAGATATTTCTTCTAATATTTGTTGTTTTTAATTGTAAATATAATGTTATAATATTAACATCCCCATAATCCGAAGTGATGAGATTTCCAGATTGTATTTGAAAATCCTCTGGGGGATGTATCCAAGGACCTGGAAGGTGGTTAAAGAGATTTAAGGCAGCACTGTGCAATAGTATGAAAATGCAATAAGAATTATAAAAGCAGTAACTGTATTACTGTGAAATATTTTTGGTATCTTAATGTGAAAGAAGAATAGAATTCAAAATTGTACTTAATATTCATAAATTACCTAATTTTAAAGTGGGTGTATACAAATTTTCGAATGCATTGTGTACGAAGATGCATATATATTATATATTATAACACCGTTGCGTATTTACATGCATCTATGTTTTATACATAGACAAAAGAAATGTCATCTCTCATATAAACGTTTCAGTATCTTTGCAACTTAATTTTATGAAAGCAGATTATCCATTTAGGAAATTGAAGCAATTTATCAATATTTTTGCCGTCATAAGATGAGGAAACTTTACTTAACTATTCGTTACACGTCAGGTTATTAGAATTAATTAAAATGTGGTCGTGTTTGTCGGGAACCTACACTATCTTTTTGTATAAATTCTTATAAGCGATAGTTTAGGATATTATATTCTACATAAGAATAGATATAGGAAGTTTATCTGTGATGCTGAAGTTTTCTCAATTACGCATTAAAGTATGCTATAACAAACCACTTCTAATATTACAGATTTTGTGGCTAGAGTAGAAACGTTTAGATAATCAAATGTTTCTTTAAACGCTTTTATCAATCTTCTGTTTTCTGTCATATTGCACAATAAAATGCAGTTGAAATAATTAGCATTTTAGAAATTAAAATGTAAGGAATCAATGTGAAATTTCTTAAAAACTATAGCTCCCGTTTGATCAGCTAAGTTAAAGCAAGAAGAATGAGTTGCAACAATAGGCGATTTCTAGGATTAACAGAAATTAGTTACATAATTCATACTTACTAAAAATGAAATATTTCAAAAGTGGTAAATTATTTTCTAACTGGAACTTTGAAAAGGTTCTAAACGAATAAAGATCTAGCTTATTTAAGAATGTTGATTATGATCCATACGTGTTTATTGGAAGTTTTCCGCTTATTTTCGGCCACAGAATGCTGTGCTGGCGTATGAAAGGAACGCGTTCTCGTGCGTGTGTTTCTTTTTTTTTTCACACGGTGTATGTATTACAAGCCAAATTTCAACCTCTCGATAAGTGTTAGCTGAATCTCACTTGGGATTAAGTGTGTTAATTTTGCAAGTGTCTAGTTTCAAAATTCTTGAATGGCTGCTGTCGAAGAGTAATTATCGAGTATTTTTTTGATTGGATTTTCATTATGTATTTGTATATTCATAAAGTCATTATCGGATCTATATAGGATTTGAAAAGTACTAAAATTCGACCGATTTAAGACTTATTAAAGTTGTTACGTCTTAGTATTCAACACATTAGAAAAACGTATAAATTACACATTTTTCTGCCTTTCAACTAGATTTTCTAAATCTTGCAACTATAAATGAAGTTAAAAATATTAATTTTTACTTTGTATAATAAGGTTATTAATATTTTAGATGAAAATTAACTTCATTTAAACCAATTTTTCTCAATCGGTGGTTCGCAATCTTACAAGATGTTCTCGAAGGCTGCCTTTGTGGTCCTCCTAGATTTTCAATAAATAAATAAGTAAAATTCAAATTTACTTTAAATTTCATTGTTTGTAAATTTCACATGGCAATCGCCAGTTACATTTCTCTCAAGACTGCCATTTTGTAAAATGTTCCACCGGTTAATCCTACCTAAGAGCTCCCATTTTAGTCTCAGCAACAAGAAAGGGAATTAATGCACTATGACTATGGTGACTCTTAGCAACACACATCTAAATACAGAAATATAGAACAGTTATGCAACAATAGGCAGATTCATTCATCTCATTAATCAATATTTATTTTAGTTTTAGTTAATAAAAAATTAACGAAATTCTGATAACTTTGAATTATTAAAAGTTTTCCTTTAACTTACTTGCTTACGAATCAAAACTGAAATGAATTTTAATTAATTGTATTTTAAAAATGAAAGTACACTGGTAGTATTGCTATCGAAGGAACGAGAGTAAGGTTATCACCAGAGAGTAAAGTGGTTCAATAAAAAATGAAATTAATTTTAATTAATTCCATTTTAAAAATGAATGTACACTGGTTGCGATCAAAGGTGGACGAGAGTAAAGTGATCCGCAGAGCACCGTAAACTATAAAAGTTGTCCCCACTTGAAAAACGTATGAAGAACGCTGATCTAAATTATTCCGCATTTACATTAAAATGCAGAGCACGTGTTTTGGACACTCGCTGTAATATTTCACATTTTTTAAGAATTGGCTAATCGAAAATTTCAAATTCTATCTGTTTAATTTACGAGGAATTCTTTAATTTTATCTTCCAGAATACTGAAGCAAACTTGCCGGTCATATTCATATGCAAGCAGAAGATTCTCATTTGAATTAAATAACGTTCAGCGTTTATCACGATCTCAAGCTTTAAATTCATGCAATAAATCATTTAGAAATGGGCATACTTAACAACACACACTTTTTTGGGGGAGGGAACTAAAAATTGGCATCAACATTTCTTCAGAACTGAACTTCTGAATCTAACTGATGATAAATGTATGTAAACAAAGAATGTCAAAACAATTTCAGAAGTTTCAATTTATAGTTTTATTTGTATTTCAGTACGAAGAAGTGCACCAATATTTGGAAATTTTTAAAAGAAATTTCTTTCATTTTATATCTCATAACTCAATCATGGAATAATGCAAATCTAATCTCTTTTTTATATTTTATATTTTCTATTTTAGCGAAACCAATTTATTGAGTTTCCCTTTAACCTTTTTGTTTTCGGACTTAAAAGAGAGTGGCTTCTTCTCAGTTTCATAAAGAAGGTCAGGTTTAAGAAATAACTCAAATATCACATATATTCCTAACTTCAGAAACGCCTATCGTTTCTTCGTTCGAGTATCATTATACTACCTAAAACCTTTACGCGTGACATAAGTTAGATGGCCTCACTACTTTAGACACAAAAATGGCACAAAATAATCTGTAAGCATACGTTTAGAAAAAAGGTCCTGAGAATGCAAATCAGTGAAACATATTTGAAGAGTATCAATTCTGCCGGAGACTATAATCATTTACTTGAAATGATAGCAAAAGTCGTTAAAGCAAACACTCATCTCATGAACCACTTGGTCGAAGAAGCAGAAGTTTAGAGAAACTATCATTCAGATTTATCTCTCACACAAGCTGAAAAATTACAGCAGCTATCTTCAATGATCAGGATTTTGAAAAAATCTTACAGTTGTTCAGGTTGTCTATATACATGTCGATACGTTCACGAAACTCCCCATGGCAGCAGTAGAAAAAAAAGACATCTTTGCATTAGCATGTTGGCAGAAGAAGGACGAAGAACCGGTTGAGAAATCCCTCCAAAGGTTGCCTTGATACGATGACGATTACGAACGATGTGGCAATGCAGAATGCAGGCTTGCTTGCACAGTAAATGAAAATAACATTAATACGGTATTCAAATAACTAAAATCTTGAAATCTTTCAAAAATATATTTGCAACAAATACGTAATTAATATATCTTCGCGGGGCTCTTAGAATTTCTTCGGGATCACTTGCGACCCAGCAGCCGCCAGTTTGAGATCACTAGCGTAATGTAATGTGATATACAGTATAACATAATAATATTACATTTAATATGAATATATATAATATACGTGCGTGTGTGGATACTGGGACCAATGAGAAAACTTCGCGCTCACGTGATACACCTTTATACACACTTAAGTGGTCGTGAGCCAACATTTTTGGCGTACCCATAAATGGAAACCACTACTGTAAGGGAAGGGATATCTTCTAGAAGAGCTTGTTGTTGAAAACTGGGTTGTAATCACGTTATAAATAGAAAAAATCACGCAGATGCTACCATCCCGTTCTCCAGAATTTGAGCACGGGCCGAACTATCAGAGTTCAGTGGTCTTACTACTTGGCCATTTGTGGATCTCGTCGCATTAGAAGTGTGAAATCAAAACATTCTTTAATTTCCTATGGAGGATAGATCACAAGTGTAATTAATATCAAGTTTTACTTGAAATCATTCGATGTAACTGCTCTTGTTTTGTTATTTGATTAAATGAAATAACATAACTCAGGAAATTCTCAAGTCATTCCTTTGTATTTTGCCATGTAAAAATCTTTTGCATAACATAAATTATTTTCGATATAGTAAGAACAAATATGTTAATATACCTTTATGTAACTTACGTTTAAAAGTATTAGAATATATATGTGATATGTTTAAAGAAATTAATTTTGCTTTTATAACGAAAAACATCCAAAAAATAAGATTTTAAATTTCACATCAAGTATTCTGACATATACCATACACTCAGAAGTAAAGATTTAAAATAGCAAATCTATATCCAGAGAAACTATTTATTCCCTAATCTCATTTCCCTTATACGAAACTATTATTTTAAACCTTTTCTGGCAAAGGTGACAAAAGGCAAGGCATCCTAATGAAATATTTATCGCATATTTTTCAGACGTTTCCTTCCGATAACATTCACAGATAGCAATGGGGGCAAAATATTTGACAGGTAATTATTTATCTAAATTAAAATCTTAATGAGAAGCTTTCTACTGTGCATAGATAAAGCACATATTTTGGATTTGATCCAATAGCGTCGTACTGATCATCCGGTTGAAATAAATTTAATTAGATGTATGAAAAATAAGTGACAGAAAATAGGATTAATGGTAATTATCAGTTCATCGAATTTAATATCAGTGAAAGGAGTTTGTACGTATCTTCAAACACGTCATTCATAATTTGATTATTTTTTTCCTAAAAAGAGAAAGTGTATTTGTGAAAAATATATTTTCCAAAACTGTCAATTCTGATTTTTTGGTCATGAAAATTAAATTTTGTCAAAGAAATAATTTTAATTTTTTCTTAGCCATTTTAAATAAGTACTGCATTTAAAAGCATAAAGACTTAATGCCGATTTGTTCTCGATATTTCTTATCAAGTTTTCAATTCTTAATGAAGGTTAAGAATTTCAAACATTTTTAAACATTCTTTAAATTTGAGTGCTAAGGACTTATATTAAACCATTAAAACCCATTTTTTAAATTCTTCACTATTGCATATTAACCTGCACAGATTATTTCCATAGCAACTTATAATGGATGTGGCTCAGGGAGTTTAAAATCATTTTTTTATTATCTTTAAAACACTAACGCATACTTGAAAGTGAAATATGAGGTTCTGAGAATAGAACAATGAAAATGAGCAGTTATGATGTCAGAAAACATTTCGCTGGGTATTGTCATTGCATTCATATTCTGCGAAAAGTATTGGTTTATAAGAATTATTTTATTTAGGAAGAAGTGTTATTTAGAACGAATAAATTTTTACCGTCAGAAAGAAATGCATAACAAAAATTTCGCAATTAATATAAGCAGACTTTTTTTTTAAATTTAAATTATAAATTGGCTTGCAATTTCATATAGTACTTAAATATTATTTTCCAAACAAGAAATACTGACATATCATAAAAATTATTGTCGTTTCCAAAGTTACAATAAATTCTGCAACAACTGAAACTTTCTTGTGAAAAGCAATATCGCTTTTCAAAAGAAACAAAATCAAGTGGGATTTGCATGACTGAGCGGTATTAACTATCACAAGTGTCTACAGTTTGTACGGCAAGCAGTAAACAGTTTTCAAATTTGCGGTTGGAACATTTAAAGCCTCTTGAAATTCTCCTCAGAGTGTCGTAACCATATAGAGATTCCTATTCTGGAGAAAAGTGTAAGTAGAGTTGTATAATGCTGATGAACGCAGGTCAGAGTTGAGCTATGCTTTGGTTCCAATACATTTGTCACCGCTGAAAAAAATGGTTCGCACAGACGCCATTATTCAGATGAATATGTGAGAGTTGACAGGGATTGTAAGGATGTTAATAAATGTTAGAGTCAATGTTAGTCATAAATGGATGTTAGAGTCAATAATAGAATTTATTAATTATCTCAAAAGTTGTAATCACGTTAAATAGTTGCTTATAGTGACATAAGTTAGATGCTTATTGCCAAGCGTTAGAAGAAAACAATGTTGTACCATTATGAGCTTAAATACAAGAAGTAGTGATCAAAATGACGGCAGTCACTCTTGGTCAACAAGTCCATCTCTGATCAGTAAATTTCTTTTAAATTATTCTTTGGAATATGAATGGGTAATGTCTGGGGTTTATTAAAAGAAGGGGTGTAGCAGTGAGTGGTAAATATATTGTAGTACGTTCATTATCTTTGTAGTCAAGTTTAACCCAAAATATTTTACTCTCACGGCGTTAAGGATTTTTTTAATAAAGTCATGCTTTGAGAAGGAAGACGACCGCTGGAAGTATGCCATTTCACTGAGTTACTTATTTCATAACTTAATGTTTTTACTGCTTCAGGATATACATTTTTAAATTTATCAAATTAAATGATATGGCATTGATTTAATGATATGATGATATTTTATTTTAATTTAAATCTCAATGCATGCTTTAATATCACTTGATCTAAATTACATGATATATTTCATGTAATAGATTTCCAGTCATTTAATCAATATCTCATAAAAATTGTTTTCCTAACTTACCTTAATATATTGCTTTCTTCCAAAGGCTCAGGCTGAATAATTTGAACCACACATATGTAAAAGAGAAATGAGCAATCAGAGATCAACCTTATCCTTTATTTTATGTGTTATAATTATAATACTATATTTACTATAATTTTTTATTAATTCAACAGGATTTATTCCCGTTACCGAACTTCATTATGGTTTTCTATTTCAAAATGAAAATATTCTCTCAATAGTTCATAAAATGCAGTATTAGAAATTATAACTTTCCAGTATTTTTTTAATTCTCAACTCATACTTTTAGCAATATGATTTACACTTGAGTTTTTGGAAGGATATAGTAAGAAAAGATAAACAATTTCATCCCTCAGTTTTACCTAGGCAAAATTTAATAAAATTATAAAATTCGAAACAGCTCATATCACCGAGCTACATAAATAATTTACTGTTGATTTTCTGAATGATTAGTCAACGCAGTCTTAATTCTTATAGTTTTTTTTTCTTTTATCCCCTTCTTTCTTGTATATTAATGCTTTTCGATTCCCTTAAAACAACGTTTTCCGTTAAATGTTTTCTTCCTTTTGGAAAGAATTCCTTTTTCTTATGTCCTTAATCTTATTCTAAAATTCTTTTCTTCTTCAGACACTGTATTTCGAAAATAATCCTTTGTATGTAAACTACCCAGTTAAATGCAAATTTTATTTTCATTCAGGCGTTCAATTAGGCTTTTCTAAGCACTCACTTTGTAACAAATTCCGTAAACACGAAAATGTTAACAAATTTAAAAGTAATTCTATTTTAATGAATTTATTGTGTGATTATTAGATAACGACTCTAAAGTATTAAAATTTCTTTGTATTAATAACATACAGTTAGCGTTTGAAAACTTATAAGTTACTTGTGTAAAAATAATACACAGTAAAAATTCCCGAAAGAATGTTATTGAATAGCAGTTAAGGGGAAGAAGTGAACCTCGAATTATTCTAATTTATTTATCAACGAGCCCTCCAAACAATTTGGATATGACAACTAGCATTCAAAATTTTAAAGCAAATTTTTAAATTAAATATTTTGTTAAATTTTTGTTGCACTGAAATCAACTAAGTATAACGTGTATAATAATTTTCTCAGTATACGTTTAGGGACCAGAAGCACGTATAAAATATTCGATTTCCTAATTTTTAAAGAATTTTCTTTTTAAAAAATCCAGAAATGTCAAAGCATAAATATTTACCTCATTTCAAACATATTTATAAATGGAAGTAATGCCTTTGCTCTGCAGTAGCAAAGACAAAAAGGCCAAGTAAGGACTTCTTTGAAAGTGGTGTATTTTAAATAAAAATATTCGTTAATGGCAATAGCAGGATCAGTATGGTAGTTTAGTTAGCAATAAAGAACAAAAGTGAAGTTATCTAACAACTGTAATATCGGTTCCGGAGAGGACATAGTTGATTTTTCAAGTTTCTTGGTTTTAAAAATATAGTGGAAATCATAGATTATTCCATTAATTTTTCATGTTAGTCTAGTCTTTCGTATTTCTCCCAAAATCGGATCCCAAAGAATTATCATATTTAGAAGCATTTCGATTTACCTAGTGTAAAGAAGAGAAAACAGAAAGGAAATATTTATATTAACTGGTTTATTACCGTGACTGTCATCTGCACATCTGCTTAGTTGCCACGTCCAAATACTATAATGCTGAATTAAAACTGAGACCTGATTCACCTGATAAATAGACAATCTTTTCATTAAGAGCGATTTAATGTTTTCTTTGTTAATTTCTGATTTTATTTATTCAAGTGAGAATTAAAGATAATAAATTATTATGCAAACAAATTGCTTTCTAAAGTTGAAAGCTTCAGATTTTATTAAACTAAGCATAATACTGATTGTTACTAAGTTTTTACAAATTTTTTTATACCTATAAATAAATGAAATCTTAATTGCAATCAACTTAGCTTTTGTAATTAATAAGACAAGGAGCTACAAATGTCAAACTGTTTTTGTTAATAAAAATGTGCTTATTTTAATTTTTCCGTTTTTCACGTGATGTTCAATTACGTTACACTACGCTAACTGACCATCATTTATCCACATGATTGGAAAAATATTTCTGTCAGAAGTGTTGCCATTCTAAAATTTAAAACTACGCATTGCTAATCTAACTAACTGAATTAAAAGCAAAAGAATTAAAAGCCGGCTGATTGGTTGCGACTGATGAGCTGACCTAACCGCAATAAGCTAAGATGATTTCCATCTTTTTCAAATTCAATTAAGTAAATCTTTTTTCGTACCTTCTCATTTTTAAAAAGTTGTCATTCAAAGGTAGACTGTATTCTCCAATTTAATTGCTGTAATGTAAATTAATCATAGCTACGTAGGCTCTTTTACTTGCATCTACATACTAATGGATTGCCAATTGGTCAACCAAGTTAACTGCTCATTTAACGCATTCAAATAATTGCCGTGGTGATGTTACTTTGTTCAAGGATTGTAGGTTTTCGTAACAGCCAAATTCGGTAGGAAGGGTTCCTCCCAGTTCAGCTTTGTTTTCTAGATTTCTTGAAGTATCACTTTCACTCTAATTTGCGAATGGAAAAATATATCCAATTGGATTAAACTGTTTTCTAACAGTTGATACCTCTCCTCATTATCTCAATTCATATACGTTCTTCGTATTCATTAGTTTTTCTTGTCAATCTTCTAATAACCTTCCTTAGAATACCTGCAACATCCAAGTATCTTAGAGGGCTTAGTATCAGAAACTGTTTTCTCTCTGAATCGATCTTGAAGTAGCTGTATATATGGTCCCCACTTCTTCATGTAGATTCCGTCTGTTCTTGAAAACAAACTTCTAATACCGATGCAGATTCTTCATCTTACAAACTATGGCTAAGATTATCAACATATAATTTGTTACTTAGGATTTGGAACACGGCTGAGTATTCCTTTTTATGCCTGTTTATGTTGCTAATGTTGCATTTAGCATAACCCACGTCATTCGTAGGACTTCTGATTCTATGTTCATATTATCCTTAATCAACAGAAACCTGTCAGCATCTCCATCCTCCGGAGCAAGAACTCACTTTCAGAATCCCCTGTCAAGGCGAAAGTGTTCAGTCTAAATTGCAAAAGTAAAGCTGACACATCTGGCGTTACGTTCGGATAGAGTTTCAGACAGATGTTCAGTGCACTAGAAGATGCATCAAAACAATTATCATTTTTATAGTTCATTTATCTTCGCAAATTACTACTCGAGTCATAAAATAAACTTCAGCTTTTTTTCCCACCCCAGGCATGCTGAAATCAACTTTCTTGGCTATTCCTCTTGCAATATGATTCGAAATAATTTGTTTACACTGATTAAAAAAGAAGGATTTCTCTTAAATTTTTAACTGATGTTTGAAAACTGCCTTCAGCATTGACCTAGTTATCGGATAAAGATTCAGCATTTTCATTTCTGGCTTCATAGCGAACATCAATTATTTTTACAGAACTTTCAAATTCCTTTAAAACCTCACCATCTTTTAAATTCTCGTTGCATGCGATTCCCAAGCTTTCTAAATCAAATACTTTCTTTAATATCGCCGTTCTTCTATGTTCTCATTTCGAACAACAGTCTTCACATCTTAAATTTCCCTAGTGTTCGATCCGACTGAGATTTCATATCCGCTGAACACATATCCAAGTTTCGTTTCCTTTCCCACTAAAGATTCTGGCATTAGTTTTATTTTCCCAATAAAAACAGTTCCAAAACCATTTGCATCAATTAACAATGATATTTTTAAGTTTATAGAATTTGATTCATCGGATATTTCTCTTTTTATGTGCTTATAATAATTACTAATTTCCCTACCGGGGTCTTTAACTATTACTTAGAAAAAAAACAGAGTTTCAATAGCTTCTGAAGTTATATCTTTCGCATTATAAACAATTTTCAGTTTTACCTTTATGCGATACTCATTACTAGTTTTTGTGCTCTTGAAGCAAAAACGAAAATACTTAAAACGTCCTGACATATCGCTTCTAATTTCAATTTGCGGGATATCTATCTGTTTGTCAATAAAAGATATCTCTCTGCAAGTGTCTAATAAACATTTAATTTTTACTTCCTGTTCTCTTTTGTCAGCCTAGCTATAACTGACTGTAAATATATGTTGCAACTTACTCGGGGTTCCAAACGTAATAATTTCATGGATGATTTATATTTCCATCATCTGTCTTAATTTCGTTTATTTCATTCCTCGATAAACCTTTTATAACTCTTCCCCCTCACAAATATAATGGTTATGTTTTTTACCACATTTCTTGTCCCGTATGCCATCGCAGCAAGATCAAGAAACATGAGAACTTTTTAAGCCATTAAAACAATATCCAAGAAGTAGTAAACTGTCCGTTCACTTAACGGTAAAGAACATTTATCGATCTTATGCTCATCTGTAGAATAAAATATACATGCATTTTTAAACCTAGCAGTCCATCCACAATAATTGTTTAGTTCTATTCCGACTGTTTGGATACTTCGAGTGTAAATAGTAACTGTGTCATGTCACTGGCACAGTTCTTTTAAGTTCGAATACAATTTTACAGGAGTTAAGCCTAACAGTTTGTGTTTACATGTGAACTTGCTAAAATTTCGGTTTTACCAAGTAATTCTTTTAATAATAACTTTTTGATAATTATTTATTTGCATTAATTGCACCTTCAAATTTTCTCCAAAATTTCTGCCATTCTTCGACGGCAAATCTTCATATTTACTCTCGAATGGTTCAATTTTTGATTTCGGCAATTTGACGTTAGGATTTAGTAGTTATCCCTTCTTCATAAATTGTAGAGGATTCACAGTGTGCATCAATTTTACTTTTGTTTTGATGTTTGCGTGTGAAGTATCGTTCAAGTTTTGATTCATAATCTTTCCGCGATATTCCTGGCTTGTCAGAACATCCACTTCAAGCATTTTAAAATTATTTATACTGCCGTCTGTTGTGGAATCTAGCTGATAGCAAATGCTGATTTAGCTGATAGATCTGATTAGCATCTCTTCTAATTCATGCATTAAATCACCTAAATCGTCGTCATCAATATTGTCCCCGTTTAATGTACCTCTTATTTTATTCATAATTTTGGTTAATGAAGTTCGAATAGTTTTTCATTTACTCTTTAGCATATCTAATTCACAAGGTTGCGGCATTTTCAGTTTCAGTTCACTCCTCGGTTTCGTTAAAACAGAAATTACTCATCAATAATTTAAAGAGAAATTCTTATTTGGTTCTTCTCATGCTCTGAGTTTCTCAAGAAAGGTAAGTAAGTGAAACAGATTTAAACGTTAATTCTTTATTTCGCACAATAAATAGGGAAACATACACGATTCTATGACGGTACACTACGCTTATTCGTTACGTTAGAGCACTAACCAGCTTATCGCATACTAGCGTCATTTATAGCCTTAAGATCGCAAAAGAGTGGTGATGAATTTTCATCCAAAATTTTTGGAGGCACAAATGTAGTCATTAGTATTATGTCGAAACAGTAAACATTAAAAATAACATAAATAAACGCCCTGCCGAATAATTGGTAATTACGTGTGAGTAGTACTTCACAGGTCCGGAGTTCGATTCGTGATGAAAGCTTCGCTATTGCAAAGTTTCTTTTTTTAAAGTCCTCAAATGCTTTCGATTTTTTGCCAATATATGGTTTATATTGAATAATCCAATAGCTGCTGCACGTGATTTCAATAAGGGCCTTTTAAAGATATTTTATTGAAATCCTAATTGAGCCTTAAGATCCTTACCTTTTTTCCTCAAATATAGTTTTGTGAATAATCTGATATTTGTGTCAAAAGTTAAAAAATGCTCACCCATATTAACTTTTCCAGTAAGGCTACCGAAGCATTGCGTACTAACTAGGCGACGCTCTCTAATTCTCTTAACGGCTGAAGCGGAAGGCGAATTAACTCAATTATGGAAACAAGCTCATTTCTTTTTATCAGTCACTATTAGTTGCCTTTGCATGTTGAACAACTCCAGGCGGATGTGATAGATTAAAAACTATCTAGAGATTGAA
>KK115555.1:337808-351579 GCA_000611955.2 Stegodyphus mimosarum
CTAGTACTAAAAACATACATTCCTAAAAAAGAAATAACGTGGAGAGTTTCATTGCGAAAAATATAAAAGGACGTGAAACAATAAGAAGTTATAACGCTCACAGCTTAACAATGTGTTTGTATTTCTAAATAATATGCTCATATTTATTATATAAGCCTGCTATATTTTAATGCAAAACGCTGTAAATCATAACATAAGCATGAAAAGTTTTCTATCCCCTTGTAAATAACAACACTTTCCTTCCTTATTTCTCCTGATTTTATTTGTTTCCATTTGTTTCTCTTTTTAAGAGTTATGTGAATACGCTTTCCAGTCATTTTCCAAGAAAAAAAAGATAAAGTAGCTAGAAAATTACATCTCATATATAGCATTTTCCTTTCTTTAGGTAACAGATATGTTTTGTGCAATGTTTATGCATAAAAAGTGTATTTAATCTTAATATTGAAGAAGGCATATCTAAACGTAATTTGTTGTCGAAGTTTCCTCACACAAATACAAGAATAAATTGCATTTATGGGGGTTTTTTGAAGGCCTTATGAAAATGAAACATTCTATGCATCATGAATATATCATTAACTCAAGCCATAAATAAGATTTTCCTTGACGCAAAAGGATTCAAAAAAGGCTTTTACAAACGTACGTTCTTTATTTCCTAGTTTTAGGAATACACAGCAGATTCAGGTATTTCGTTATATTCTTTCACCGTTTATGGGGTAAAACGATTTAAGCATCTTAATATTTAGGTATATGCTTAGGTATATGCTTATTTTTAACAATTTTAGGTGTTTTATTAGAAGTATCACTGATGGATCGATATTCAGCATCTTGTATAAAGTATCAATATACATGTGTAAGATACTTGCTCAAACGAATATTTAAATTAACCTTTTCTGTGAGGAGAACACTGACAGGAAAGTAGTCTTATTTAAATTTTGTTGTTCTTGAAAATACATTATTAATATTTGAAAAATTAATTATCTGATATTAACACACTATCTTTCATTTATTGTTCATACAATCAATCTCTAACATAATATGAATAGAAATTCTACATACTCCTAAATAATTCTTTTATCAAATTATTCTTTTCATCAGAACAAGAAAACTGCAAACAGCATTATCGAAAAAAAGTATTCTCATACTTAACTTCAGTCTTAAAAGCATATATGCGACTGTTTGAAAATATAATGATTGTTTCATTGTGATTTCACAGTCTTTTACAGACGCTATTCAAATGGTGAAACCAAATAAAAAAGAGCATCTGCAAATTAAAAATATCCAGTCTAATCTACAATTTTAACTCGCTTGTTCGTTTTTAAGTCCTGTAAAATATTCTCCCTCCTTCCAGCATGTCTTCGTGATTTAATGGGAGCACAATGGCCGCGTATTGAAGAGGTTCAGGTTCGAGTCCCACTGAGGGCATTGCACATTTTTCACATCTCCTGCTTCAAAATAACCTAATGATTCTACAGTAATATTAAAATAGTAATAAGTAGCTTAACGTTTTCGAGTAACCATTGTGTATTGTTATTGCTAATGTATATATAAGCCATTTCTCCATTAGTAGTTTTCTCTAAGCAAATTGTTGCGTGCGTACGGGTTCGTAATGGATTGAATGCACAAGTCGGTAAAAGTTAATAAAATTTATTCATTTCACAAGAAATAAAATAAAATGCTGAAATATTGCTTCAGAGATAATCGTGCAGTATCTCAATATCTCACATAATATTTCAATATCTCGCAGTAGTTATATTTTAAACTAATGCCGTTTTAAATAAAACTCAAATTCAAAATACAAGTAACTAATTCGATCTCAGAGCGAATTCGCTACAATCAAAAACAGCGTCAAGTAAACAATGCAGTTCATTTAAAAACAACAGCAACTGAGATGAGATGTCTTAATTCAGCTTTTTAATCATCACGAGATCACTCTGGTATTTTCACGATTTTTCTGGATATCAAAGACAATTACGAGATATCTATTTATGAAATATTATATCAATTTTTGTATTTTTCTCATGTATTTTTTCTCATGTATTTTTCTCATGTATTATTTCAATCTCATGTATTTTTATTTTTCAGGCTCAGCTTTCTCTTACAATTCGTCAAGCGCTACGTTGCACTGGAAATAAAACAATTTTAATTACAATTCTAAATAAATAGTTAAATAAATGCAAAATCCAAAACAATATTTTGAAAGTATGATAGATTTTTTATTGTTATCAATAATAATCTATAATATTTGCTATTCGATATCAAACTTTCGCTATTAAAGATATGATATTTTTTTAATTTTCCTTCACAACAGTAAGTAAGTTTTAATCACAGTTGTTACTTATCTAATCTTTAAAGTATGAATTTTAGTTTTTTGAGAATATTAGTAAACTCTCTTGTCCATGAACATTGTAAAAAGATCGGTCTTATCTCTTAAACATAAAAACATAATTTTTCATTAGCACATTTTTAGAGAATCGTATTTTAATTAACCAGTTATTTATCATTTCAGTCTTTACTATAGTTTCTCCTTTCCGTATGCCTCACCCAAATGTAAACTGGTAGTGAGTATTTAAACTGAGGATTTTTCTTGGGTTTGAAACAAAGCGTGTTTCTGGCATCGCGTGCGCGCTATATGGCTTTTCAGTTCTGATAGTTGTAATGATTCGACTTTGTGTTTTCTCACTCTTGACACTTTAATATGTTCCAGGAGAGTTTGATTATTTTTTAACCTTGATTTAAATTGGGCTGATACTGTATCCCCACAGGTGGTGTAAATTATAGCACAAGAGAGTGGCCTTATGATCTAAATTCTGTTTAAATAAAAAGATTATTTTAAATCTTCAAGGATTTATTATTGTTCTCAGATATAGCGATAATTCCTTCATGTTTGTTAGGGTTATTATACTATAATTTCTTTACCATATCAAGTGTAACCCTATACAATCTAGCTCTAAAAGATTTGCTAATCTTTCTATCTCCCGCTTTTTTATATAAAGTGAGGTTTTGCAAATAATGCTTGTTTTATGAATCTGCTTCTTTAAATGTTAAAGTAAACTAAGCTGGTAAGTATTTAAAAACATATTCTTAAGAAGCCAGAGAAACTAACGTTAATTTGATTAAATAATATATATTTATGCCTTTGCAAAATAATACGGTATAATAAATGCTTATCCTTTCACCTCCAAAAGAGGAATACTTGTAAGGTTCATAAGCTGTCTTACATGAATTTCTGGCAAATAATATTTAAAAAAGAGATTCTGTTTTATGACATTTATTTGCATATTTACTCATACTAATTCAACAATGCCTAATTTTACCACTAAAAGTAATTCTTGATCGAAATTAAGATTTATCTATGTTCGGTCCATAAATACTTTAAATTAAAGATTCCGCTTTTTAACAGTAGATATTGTAAGATCTTTAACTTCGATTCCTTTGAATCATTCTAAATTAGCTTTTTATCTTTCTTATCGTAAAAACTATTTCAATAACTGTAATCATCTTCTGAAGCATTAAAATAAATTTTTAAACAGTTTTTGTAAAGCACTGAAAACCACACACTATTTTGAGAACTTTTTCTAACGTAATGAAAAAATAAAATATTTGCTTAAAAATGTATTCTCTTTCATTTAATAATTTTGTAGTTACAGATTAAACAGAAAAAGGGAACGTAAAAATGAAAAGTGGCACAAGTTTCCCTTTGTAGAAACAGCAGGAAAAAGACACCGGCAATCATTAATTTAGAATCAACCAGATAGATACTTTTCGACAGGTAGCAATGTTTGTACAAATTTTGTCGTGTAGTCAGTAGAAGAAGAATCACTTAAAACTTAAGTAAATTAGTCAAGATTGCATCATACTTGATAACTGGATAGCATCAGAAAAACAGATACTTTAGATACTTTTAACAATATCGTTATTTCTGTTTGAAATATAATAAAAAAGGTTTGAAGTAACCGTTTCATAACAAAGATTTCGGTTTTCCAAGCGAATTGCGGTATACATTTCCCTGACGAACTGCGATAATGTACTTTTGGCTGACTTGGGGCATAGTAAAATTATTTTATTGTGGTAAGCTGACTAAATGTAAACTTTTCAGTTGCCGATACAAAGTGAAATCAAAGTCTGTAAGTATAACTCATTATTATAATGTCTATTTAGGCAAAGCCTAAATATGAAACACTATAAAAACTACAAAAGTGATTAAAATAGAGCAGAAAAACGGCAATGTTTTGTTAAGTTTTTATTGAGCGTATAATTGTCTCTTACAAAAGAATGGTCATTTATCCGTGACAAAAATTTAACGTAAAGCTCAAAGTTATGTGAAATGGACTGATTAGCAATGAAAATCTGGAATCTTCATCGAGTGGCCCAGATATCGACTTTAAAATATTAAGAGCATTATTCTGTGTAGACAGTGCTAGCAGTGGAACGATCACAAAGTATGGCAATGCTTTGTCACAGCTATAACAAAAAATGACATGACACAAACTGACCGTTGCACTTTTAATTTACTTGTGTGCTATATGTTGGGCTAAAAACTAGCTCTGGTCCTATACTATCACTTTCATGCAATTCCATTAAAGGAAACATTCATGTAACAAGATGATACCTTTCCCCCACATCGCCCATTGTCTGGTAAAATAGTATGTCCAAGAGGACACCATTATGCACATATGTATTTTAAAGAGAACACCATTATAGATTAAAAGAGAACAGATGACAACACAATTACATGACTTACCAGATTATAAAAATGGGGTGAGTTGTAAGGTGTTACGCAACTAACCTCATACTGCCGCTGGTATGGGTAAAAATTACTGTTTTTACAGGGTTAACAGTTGTTACACCTCACTAAGGTAATTTACATTGTCATAAAAACACTGCAGTTTGTCTAGCAGTGGTATAGCAGGTGACTATTTACATAGTGAAACAGTTTGTCCAATGTATCATCATGTCTCATTTTGGGGCAAGCTCTCATTAATAAGATAATGTTTCTGGTATAAAACGTGTCATGCCAGTTTATAACTGTGATAATTCCTACTTACTCTAGATTTTCTCACACATCTTAACACAGGTATTGTTTCCATAAAGTTTGTGATTCTTCCTTAGTTTTTAAAATCTGTGCATTTATATCAGGGAAATAAATGTAGGTAGTATGATCCGAATTTCAGCGAAATAACATTGCATATTTTTGGCTATTATAAGAAAATATTAAAAATACGAAAGAAATAGAGAAATTAAGAAATTCTCTGAAAGTGTCATCAGAGGAAAATATTCTTCTGCATAATTAGTTAAAATTGTAGTCTAAATTCTGTAGCATTTGTTAAAATTTAATACTATACTATTTAATTAAAACATAAATAGTACTTCCAAACGATGAAACCTTCTTTTGCCTGCTTCTTTGCTCACAAGGATTAGGTAAAACGCTAGTAGCAGACACATTTTCTAAAATAAATTTCAACATTTTTAACATAAACTAGCAGAACTACATTTGAAAGAATAGTTAATATTGGCTTATTCCGTCACTAGTTTCTCACTTGTTATATTTTGAAATAATAATACGATCTCATGTTGTAATGAAAAAAATAACGGCGCATGTAGGTTCTGTAATTAGCTTTTAGGTACTAGTAGTTTATAAAGATGGAAGTATAATATAAACAAATGAATATTTTTAACCCTGAAAAATTCAGTAAAACCATTTGAAGAGCTTCAAACATCAGAGAGTAATAAATGAAAAGTAATTACGTTCTTAATGTTTTCTTATCTATACCAAACAACTGGCTTTGCAGCTACTCTTTAAGAATATGTGTTCTGCATTTGTTATGTAAAAGATGCAAAATAGATATAAAGTTAGAACAACTTCGAACTCTTGGAATTCTTATTAAACCTCAAGAGGATTAAATTCGTCATGAAATGAGACTTAAAATCTCCTTCAGACTGTAGAGCTATAAATACGTATTTTACGATTTAAATCAATAATTTCTTATTAATAAAAAGTTTCATGAAAAAAAAAAGAAATGAAGAATTAAAAAGGAGAGAATTACATTCTTATAATTAAACGTTCTGTAACTATAATCTATGTTTTTAAATGTAAAATAGTATTTTCTGTTTTTTTTCCTATTAATGTCGGCATGTTGAAATTTTATTGAAATGTTGCATGTTGAAATAAAATTTCAACATGCAACAACAGAGCAAGAATATAATTTCGCAATTGAATATTCTTGCTCTGGATTCATTTCTACTGCAAAGTTTTAATCCTTGACGCCATCAGTATTACGACAAACTACGTTGAATTAAATTTATAACAGACATTGGTTCTAAGAATCTGCTTCTTACTCAACACTTTTATCAGTAACCTCATCCTCTATTTCCTGACATAATGCGTCTAGACAGCATTTGGCGGAAAGAGGATATAATATGTTTAACATATGTACTTTTTTGATTTCTAAATGTCTGGAAATCTGAAGTGCCTTTCAAGAGAGGCGTCGAAATTTATTTTTTGTAATTACCATAATTCGATTTTTAACGCATAACAACAATGAAAAGTTTAGAGCCTAATACTTCTTGCATTTCTAATGTAAGGAGGAACTGGTAGAACTTTATATTGGAATAACTTATTTTGCTTTTCGGTGTGCCGGCAGCAGTGCATGCATCTTTAATTACATGTATCCATGAAAAGATACCTGAAATGGAAATCCATGGAGAACCGATTTTACAGAATTTTCCATTTTCTGAGTCTGAAAAATGAGCGACTGGGGAAACATGACAATGAATGTTAGCAATATAGCTATTTTGTAAAACCTGATTTTTCGAACTGAGATATGAATGCGAATTTTAATAATAAATTAAATTATTTCTTCGTATTGAAATTGTTATAGCACTTCTTAATTTGCTTTGCATTTTTATTTTGTAGCATTTCACTAATTCTGTATTGTCCCGCTTTGTACATAATTTTTAAACTCCGCCATTCATACTGCTCTTGTTCTGTTGTTCTTACAAATTCACTTTAAAGCTAATTTTCCTATTTTCTCCTAGATGCAAATTGTGTATAACGTAACGCGCACATAATAGTACATACTTATTTTATGTAATATCTTCATTGCCCTGTATTACCATTCTTGCATTTTATTCAAAGAAAGATTGAAAATATCACGGACTGTAATATATTCTGCATATTCATTCATAAATGACTGCCACACTATGAACACTGCACATTACATTCAGTGTTTCTGAAACGCCTAGAAAAAAAACAGTATAATTTGGAGTTCCCAATATTGGTGGCATTCCTCACATTCACATTCTTTTAAGTTGCTTACGTTTGGAGTGCCTAGTTCCAGCATTTATAGACAGGCCTCCAACCCCCTTAAAGTAAAAGATTTCGGAAGAATTAATAAAACTTTACAAAAATAATAACTTCGTAATTTTTGATAGAATAACTTTAAAATAACATTTAAGCTCCTGTCACTGCCTACCAGCAGCTGATGACTTCAGCGCCATGTCCCTTTTACTTGTTCTCATTTGAATCCAGGATTGTTTTAGGAGAATCATATAGCAGTCTCAACCATCTCGAATATTTTAAAATAGTTATTTTTATATACTTAATTTTATTTTTATTTTAAAATTCAGAACGCCTGGCAAAGCTATATAGATCTTGTCTCTCTTCGTTAGTTTATTTAGTGAATTATTTGAAACAGAATTCAAAACTCTCAACTTAAAGCCGAGAAGACGCAAAATGATGCAGAAAAACCATCAACGCAACATACCCTGCCGACCATCTGACGTAATGTACGAAGTATCCAGACATGTCCATATTCTAGAATTAAATTTGCCACTTAAAACACAAGCAACTTATCGTACTTTTTTGTAGAACGTACTAATCTGCAATAAAGTGTAAAATAGTATTAAACTATGTAAGGTCATCTTTTCTTTCAAAACTAAATAGAAACGCATGGAAATTTAAATAAAAATATAAAATTTAAATAACCGTTGGAATGGTTATGCAAATTTATTCCACAGAAGCAGCGAAAAATAACTGTAACATAAAATGATAAATACTCGTAACAAACTTATTGGCTAAAATATGCAATGTGGGTGAAACTATATTAACATTGTTTTACATTAAAAGATTAAATGCTAAATCCTGAGGCACATAGTAAAACGCATCATAAACGTCCTTAAGCATAAAGCATCATAGATAAAATTGCGAAGTAAGAGAGATTTGTTTTGAAAGAAAAAGAAAAACTTATAGCGTTTTACATTTTCTTTATCCGTAGTTGAGCGTTACAAGTATGTTTAATACATGTTTACTATAAGTAATATATAACTTTTTATAACTATATTCCATAAAAATAAAATATCATCACAAAATCATTTTTGTAGAATTTCCAAAAAATAAATTAGCGTTTCTATGTCGGCAAAAATTTATCGAAAACGCTGCAGAAAATTCCGTAGACAGACGTTCAAATATCTCCACATATGCTTACGAAGTTTCAGTTACGCCTGATTTTCCTATTTTCGTATAGAGATGTAAATTCGAATGTCTTGAATCTTCCTCAGTATTTGATATATAATTTTATGCAATGTAAAAAAAATATATTCGAGTTAAAATGACAACATATGCTATCTTTTGTAAAACCTGCAAAACAATTTTAAAGAATAATTTTTCTCAGGCAATATACTTTTCCTGCTCATAATATATTAATAATGCCCGTCATTTATTTTTGCTGCTAGTATTTTAACATCTTTAAACATAAGCGTTATTCTTCTGAAGTGGAATTTAAAAGCACAGAAAGCTTTTCCGAAAAAAATTAAGGGTTGATGTATTTAGTACACGTACTTCGAAAGACCGTCCTTCAGTGTGCAAAGTCCGGCAATTTAAATTTTATTATCTATTAAAAGAATTCCCAAACTGAATTATTACATTCAGAAAAAAAAATGTGGAACAATTTTATTCCCTCCCCAAAATAATGGATATCCTTTTTTTCCCCAGCTTTTGCTTAGTATGTAAGAAAAAGACTTCTTTAACTTTTCGTTAAGAGGTACCTCTTGAGAGTAATTTTGAAAATGGATGAAACGAATAAAAATATCACTTAGCAAAAATGCACTTTCTATCTTCATAATTTCCAGGAAAAAACGGTTTCGCCGTAAACGCCAATACTTTGTGTTGATATTTATCTACATAAAAAAAGTGAAGAATCATTTGCGAAATATAAGTTAATACCATTATACTTAATAATTTCACTCTTACAGGAATAAAAAAAATATACTTAATATCCCAATTCCGAAGCATTTTCTATTTTGTAATACTTTTCCGATTTAAAAGAAAAAAAATGAAATTTTAACCTTTGCAACGAGAGCTAGAGAACGGCAGAGTAAAATATTGCTCACAAAATTCATTCCCTTTTTTATTCCTTTCGAGCCATTCTAGATGAATTTCGTGTAAGCATTCAAAAGTTCAACGGTAGAGACTAACGACGAAAGCCCATTCATGAAGGTAAGGTAGAAAAGGATGAGACACCAGAATTTCACCATTGGTCGTATAGGTTATAACACCACCGTACTAACTAAGCAGCTCTGCCTCAACTTTAATGGAGAATAACCTAGGGAACAAATCCGAGGGTCTCCTACCCCTCTTCCCCTACCACTAAAGATGATTTTCTAATCGCCAGTCTCTTAAGTGCCCTCATGCAACACAGATATTACACACTTACAAAAATGTATGCCTTCTCCAGGCTGCATATAAACAAACTGTACATTGCTAGGACAAGCCCTCGATATCAGCCAATGAGTCAAAGTAAGGGTAGATTGTAACACCGCCCACCAACATGATGTTGTAGAGACATGAGGTTATTTCGAAGCAGGAGACATGAAAAATGAGCAATGCCTTCGTCGAGACTCGAACCACGGAGCTCTCGAATATGCGCCGACAGCGTTGACCATTACACCACGAAGGCATGCTAAGAAGGCGGGAGAAATACCTTATAGTGTCAAAAGGCTGAAAGTTTGTTTACATTCTGTAAAAGTTCCAGGATATGTTACCCGTGACATGGGAATCGACGTAACGTATTGAGTTGTATAATATTTAAATGCATTTGATGATAGTGTTAATTATGAAATATACCAGGTGACCCAAAAGTGCGTTAACATTTGAAAATTCAGTAATTTACTGAATAATATAGGTAGAGAGATAAAAACTGACACACATGCTTCAAATGCCATGGAGTTTTATTGAAAGCAAAGAAAAGTGCTCAGAACGGCCATGAGATGGCGCTTCATATGATAACGAAAGCAATAATTAGCATAACAACTGATTTTTAGCAAAGATTATGTTCTTTATAACACATGTTCAATATGGCGGCCATCATTCATCAACAATACTTGTAGTCGAGGGGCAATGTTGTGAACTGCACTGTACAGCATATCTGTGGATATGGTGAGAAACTGCCGTCAGGTATTGTCTTTTAGCATTCCTAATGAGGTCGAACAATCGTTGTATCCTTGCGATTTCCGGTAACCCCACAACTAATAAGCACACGGATTGAGATCTGGAGACCTGAGAGGCCAAGTATGACGGAAGTGCTGGCACAGCACGCGACCCTTACCAAAAGATGTGTGCAAGAGATTTTTCACACGTGTAGCATTATGAGGTGGAGCGCCATCTTGCATAAAAGTCATATCTTCTAACAGGTATTTAGCAGCCAGACTAGGAATGGTGAGATTCTGTAACATATCAGCGTCCTCTCACCCGTCACACTGACAGTTTGAACAGCAGAACCACGCTTTTTTTCGAAGAAAAAGGGTCCGATTATGACTGAGTGATAAATCCACATCACATCGTGACCAACACCCAGAGGCGAGGATACAAATCGATAATCGTTTTTACAGCAAGTAAAATGATTCTGCTCATATAAAAAATGAGGTAAATTTTGTGTGAGTCTCTTATAATGCATTAAATATATAGAGACTCGTAATTCTATCTATCGAAATTTTAGTGAACATGCGAAATGATGTATTAATGATACTGTAATTAATGAAGTTGAATTAGCATTAATTAGTAAAAAGCTTCTGATATTGTGTACTTTTGACACTTAGTAGATCTCCGTTTTCATTGTTATTGTTGTTAGGTTTCATTCATACGCAAATTCAGATAATAATGCTATTTCAAGGTTTTATTATCGAATTTAAGGAGCATAGAAAACAGTAGCTAATATTTTTTATGAATATGGTATTTAATGTATCATTGAAGTATAATTAGATCCAACATTGAGTGAAATTATCAAATAATTGAGGAAATTAAATACATTTTTAAACATATTATTAATGATAATATTTGAGTTCTATAATGAAAATTCCTTATGATGTTACCAATATGTGTATATTATTGGAGAATTATTGTTGAAATCAAACCAAATACACTTCATTCAATTTATATGAAATATTCTTTAACTATTGTGTAAATACAGATTTTTTTTGACAGACCACTAGAACCTAAGACAAACAGTTCTTGAGTGCTATCCTTTAATTAACCTGCCGAACTAAGTAACTCACCATGATAACTGTTTTAACAAATGGCATACCAATGCCTGTATTAATTGTAGAGAACTTAAAATATTATCTATTGAGATTTGAGAATTTTTGATGATAATTAAAGTTTGAAATATTAGTATGATTTAACTAAAACAGTGTGTCGAAAATAGACAATTTATAACATATATAGGCTTCAGAAAGAAAATAATATTAACTGGCACTAAGCTGCCCTGGAAGATACGACAAGTTAATGAAAGTTAATTGCTAAACAGAAATCAAGCTTGCAGATTTGTATCTTATGTAACATATGTAGTGCGTTGTGCTTTCCCTTTCCTGCGGATGTAATGCCAGTTGCTCTTTGACATGGACTCTAAATAATTCTCTGAGTAACGAGATGACTAAATGATCAAATGAGTGCGACCACAATTTTCAGTGAATGTTTAAACCAGCAAGTATAGTTTGTGGAAAAAGTCCTAGATGTTGACAAAGAAAATGAATTCCCTTTTAAAACCTTTTCAATATAAATTCTTGCAGTGAAGTTAGCATGTTCAGAATGGATGAAGAAAATATAACTATGATTGCTCTGTAAATAAAAGCACAAGTATGTTTACATTTATCCAAATTTTGAAAACTATGGAGTTAACAGAATTAAATTAGTCCTCGAGTTAAACTGTAAAACTGGATTTTGTTGTTACATTTTCACCTTTTTTAGTTATGTCCTTATAAGGACTGAGCTCACATTTCAGATTCAAAAACCAGTAAGCAAACTGCCTTTAACTACCTCATGGACAAAATATAAATTTATCAAAAAGCGTTTATTTATTCATCAGCTGACTGAGGAAAATAATATCTTAGTTTATGACTGCATGGTTTATAATTTCATAATGAGCCTTACAGACGATTGCAAAAGTGAGCAGTGGGAAACACTTCCGTATACAGTGGAAGCATTATCAGCTTAAAATAACGTAGAGATGGTACAAAGGGGTTTAGAGGAACAGTGAAGAATCTACGTAAATGACATTTAATAAAAAGCAAAATGAATGCTAGTGATAGTTAAATTCCAGTATTGGTAGAATTGGTGTAAACATTTTACATACACTATGTTGTAGGGTGCACTTGTCTAACTGCTGTGTGAAAACTGAAAGAGTAGTAAATGCAGAGAAGAAGGGTTAAAATTATCCTTTATTACACTCTTTAGAAATATACAATGCGTCAACTTGATGCTAACAAACTACGCCTCTGCTTGGGCGGTAACTGAATCAGTAAGGACTAAACTAAAAATTTGAAGATATTCACACGTAGTATAATGACGTTACAAGGCTCGGACTATACTGTTTCCTAGCAGAGCGTTAAAAAATCTAATGGCAGCAAAATAATAGCTGCTAAGTCACGTTTAACCAGCAATAAATGTTAAGCAGAAGCTCATGCTACAAAAAGCACAAAGTTCGCCCACACTCTCTCCCTTTCCCTTCCGGAACTTAGTATTTAAACCTTTTCTCCCACTAGTAGAATTTGCGTTACTTCACGCACGCTACCAAATTTAAATATTCTGGCATTGATAATTAGGGCAATGAAGGCTTATAGAAAATTAAGCATAAAATTGCACTTAACTGGTTAGTAAAAATGAGTATAAATCCCTACAATGTAAATAGTATGATTTACCACAAAAATCAGGCTTTCATGTTAAAATATTGAAAGTATACAAGATGGCTCTAAAGATAAAAATATTGCATATTAAAAATTGGATGTGATTTTTTAAAGTACTAAATATGAGGAGATACATTTATAATCAATATCAATGGATCTAATTACTGTTTAATATAGTATGAACTACATTGCACATTTACTGTACATAAAATACAGTAAAACATTACTATTCACACAATTTTATAGACACTGTCACATATTTTTAATGTATATCTTCATTGTTAACAATGCAAATTAACATAAAAATTCAGTACGAAGCAGAAATATGTGAATTGCCAACATTCTGATTTTTACTTCAATATAGTAAGTAAGTCACGTGGCAATACTATCACGGATTTTGTTTAACTAATTTCAAAGCTTGCTGTTTCAGTTTTGAGTCTAACGCATTTAATGCATTATGTAGCAATTACGCATACTTCATTGATTTATATATATATATATATATATATAAATCAATATCAATCATTATATTATATATATATATAAATCAGTATCAATCATCATATTATACATATATATATATATAAGTCAATATACC
>KK115555.1:351700-400469 GCA_000611955.2 Stegodyphus mimosarum
AAAGTAGCATATTTATTTATGCATAAAACAAAATCAATAATTATGTACAGAAATGAAAACAATATTAAATTTTTGTCAGTTATCAGATAATGACATACTGGAGACTTAAACAGAATTATGTATAAAGTGAAAATAAACAGCATAAAATGAAAAAGGACATTAATAGGGTATGTGATCCCCCTCATCTGTATACAAAGTTTACACCTTGTGGCCATGCTTTCAATTAGGGTGGTCAACCACCGTAGAATTAAGCAATCGCTATTCTTCTTGTAGAGCAGTTTCCAGCTAAATAAGAGTGGCTAGAGGTGGGAAACGTGAAGATACAGCACGGCCGAGAGCATCTCAAAGATTTTCAACGGGATTAAGGTCGGGCGAATATGCTGGCCACGCCATACGCGCAATCCCTTCACTCTCCAGGTAGTCATCGACGATGTCAGCTCTATGGGAACGTACGTTATCGTCCATTAAAACAAAAGTAGGGCCAACTGCTTCAGCGTACAATCTCACAATGGGTTCTAGGACTTCATCTCGATACAGGATAGCCGTCAAAGAATTCCGTTTAAAGATGTGCAGGTCGGTGCGGTATCCTAATGAAATCCCTACCCACACCTCGGAATGCGTGATGTTCGATGATGTTTTGGGACTGATTGCGTGTTCGTTGTTCACGCCATATCCTTATATGCTTGTCATCTGACTCCAGAGCAAATCTTGACTCATCAGTAAACATGACATTGCTCTAATCAGACACATTCCAATTGACATGTTCTCGGCACCACTATAATTGTGCCCCTCTTGATTGGACGGATAGAAGACCACAAACTCGAGCCATCCGGGCGTATAGTCCACTCATATGCAGTCTTCGGCATACAGTAGCTGCAAATATCGCCTTACTAATGGACGCTGCAACCATAGATGTCACACGTGTGAAGGTCGCTCTGCGATTCCGCTTGGCTACAATAGCAATATATCGATCTTCCGTGGGGGGTTGTAACCCTTGGGCGACCGGCTTCGGGCCTTCGGACAACTGTCTGCGTGGTTTGGAATTGTTTCCATAAACGTGAAATTACAGAATGATGAACGCCGAAGAAAAGAGCAACATCTGTGATCGACTGTCCTGCTTCAATGCGCCCCACAGCACGCCAGCGCTCAGAATCTTCCATTCGTCTTCTCGAAGCGATAGAAACACGTATGTCTTAAAAACAAATTGTACGAAAATTTTAAACACCTTCTATCCGCACTTACAATCAACTTCTGTAACCCTTCATATAAGACTGCCTTTTTTGTATATTTCTTGACATGAAAGCGCGACTGGCTGTTACCTAACATATTTACATACTTCCATCTACCTCTGCAGCGAATTGCATCCTCTTGAATTCTGATTGGCTTCCGGAAATTAGCATTTTCCTCACCTTGCTTAACTTTTGAAAGTGAGTGTATGTAAGGAGAGAAATTTTTACTCTCCTTACATACACTCACTTACATACACTCCTTACATACACACATATTTACATACTTCCATCTACCTCCGCAGCGAATTGCATCCTCTTGAATTCTGATTGGCTTCCGGAAATTAGCATTTTCCTCACCTTGCTTAACTTTTGAAAGTGAGTGTATGTAAGGAGAGAAATTTTTACTTAATTTCTGCTATGCGTGGCATATTTGGTTATATCTCTTTATCCGAGTTTATGAAAGTTTTCTGAATCATAGGTTTTATATATATATATATATATATTTTAAACATATTCTCATTTTCTTAAATATTAAATACTTCCAGTCATCAAGAACTTCTTATTCACTCTAGATCTGATCATATTTTAGTACACACATTACATAGAGAATTTACGATAGTTCTTGCTGAAACAAGTATTCCAATAAATCTTCTATATTTTCTATAGAGATTTTTCTTCTATAACTTAAAGTTTCAGACTACCAGTTTGATTCCAGATCTCCGTATGTGCACCAATTGGCGAGTCTACATAATTTGTATAAAAGTTAACACATAATACCCATTCCCGCTTAAACATAAGCTTACTTTAATGACCTTCGTCTTTTCCACTACATCCTTCTTAATCAGCGGTATCGCACTCTTCTCTGATCTATAGTTTTAATGAACGTAATCAAAAATCTTTTGTATCCCACTAAAGTGTTGCTATAACCAAGGTTCTTCTAATAATTTATCTATGTTACACTATCTTTCTCTAGAATTCTTTACCAATTTTTAACAATGTAGCTGACACGACAGTGTTCATTGACTGGATTTCAGGCCGCATGTTATCTATCATTAACACGCTGCAGTATTTAAATTATTTAAATATTTTACAATCTTTCTGTAATACGTCATTACAAACAAATATTCATCTCCAGCAACTTCCTTAACTAAATTTAGTTTCGACTATTTATCTTTAGAAAGAAGAAAAAATAATAATATAATAAAAATCAAGGTTGGATAAATTTTAAGGGTAAATACCAAAAGTGAACAGTATGAGTGCAATGCTACAGCAAGGTGATAACGAGAAACAACCGAAATATAAGGTGAATAGCTGCTACTCCTGGACAGGCGTATTCGTGGCATTACCATCTTGTGAACTGTCAGCTTTGAACCATTTTGGCTTTGTTTACATGCAACTGGTTTTCTACAAAAGTCAATTCTGTATCTTTGTGCTTAATATTTACTAATACTATACGAAAGTGTTACCTATAACTGAGTTTGTAATTAAGTTTAGTATATTAGTCAATATTATACAGCCTATTTAAGGATTTTGAATAGACCAATTTCATTAATATTCTGACACCAGCTTTTTTATATATGTGGATACTAATGTCTAATATCATATACTAGTCTTTTGATTTTTCAGTCAGATTTTTAAAATTTTTAGTCTGGTTCATTGATATACATTGTTAAGTTATTAAATATATCTTGCATTGTCACTAATATACATTATGTTACTATTATGCAATGATTAATTCATTGCAATTTCAACTGATAGCCTTTTGATCTGCAGTCTTATATATGTAATATTTTATACAAAATTCGCACGCAGTTGGTTCACACCTTTCAAGCCTTTTGGCAAAAGCCCTTTTAATCATGCAAATTACATAATTCACATTAAATGCTAGAAACGCATTATTTCCATACTCCGCAAGTAGATATATCTCTGTATAAATCTAGTTTTCGCTGGTTAGTCAGCCTGTATTGTCTCCTACAGCAGTTCTTCATAACTTAGCAAGAACTTTTATATATATTTCATTCAAGAATAAATATATCTTGCAATGAAAAAAAATACTACATATGGATTCGGTTTATTCATCTATCTCAGTAGCAACTCAGACAGCAGCAGAAAGTAAACAAAATTCCAGTCCAGTGACATAATTGTAGGCGGAGTTAACGACGATGATTATTTGACAGCAGCCTGCATCTTTAAGTATTGTCTCGATTCCATGTCATATTCTTTTAACTCTCGACAAATGCATTTCTGATGCAGACTTAACTAAACAAGGTGCAATCGCTAAACAAGGTGCAATCTATATTCGTGCTCACATTTGTGCTTTTTTTATATCGTTTTCTCTCCATCTCTCTCTCTCTCTTTTTATTCATACAAGTTTTCAAAGTTATACTTAGGAAATTTTAGAAGTGCTCAAAGTAGTGTCCTCTAGAATCAACGCGCTTCTGTAAGCAAATTTTCCACAGATTAAAAGCCTCAATCCATTGATTTCATGGAATCGATAAACAAACGCATTTATAGCCTCATTAAACTCATCTTCGGTATTAAATGGACGTTCCCGTAATTTCTTTATTACATTAAAAAATAGTCATAAATTTCGCTTAGCTATATTGGGTGAATAAGATAGAAGTTCTTTCACTTTGATGTGTTTTTGTTCATTAAACTCAACTGTCAATCTGTCTGAAAGAGAAGGTGCATTATCATGATGGAGATTAGTCCCCTAATATTCACTTCTTAAGAATTTCTGGAAGACACTTAGTAGTGTATCAATTAACTTTCACTCTCTTCTGCCCTTCCAGCTTAATAGTTTTGACCAGTCCTGTCCTTCTGAAGAAAAAGGTATACATTACTTTCTTCATGGTATGTTGTTTTTTCCCCACTGTGGGCGTAGAATGATTTTCAAAGATCCATACTTTACTTTCTTGACATGTTGGAACGTCAAAAACGATAGGGTCGTTTCACCACCAGTTATGATTTTAGAAATAATGTGATGGCCACCATCTTTAAGAATGTAAGGATTTCTTTACTGATTTTGACACAAGCCTCTTTTTGGTGCTCAGTTAAATTATGGGAAACCCAGAGGCAAACTAGTTTTTTCATATGCAGTCCTTCATGGATAATTTAATGTATAGCGTCAGATCCAATGTTAAATTCCTTTTATATCATTTGTAGATGCAGCTATTATCATTGATTAATATTTTTTGTGTAACAGATACATTATCAGGGATTACTGCTGAAAACTGCCTTCTTGTGTGTGTTCTTAATCCTAAAGAGAGTTGCGACTTCTCTGCAATTCTGTAAACCATCCGAATAGCAAGAAATGGACCTTCATTTCCAAATGCTAACACTAGACGTTGAACGCATTCTTTTTGATTTAATCCCATTTTAAAATCATAGAAAATCATAGCGGGATAATATTCTCGCGTCAACTCCATGTTTCCTTCAGACTAAAATTTATTCTACGCTGAGCTACTTTAATTGGCCAATAAAAAATTGTCTGCTAGGCTAAAATATCTCATATTTTGAAATCTAACCTTTAACTATTTTTTTTCACTTATCACCTGTGAGTATCTCAAAACTTCCAGATTGACCCTCCTATCTTTGTAATAATTATGTTTTATTGACTGAAGGTAAGCGGTAACATGTTATCAGAGCATCGAATAAAAAAAATGAATACGCAGATACCAATCAGAAAAGTAGTGCAGATAAATAGGTAAATACGTAGATAAATAGATAGCATTAGATGTATCTAGATAGATGCAGATACAGTCAAATATGAAATTTCCCAAAACGGGTAGAGAATTTTACGAAACGAGTTTTAACGCACGAGGAGAATTTTACTGTTGTAAGCTTACATTTAACACCTATGAGTAACATTATTAGACTGTTAGACGACTTATCGTCCCACCTTAACTTCAGATCTGACAACAAAAATTTATAAGACCAAGTTTGAAATGTTTATTGGTAGTTATGTTTGCATTTAGTCAGCTTGATTTTCCTATTTAAATCTAAAGTTCTAATTTAGAACCCCACTAACACCAATAATAAGCGAATAATTGCTTAAGTGTGTGAACAGAACATGTAAGACTTAAGAAGGGTTTAAAATCCTTTATTCTTCAGTATATTTACAATCAGTTCCTACTTGGAACTTTACATAAAGCCGCCACTCGGGCTTGAACTTAAAATAATAATAACTAAAACTAGCTTAACTAAGCTATTAAAGGGTATAGCCGAAGCCATCAGAAACTAACTAGTTGGCCCCTAAGTATTAATTAAATCGACGAAGCCAAGCAAGGGCCGAAGGTATGGCCGAGCGTAATAACAGCTAAGAGAGACGTAGCCAGAAGGCAACCGCGCGCTAGTCAGGGAATCAGACTCTCTCTACTGAAGTCGGTTCAGTCACGACTTAAATAGTACTCTTTTCTCATTTGCATTACTTGTGTTTCTGAACTAACATTCTGACAGGAAATTGTAAGCTGATATTAGAATAAGATAGGAAAGATACAAAACTTAAAATAACTGTTAATTAACATAGGATAAACCTTACAAGCTAAAAAAATTAAAGCTACATATCCGGGTATAAGTTGCGGTCGTTCTCTAAATTTCCATTCTCTTTTTAAACTGATTTCATTTGCATATTCTGGGAAGTATACTAAAGGATAGAAGTGCAGAAGAGATTCAACATAAGAAATAGCCTGTTAATTAAAATAAGTCTTATACGACAAATACAGAATTCAGCTTTTATTCGATCCTAATAAATGAAAAGCGCAATTTATAAAATTTTCGTAATGCTTATGAAATTAAATACAGGAAGTTACGCAAGTTCATCCGAAAACTTCGTGGATATATTTGTAATTAATATTTTTGTGGGACAAACTGGGATGTTAAAAATGCATACTATTTCACCCAGTACCGAAATATTAATAAAAAAATCAAACAACTTCTGTTGTGTAGCCTCTTAAATTTGACCGAAATTTGAACGTATAAAATAATGTATTATTAAATGTATCAAATAATCATTGAAACATGATCTAAACTACCACTTATGGACTTTGAGGAAACTCTCCTATAGCCACCTTTCGCAAAAACCCTGTATATTAACCCCTTTTGAGAAGCCCTTTTGAGAACATAGTTAAGCAGTTAACTACTATTGGTGAAATGGCAGCTTCAAGATGAAATCACGAGAATAAAATGAAACTTACAAGAAATGCGAAGTTAGCTGTAATATGAAAAGGATTAAAATCTCAGAATGACAGCGCAAGTGTGTACTGAGCAGCTTTCCTTGAAATATCTTAACCGTCTAAATATAGCATCATACGAAATGTTAAAAGTAATGTTTCGTTATCTCGTAATAGTGAAAGTTTCTTGAAAAGTCACTATATCTTACAGGCGACAAATGATCCAATGTAAACAAGTTGCCCTTTTTGAACAGGTGGGAATTAAGAGGCTCGCTGGAAGAAGGAATTTTCTATCATCAAATCGCAGCTCTTATGGATGAAAATGCTTCATCAATGATGCATGTGTAGAAGAAGTAAGCCCAACAGCAGACGATAAGTCCCAAAACTGGCAAAGGACCACGAAATGTTACATCAGCACCAAACGAATTATACCTCATCCGCGTAACAGTGACGCACCATGTAGCTTCATTTTGAACGTTTTCACAAAATTCAACTGCTGCTACTGGTATCTTATATTCGAGGGCGACTTATTTTCGAGTAAGTACAGTAGTACTGCTATTCAGAAGATATAAAGAAATGAAGCTCTTCAACCTTTTGCTTCACTAAAATTTAATAGCATTGTTTTTTATTAACATTTTAAGCTATAAGCGTCTAACATATTAAGCCAATCTGTATGGCATTTGTGTTTATGCTATTTAGTTTCATAATTCCTCAACATACGTTCTATTATGCTTTATATATGTGTAATACAATATGTTTCACAGAATGCAATTCAATGAAACAATTAAGAGCATAAATATAGCCAGAATGCCAAGGGTATGTGTTTCATTGTCTTCACAGTAAATGAGAGATTGAAGCTCCATGCATACTCCATAATTTTAATTTAATTGTTTTACAAATTCGACGTTTCGTAATAAAAGACATCCAAAGAAAACTTAAAAACTACATTTTCTCTACTTATTTAACCTTCGTTTATGGTTTTTGAGTTTCCAATTAACACTGCTAAGTATTTCCTCAGTAAAATGCTATCTTTTCACAAAAGATAAGTATTTTTTTTCTCACTGGCCGATAAATATTCTTTCTAGCAAGGATAGTATCTCTTTCGAACATCAAGAGTGCCATATCAGCTGCATCACCTCCAAAAGCATTGCAGTCAACTCCATTCGGTCATTATTCCAGTCAATTTAGCGAAAGTATCGGATTCCCAAGCTTCGGTGAAAAGAAACAGACGCTGTTTTCCCGCCAAACGATCCGCACATGTCAGTGGTCGAACGTTGATGAATGAAGACACACAGTCATGGAACATCCATTTGAGGGCGTAGTACGGATAATTGGAGATAACACTTGTATTTATTTTCAACATTACAAAGGTAAGGATTTTTTTTCTAACATTATTTCACGTATATCTGAAAAAAGAAATAAGATAAAACGTTATAGAATAATAAAGAATAAAACTTTGCTTTTAGGATGTACTTCATAAATTCCAGTATTAATCTGTCATTAAAGAATTTTATTGTTATAGCAAAAATGTTTTAATTCTCAAAAATCCTATGGATAAAAATTGGACCAATTTAGAATGTCAAAATATTTCCCCGTGGAATCTAAAAGAATTAAATGTTATTTCCTTTTCTTAATTTTTATTTTATAATATGAAATTGTGCTACGATAAAGTACTAAATTTAATTTTAATAAAAAGAAAAAGCGGTTGATTTTTATTTTGTTTTCAAAATATCTGTTTGCTTGAAATGAATGCTCAGCTACACTTCTGTCCAAGATTACTTTTACATGCATGAAATCATGGATTTCCCAGAAACTGCGAACTATTATTTTATGAGTCTACGTGGAATGATACATGACATCATAAAACATTAATAAAAAGGATAAAATCTAAGAGCACAGCATATTATATAAAACTATAGCATGAAACAATAAAAATGATGTAATACTTTACAAAGAGAGGTCAGAAAAAAAGTATAATTTCGTATAAAATTAAGCTTATGACTTTTGTGGAATGTTATGTCTCCTGACTTGCACACACATATCAAAACGTGTTTCATGCTCGTAATAACGTTGTTAACAACAGTTTGTGGAATTAAATTTCATTCGTTCAGCAATATGGTCTTCAGGATATTTGAATTTCTAGTAGGAGAAAGTCTGCACATGAAATTGATGAAATTGCTTTTGCAAGGTAGTCGTATAAGTTCGCTATCGGCTTAAGACTCCGTTTAATTTATTCATTTTCAAAGAATTCGTCAACGAGGTTTACTCGAAGTAGATGAGCGTTATCGTCCATGGAAAAAAATTCAAATCCATACATAAAAGTCTTACCTAAGGTTCTAAGCCGTCATTAAGATATTTCTGGCCTGTCATATATCCGCTGTTGGCAACGTGTACGGAGGTATGTCCATCGATGATTATTCCTCCTCAAACCATCACACATGCATTACCGAAATAGTCACTTTCCATAATGTTCGAAGGAAGATTCGCGTTCCTGGCTTCCTCCCGATGTAAACACATTTGTATTCAGATGTTAAAGTAAACCTCGACTTATCATCAAAGAGAACATGGAACCACTGGAGTTCACTGCATTTCTGACATTTTTTGCACCAATTAAAGCAATCCCTCATTTACTGTGAAGACAATGAAACACATACTCTTGGCTTTCTGGTATAAAGTCTATTTTTTATTAAGCCTTTCATATACAGTTTGGGTGACGCAATAGTTTTAAGTCACCCCAACAATCTCTGAGCCTCACTGCCGATCCGACTTCCTGTCACAACGGGCAGTTATTGCGAGATATCGATCTTGAGATGTGCAAGTTTTCTGTTAATGACCTTGCCCAAGTATCCTTATAACTGTTCTAGAGTCCAGAAACTGCTTCCATAGCGTGAAAGCTGTCTGTCTTCAAATAGTCTCAAATCTCACTGTTTTCATGGTTATTTATCCTTTTTCTGAACGGATAATGATTCGTCACATCACAGTTTCTTCCAAATAATACTTTGGAATCATTACTAATAGTTGTGAGACCTTAAACGCTGAAATCAGACACTGTATTGCAGAAATTTACTTAGATATTCACTTTACGAAAAGCGCTTGATTCACCGTAGGAGACGTAATGAGTTTCCGAAACCGTTCGATAACCTTTTGATAGTCTTCTCTTTCACTCAATCCCTAGAAAAATGGATTACGGCAATTGAATATTTCATGGAATATCATTATGTTTTACTTTCTTTTATTTGTTGTATATGTTTGTAAATATAAATTTGAACATGAGTGTATTTGACAGTTCATTAAGTGAGGGATATGTTTAGAAATATTAATGTTAATGTGTTCAAATTCCTGAATGATTTTTTGGTTATGCTGCATAAAACAATAATGATATATCTCTTATTTTTGTACTTGAACCAAAGAAGAAATTTTATATATACTTTATTATTTGCTTCCCACTAGTTTCTTGAAGACGACTAATCAACAGATACATTCTGATTTTGTATAGTGGAAACAAGAATTGTCCTATGTAGTTAATTTATAACAAGGAATCCTAGGAATGATATCTAAGCCCTTTATACCATTTTGTTCAACTTCTTGAGACTATCTCTGATCAACAGATTTACGTTTCCCTACTGCCAGTATACACGACAAACACAAATATCTAGGGCGTACCTGCAATTTGAACTTAGTCATCGGCATGAGAGCTGATCTCTCCAAGCCGGACTGTCCATGTTATTGAAATTAACTGAAGATTTCAGTGTGCTTAGAGAGTATTAAATAATTAGCAATGGATGTGTTTTTCAGGTAAGTATTACTTAGGCGATGTGAAGAGTGTGTCTTCGGACCGTTATTAAACTCGCGGGTTCATTGCTCAATTTTATTAGATGAGTGTCAGGTATTTAACATTATCATTTATATCCAAGGAAACGTAGGTTTAAAAGTATTGAAATTGTCAGTTCACTAGCCAAATTCGATGCCTTTAGTTTTAAAAAGGAATCGACGAAATTGCATTAGTTATATAAGGAAGCATCATCACTTTAAACTATTTTAACATGCTGAGTCCACATTTCTCTGAATACTCTAAAATCTAAAATAAAGTAATTGCATTAGTTTAATTTAATATAAACTATACTATGCTCCTGGAAAACACAGAAATAATTTATTTTCATCTTAGTTAATTTACTGATTTATCTGACGAGCGACTTACTACAATGATTAAGAGACTTGACGTGAATCAGCAGTGGATTAACGCTTCACATACTTTAAAAGTGTCTTAATGAAAGCTTTGTGATAAGAAATCACACATCTGCCTTAAAATCTAGATTTTGTTTGTTTAGCTTCCATAACAACATCCGACTATCAACAATTACTTTTTTGAAAACGCTTTTAAAATTACTTTATTCTAACTACGCATTTCTTGCTTCCATCGATAACTTGGAAAATTGAAGCAATATGCAGTTAGTTATAAGAAACAATGAAACGTTCTGCAACTCATAATTATCTAGAGGGTTTATGTAGTAGACCACTGATAAATTAAAAAAGTATTTTAGGTAGATATTCCTCTACGGAAAAGATTAACTGTATAATGAAAATTATGTATTTACAGTGATTATTTCAGTTTAAACATCAGGAAGTCGTGAACTTACTTGAATCGCACCCAAGAGAAAGGAGAGTGCTAAAAACCTTTAAAGATATTGGCAAAGAAAGAAGTTTATATTAATTTTAAAATAAATTGATAGAAAAACCACACCTGTAATCTAACACATATGTGCCAATTTTGATAGAAATTTTATTAATATACCTATGAAGACATATTATTAACTTTTCTTCAGATATAATTGTAAGGTTTTAGTTAAACTAACAAAGTTTTATTTTAATTTAAATCTTTCTATCTCTTCTCAGTTTCAACTTCCCGTCAAAGGAAGCGCGCGTTTTCAGCTTATGCTAATTTTGAAGTGGAGCCAATGACTATCTGAAGTGGTAAACGTCTCATATACTGTTTGAGTTGGTTTGAGTTGATCTCATATACTGTTTACATTTCCTAATTTAAATGTATTAAGTATTCCTATCAAATTTCAGATTACAAACCACAGTTCTTTCTAACAAATTGATGAGTGTTAGAGAATATTCATTGTACATTTCACTGTTTATAACTTTCTATAGACATAATTCATATTCTGCAATGAACCACAGAGCTAGCTAAGCTAGTTGCAGACTTGCTGCACAATTAATTTTTATTTTTGCTGAAAACGTTATCATACACAGCTATGAAATAAATTTGCACTAAGACGTGCTTATTAGTAAATCAGACAATCGAAATTAATTCATATACTGATATGTTTAAGCAGCTCATAAATTAGCTTGCATTAATCGAACATTTTTGAGCAAAGGTAGGACACATTAAACGCATAAAATTCTGCATTTTAGAATACATGAACATCATACAAGAAACGTAGATTTATTAAAATTCAGTTAAATTTCTGGAATCTTGCCTCATAGTAAGGTGCGTAAAGAAAAATTTGGACTCCGTGATTCGTATTGCACTCATTTTTACTTCCTTGTACGAAGTAAAAATAACCATTTTGACCGATATAGAATACAATTTAACAATGTTTTTGGGTGACATCTGTACGAAAGGACAGAATAAAAGTATCTTTTTCCGCAAAAAATTATGATATTTATTTAAAATGGATTCTGAATGGAATTTTTTCTTAGCTTCCGTGCGTACGTGCATATGCATGCATGTATCTCGCATAACTCAAAAACGAATAGCCTTAGAACGTTGAAATTTTGTACATAGGACTGCTATAACATGTAGATGTGCATCTCCTATTTTGGTTGCAATCGGCCGCACTAAAAGTATATAAATATATAAAAGTATATATATATATATATATATATATATATATATATACATACCCAGTCTGTTAATCCGCTCAGTGAGCTCAGCTTCTTTGTTCTGAAATGTTTGTAAACTGCAAATTTTTTGTTTTAAAAATGGATGAATTATATTGTTCTTATCTTCCGGTTAAAGTTTTTATGCCTTTAGTAAATCTGCATGCAATATTTGGGGAATTATCAACAATTTAAAAGTTGTTTAAGTGTGGCTAAGCCTAATTTTATTTGGCTATAGCAGCCACTTTTGTTTACATTTGAAACTTAGCAGAATAGTAAATTTGTTGCCAATCTAGAGTAGCTGAACTTCGGAACAAATATAACGCCTTCTTGTATGATTGCGAATTAAATCATGCTTAATCAATTCTGGAATTTATTCGAAGAAATAAGTGTTTGTAATTTACTTCGCAATTTTTAATATAGATATTTTGAGTTTTTATGTATTTTTGCTTGTCGCGAAGTGAGAAATGAATTAATTGAATGAGAAATGCTGAATCGTCTGTGAAAACTGTTTCTTTATTATTTTTTTTTAGTTTGTTTAATTTCTTTTACACATCGTTTTAGATTTCTTATGGTATTTGAAAAGAAGTTTTGTGCATTCTGAGCTACAAAATGAATGAGATGTAACGCTGTCAAGTGAACCTAGCGCGAGAGTGTCGCTATAGTAAACAAATATAGTGAATTGTAAAGAGTGCATTTATTCTGTTGTGGCTTATGTGCTATCAACGAAGTAGATTTAATTGAATCTAATAAGTTTAAACGAAAGACAAAATGAGTATAATTTAATATTCCGTACAAGGAAGTCATGTGGTGTACTCATCAGATTTTTCAGCTCAAGGAAAGAGATTTAAAAACAATCATCTTATTATTCATCTTAAAAAGTACTGTCTTTACCAACATTTTGGAAGACAATATGATGCTGTAAAATCAAGTATTTAACATTACTATATTTCCAAGGAAACGTAGGTTTAAAATTCCTGAAATTGTCAGTTCACTAGCCAAACTCGATGCCTTTGTTTTTAAATACGAATCGACGAAATTGCATTAGCTATATTACTGACCTACTGAATATTAGCCATGTTAGATGCCTACTTTATGCAGACGATTTGGTTATCTGGACTGCAATTCGCAAAAAACAAGCTATATAACAAGCTGAAACTTCAGTAAATAAGGCTGTAAATAAATTAAGCGGTTGGTGTCATGTTAATAATATGAAATTAAATCTAGAAAAAACTGTATATCAAATTTTTCCCTCACACACCAACTGATCAAGCTGAATATTTTTACCAAAACCTCACTTTTCTTCGGATCAACCACTTCGCTTATTTGGGTGTCATTTTTGACTGTAAACTGACATAGAAAGAGCATGTTACAAATATATTAGAAAGCGCTACTAAGAGACTTACTTTAGTGGAAAAAAGTGGGTATGTTGCAGAATAACCCTTCACCTGACATATAATTCCTATATTTTGCCGCTTACTACTTACTGTTGGCGGAAAGCAAGTTGCTGATATCTTAGAAAAATTCCGTTTCCAAACCCATCGCCTCATCACGGGAGTTTTTAAGACAACTTCGATTTGATGCGCTTTTGATCTCGACCCAACATATGAGTATTAAATCGGTAATCGAAGTGAAGACGCTAATTTTATGAAAAAAGATTGCAAGACTAACAAATTGTTTTCCCCTGTGGAATAGCCTTTTGTCATCCTCCTCACGGAAGATTAAAACCCAGTATGGTTTCCTTCAGAGAGGTTTTGATATGAAGGAGCAAGTAGGATTGAACTGGGCAACGGAAAATCTCAAGTCACAATGCCTAATTGAAGGAGGGAAACAATGATTAGGATAACCCTATCAAGTGACATTTCTGAGAAAGCAACAAATGACTTGATTATAAATGCTGTAACCTCTGAGACTATTCACGAATTGTACCCACATAATGAGTGCTGAATGTGTTTACAAATGGCTCCATGTTGAAGGACAATATCAATGCTGGCGTCTTCTGCAGGCTTTTCTCATTTTACACCACCTGTCGGAAAGTTTAAAACTGCCTTTGACGCCGAGATCTTTGCAGTTTAAATCGCCTTGTCACAGCTCCAAAGCCAACCTTAAAATTTTTCAAGGCCTGCTATACTATCAGATTCTAGGGCTGCCGTCCTGACCATTGCTTCATCTCAAGCTCCTGTTTCAGCTGATATTTCAAATATTCGTCTGGCCCTTAATGATTTAATTGAAAACCTTAAAGAGGTCGTTTTGCAGTGAGTATCAACATACTATGGACTCTAGGGTAATGAAATGGCTGACTCCCTGGCAAAAAAGGCAACCAAAATTTCTCAAATAACAGATAAATCATTTTCATTTTATAACGCCAAACGGTTGATTCAAAAATTGTTTAGAAAGGAGTATTGGAAAAACATCAAAGAGGCAAACAAAGACAAGAAATGGATTGAGAAAATAAGAAATATTCCATTATGGCCAAAAGACAGATCTGCCGCCACTTTTCGCCTCGCTACTGGCCATGATTGCCTCTCTAAACATCTATATCGTACAAAAATGCTGCCAAGTCTTGTTTGCCGGCTGTGCAACATACGTGAGGAAATGGACGCGAACCATTTGAGTCACTGCCCTGTACTGGGCTCGGGCCCCTTATGAGAGATATACTGGAGAGCTCGCACAAGATGAAAGATTTATAGACTTACTGTAGCTTTAATTTTATTACCTGTACCGTAATTTCATTTAGTTGGTACAGTTAACTAAGTGTTAACTGTATTAAGTTTTAAAGATCACAATTTGCTCTCGGCTCATTAATGAAATAAACATATCACATCTGAATCCAACTATTAAATTTTTCTTACACTCCCTAATTCTTCAAAACAATATTATAAACATTTGCAATGACGGATATATTACGCAACGTGTTTTCTGAATAACTGAATGTGTAAATGAATGGAAACATAAAACTTTTAATAACTAAAGTAACACAAGTTTTTGAGCAGAGCTGTTATCAACTACTTGCGGCCCAAAATGATAAATTTAATGATAAATCTTGTAACGCAGCAACAAAGAACTTTAAGACAGTACATAAACAAATTTTATATGCAACGTAACACGATAATCATTTACTTGATCAATAACAATTCTGCGACGCTATAATTAGAGGTCACCGAAATGTTGTTAAACGTTTATAAGATTTAAACACGTAAAGTGTTAACAAATAAGATTCAGCCAACGTATTTCAATATTTAACTCAATTTTCTTCCCGCACATATATAGAAAAAATAATAATAAAATATTTTTAGAAGCCACTATAATGATAGGACGTCATTATACACAATGCGGTTTTTAACATTACCCATTTTAAAAGTAGGATGACATATTTATTATTGAACATAAAAATAAATACTACCTTGTACATAACAGTAAATGCGACTCAAATGAGTTGAGTAAGTGAATGTCTTATAAAACAGCCTTTATTTCTTAAATACAACTTCTTGAAGATTTCTTTCAAACCAGCAAAGTAGATCTGTCATCTCCCGAGTACGCTCGCCGTGACACGACGTAAAGTAAGCGGCGAGATATTCTGCAGTCTCCTGATGGTTGCTTTTTATCTCTGTTAATGACGAATAAATGTGAGTAAAAACTTGGGCTTTCAGATTTCTACAGAAAATTAGTTTTATACACCAACGTCTAGACAACTGAGCAAAAGCTGCTGAATGTCATTAAACCAATGTCAATTAGCTTTAACACTAGAACCGTAGATAGGGTCACTTTGACCCAAAAGCAATTTTGTTTCCGATTTTCTCAAAATGTTAATTACAGAATTGAAAAAAAAATATTGACTTTTTCTATTTTCATACCAATAATAATCTGTGAAAATATGATACGTTTAATACTCATCTTTTTTTAGTTTTAATACTTTTCCCTGAAACCGCGGATTAGGTCATTTTGACCCCATTATAATCACAAATACTAAATTTGCAATTCAACGTTTCCTGGAACGGGAAAAGCTTTTTCAGTCCTCTTTCCATTTCCCAGATGTAAGCAGAACAATACTGATAACAGAAGTAGATTGTTACTGATAACAGAAGAGCAGCTGAGAATTTTGTTGTAGTAGTAGTAGCCCCCCTCTCCCCTTCCGTTATCATTCCGTATGGGAAAAATGCCTCTGGTTAGCAGATTCAAGGAATGTTTTCTCTAGGATGTTTTTTGTTTTGGCTTATTGAATGGAATGTGGTAAAATAATACTATAGCCAGTACGGCACTCTCATGGGCGCACATCTGGTTCTTTATGGCTGCACAACTGGTTCGCAGTGTTGCTGGGACTGCACAACTGGTAAGATGTTCGCATTGTCTTGGAGATAGTTTGAGTGTACCAGTCTATTCGATTTTTGCCACCTTGTTTACACCCGGAGATAAACCCGGAGAAATCTTACGTGAAAATGGCTGGAAGAAATATGCGTAAATTAACAGTTAGTGAGGCCCTCGAATATATGCGACAATTATCGGAAAATGAATTCGAAAACGATAATGATGAAGAAATTGTTTTCAGCGATGATGAATATGTGCCTCCAGATAAAGAAAATAATTCCTCGTATGAAGATACCGTATCTTATTTTCCTGTACAATGTGCTAGCAGAAAAAAACACTTCTGGGAAGAAAGACTAATGTGTAAATAAACATAAAAAATTATCAGATTCAAATCCAGATGAAATGAACTCTGGAACTTCTGTTACAAATGATGGAACGTGTTGGAAAAGCATCACCTCTGGAAGTTGTATGCGTGGAAGAAATGCTGAATATAATGTTTGCAAAGAAAAGAGTGGCCCAACCAGTTATGCAAATCGAAATATTGAAAATGGATGTGCAATTAGTTCATGGAGGCTACTTATAGATGAGTCTATGCTTCGTCATATCAAAAATTGTACAGAGGAAGAAGCTCACCGGCAAGTGGGAAAAAATGAATGGTCAACAACTTTAGATGAACTAGATTCTTTTATATCAATTTTGTATGCTCGAAGTATATACGTTGCAAATAATCTAGAACTTCATATTCTGTGGTCTGTTGTTTGGGGTCCATCTTTTTTCCGCGACACTACGGCGACAAATAGATCCAGAGAACTTATGAAGTTTATGCGATTAGACAAAAAACCTACACGATCTGAACGCCTTTGAACACATAAATTCTGGTTCATTTCGGAAGTTTAGATTAAATTTATTGAAAATTCGATAACTTGCTATAAACCAGGACCATATATAGCTATTGATCAACAGCTGTTTCCGTCTAAGACCAGATGTCGTTTCGCATAATATATGCCAAGCAAACCAGATAAATTTTGTATGAAGTTCTGGCTTGCTGCTGATGTTGATAATAAATACGTACTCAGTGGTTTTCAATATTTGGGTAAAGATGAAAAACGTCCTGAAAACCTATCTCTCTCCGAATACATCGTTTTGCGTTTGATAGAACCTTTCGAAAATAAAGGAAGAAATATCACTACAGATCATGTTTTCACTACACTGAACCTGTCCAAATGTTAAGAACGAAGAACATGGAACGATGAAACGAAATCGGAAAGAAGTACCTGAATTTGTGAAAAAAGTAAACTGCCGTTATACGCTACATTGTTACTGGAGCATGATGATATAGCTTTGACAGTTTGTCAGGGAAAAACCAGAAAAAATGTGTTATTATTGAGCTCCCTTCATCCCACAGTTGATTACGACAATAATCACCCAAAAAAAGCTTCCAGAAATAATATCATTTTATAACTCAACAAAATCTGGTGTCGACATTGCCGACCAAATGTCTCGGTAATATTCTGTGAAAGTAGGATCAAGAAGGTGGGCAGTTCATGTATTTTACAATACACTTGATCTTGCAGGGATTAATTCATGGATTTTATACAAAGAAGTTACCGGAAAAAAACTTATGAGGAGAGGATATCTTCAACAACTCAGTGAAGATCAAGATCAAGATAGTACATTCGGTTCAGGGTGTCAACTACTAATGAGTTTTAACCTATATATCAAGTAAGGCCGGAGGCCGCTCACTTTTGTTTAGATAAATCAAAGGTGCTTAGCACCGCGCCCTTAGGCGTAAGAATGGTCTATGTGGTAAAGTCATACAGGAAGGCAGTCATGAAATTATAAATTGATATACTTTTGTATATGTAGAAACATTCGAAAAAAACTCAGTGAAGAGTTGCGTAGTGCATATATTCACAAAAGAAAGTAGAAGTCAGATACACAGACAAAAGCGGATACTACTGAAGAATCTTCGCAGATGCGAAAAAGGGCTTATTGCCAAACTTTCAAGTGTAGAAGCAAAACTGCAGATACTTTTTCTCACTGTCAAATACCGATATGTTGAAAGTGTACAAAATAGAAAAAAAAAGTGACCCAAAATGGTCATGAACTGTTAAGGAAATCTTGACGGGTAAGAAACTAAATATTTCTATTAAAGTTGTCTGTATATTTTACTAACTGTATACAATATCCCATATTGTAATAACAATATCCTATATTGTAATATCTTATTATTTTTTGTGTTATAATAATTTAATGTTAAAAATGAACAAATGTCATTGCCAAATAATTACAGCGTTCTTTTAGCATAACAATACGGGTTTTTATTAATTGGGGTCAATTTGACCAAGCCCGCGGCTTTAAGTATACCGTAACTGCCACTGTTCTAGTGCAAAAAATTTTAGCTCCGTAATGTTCATGGAATTTGATACATATTTACTAAAATCTCTTTTTTTATTAAGCTTACTTCATTTCTTCTTCCAGAATTCGAAATTTGGGCTTAATCCAAATATATTTACAGATTTTTCATGACGTATTTTTAAAATCTGCATTTTAAACTATTTTTATAAATTTTTCGGAAACGTTTTTATTATAACCTATATAAGTTTTGACATCATCTTAAAGTAGGTGTATTTCCAAGCATGTCTGAATTTTTTTAAAAATTTCCTAAGATATACGTGAATACATTTTGGCGCGTTCTGAAATTTGCCGTATTTAATATAAGCGATAATAACGAAAATGTGGTTTAGACACTTTGTTAAAATTATTTGAAGGAATGAACCATGGACCTTTTTCCCTCTCATGCATAAATGAAAACAAAAGGAAAGTAATAGGTAACTATCAGTTAAGAATTCCCTTGAAGTGAATTGTTCTTGGCGCAAACTAAAAAAAATGATCAAAGATAAATTTTTAAATTTCTCACCAAAAATTACAAAATTTAATATTTAGGCATAATCAAATTCACTGAAACAACCTTGTATCTGGCGTGCATTTACTAAAAACACTCAATCGATTTCGAGGGCAGCTACAGGTCCCTCCTCATCAGGAGAACAAATATCTAGAAAGGGAAAGAAACCTCAGTAGCGGCTTTTTTACACCCTCGGGTAGAACCACGCCCGAGGAGGCAACGCCATCTATAGGCAAAAATAATAATCAAGATTTACATTAATATAGTTTTAAAAGCGCTAGGAAGGACTGGATTAGATTTAAAATCGTTCACTAAACATGCTAAATCTTTGTGAATATGAAAAGCCTCAAGAAAATCCAATTCACCAACGGAAGAAGCTTTTTGGACATTTTTTGCAGATCCAAAGTCAAAATTATGATTAAATTTCCAATTATGATACGCTATTGAAGACTTGTTAATTTCGCCCTTTCGGACATAAGATTCTCTTCTATTCTAATCTAGGCATAATTTGAGTCGTAGATTAGAAATGTGGGAAAAAATTATATGTTTTTTCAGAAAATGCCTGAAACTGTGTCAAAATACATATGCTGAAATAATGCTACGTATAAATCTGATATATATCCCGAGTCGCGCTTTTGCGACATGAAAAACGTAATTGGAATTTCGTCAGTTGTCCCAGTAGAACGGGAGACGTATAACTGTCCCATCTTTTCAATTTATTTATTTATTTTGCTCAGTGTACCTCATTTCCAACAAGAACTTCCACTAAAAATTTGAAGATTGCACACACGTTGACAAGACATAAATTCAACAAAAGTACAAACAAAGACTGGAGTAATACATTTAATGAGACGAAGATTAATTTTCAGGTTCTCTCCAATGCAAGCCATTTCTCCAATCAAACAGTAGTGTCACATTCCCTCAAAGAGCTAGCGCAAATAAAGTGAAAAACGCTAATATCGAACGGCAGGACCACTATTTGAATTAGATATATTCTGTATTGCGACCATACTCGATCCCCCTTTTTAGTAGTTTCCTTTTACATCAATAAGCCAAGTTCTGTCACTTGTTTTCCTTCCCTGTTTCGAGTAATGCCCTCTTATTTTCTTCATATCTGCCACATCCATTTTTAAGGACGTGACTTAAAAATGGATAACGTGATTTTTAAGGACTGCATATTTGCCATCCTTCACTGTTTCGAGTAATGTCCTCTTACTTTCTGCATTTTTGCCACATCCGTTTATTGATGCCACATTAGGTTCCCTAAGCCATCAATTCAAAGTACATGAAAAAACGCCAGTTGCAGCATTGACTCATGCACATAATTTCGGATCTGCAGAGATTGCGAATGTAGCATAACGCACCCTGCTTCGCATTAAGGCGAGTGTATTTGTGAGACAGCATGGATTCTTCGAGTATCATGAAGGATGCTTTTAAGTGCACTGAGGAAGAGAGGCCTCTTTTGCGAAAACAAATCAGTGACTGACCTAACTCTATTCAGTTCCATTTATTGCTGTGTATAATAAATGCATTATCCCACTTTGGAAATTAGCAGCGTTATATGCTGTATCCTGTTTATTTTCTCCAACCTTCCTAAAATTGCTATTCAAAAATACGTCCGCATATCTCTAGGAGCAAGAAATAAATATACTAGCATTTTGAAAATATTAAAATAAGAAGAGGTGCGAAAAAAAAGCATTGAAGAATATCGATTCTAAATCTATCATTATATACGATCACCATTGGCAGAACCATTAGTCACGTGATAGCCTTCCCAAGCGAAACGTTTTTAAGACGTTCTGTAAGCAATTTCCTTTACTTTACAACAGAGTTGCTCGCTTCTGAAAGAGGATCGTCAAAATTCATGTTCAAAAACATGTTCTAAGTTCCATAGGAGCTTTAGAGATACGTTTCTCAGTAAGTATAAACTATTTTCATGCCATGTTAATTTTTTAAAATATTTTAACAGATAAAATGTTTAATATTCAGCTGGGTTTATGTTTTCCGACTTTAACTGAAAGATATTTAATGTATACGAGACGTAGATAAAAGATTCGCGTATTTTTACTTAAATTTTTTTTTAAGTTGCAAGTCATTGATTTTAAAGAATCATTTGAATTAATATGCTCAGACTTTAATTATTTTGAGTTTTATTGTGAAATTTTAGTCACATCTTGTCTCAATTTTTTTTAATTTGAAAATTGAATACGACTTGAAACATTCGCAGGGAAATCTCTGCTTTTATTGCATCTTAAACCATTATTTCAGTCCAGAATATTTCCTTTCTTTTTTATAATGACGTCGCACAAAATGGTATTCGCCAGAGGATCGGTTGCCCCATGGAGGAGGATTAAGGAAAACGGGCTTATATTTATGTTACGCATGCGAAAAACCAAGAAAACGCCCTTGCAACCAACCCGTTCGACGGGATTTGAACCTAGCATTGAGCTACCAGTGCTCGGAGAGTTCACCGATCGACCGCTGGTAGGCTTCCAGAAGATTTGAACACTAATTGTAAAAGTACTAAACCTATCTTTGAGGCTGATTTTTCAAAAACGTGGATTTAGAAAGTCAACTTACGTTAACAATTATTCCCAGTTATCATATAAGTAAACTTCGTTAGCTAGAATTTGTTAAATGAGAATGCATGTAATTCTCACACTAACGTTTGAAGTTGATAGCGAATACCGTTAATACTCATTAATATGTGTAATTTGATTTACTTCATTAAGACTATGTTTCGCGCCAAATGTATTTCCGCCCGTGTACTAATGGCTAAAGCTGGCATTATTTATGAAGATAATGCGTCTATAAATTTGTAAAACTTATTTTTCCCGACCACTATCAAAGAAGCTGTCTAACCATAACCATTAGTAATAATTACTTGCACTTCTTACGTAATTTGGAGCGTTTCGTTTTACAACGGAAAACTCCAGTTTTCTCTAGAATGAAATAGGAGCTAATTTGATGCTTTAGGAAATGAAACAATAGTTTTATCGTCGACTCATTTCGGCTGTGGAAATATATTTCTAAACATAAGAAAAAATACATTATACTTTCTTTGAAATAATTAACTAAAATACATTATACTTTCTTTATGTATAATGTATTTCTAGTGAATTAATTTAAGAACAAAACAGCGACACACTTAAAACATTTAACTGATATTATTCACTTTGGAAACAAAAGCACTGTCATAACAGCAAAGTATTATAAAGACTGGCCAATAAGCATTGTTGGCACGTATATCTAAGCAAGAAAATTATTTGGAGTGTGTTATCGTATAACAAAACAGACCGCATACTTTCTTTAAAATAGTCTAATGCAAAGGAGCATATGGAAAAGGGAAATGCCTTACTACTCGATTCCATAGTTTCTTTTATTAAGGATTCATAGACTAAAATCGAGGAGCTGTAGTGTTCTTTTCATAAGTACTAGCTTATTTTCAAGCCCTTTCCTGAAAGGAGTGTAACTATACTAATCAGTTTCTATACGCGCTAGCTTTAATAACAGCAAATTATTCTAATATTCCCTAAAATAAAGTATCAGTTTAGAAGATGACATTTCAGATTTTAGAACACTTCAGATATTCAGAAAAACTTAGTGAATTATAAAAATATATTAACGACTGAATTTAATGGAAATATCGTTAAATACTGCAAACATGTTAAGAATATATATAAGAAGGAAAGGCGGTTACAATTTTCCTTCAAACCGTTGTTTTTTAGGCACTCGGAACTCAGTATGGCTCTAGTGTAGAATTGGGTGCCCTTTCGATTGGCGAAAAATTTTGTTCAATTTTGGCGATAACACCCCATTTCTGGTTACAATGAGAGTTTTAACATGGTTTTAGCCTCTTGATTTATTTAATTAAAAGTAAATCGATGTGCACATGGACAAAGTAAAGGCAATGTGCAATGACTAGCTTGTGCAATTCTCTGATGTTTTTTGAAGTCAAAATAGGTCGATGTGTACATGGATACGCGGTTTGTAAAATTCTTTGACTTCTTGTTTTGGTTTTGTGTAGCGGCCATCTTGAAATTGTGTTTTATTGGCGCCGATCTTGGCGTCAAAACAGAATCGCCAAAAAACAAGGGGCACCCAATTGTAAACTTTTACCCTCAGTCTTCGTAGATATACTGTGCACGTATTCGGAATTCTAAATTTGAAAAACCTCTCAAAAAGGTTCGTGGTAAAAGTTTACAATTGGGTGCCTCTTGGTTTTTGGTGATTCTGTTTTGATGCCAAGATCGGCGCCAATAAGACACAATTTCAAGATGGCCGCTACACAAAACCAAAATAAGAAGTCAAAGAATTTCACAAACTCCGTGTCCATGTACACATCGACCTATTTTCACTTAAAAAAATCAGAGAATTGCACAAACTAGTCATTGCACATTTTGACTTTGTCCATGTGCACATCGATTTATTTTCAATTAAATAAATCAAGAAGCTAAAACCATGTTAAAACTCTCATGGTAAACAGAAATGGTTGTTCATCGCCAAAACTGAACAAAAGTTTTCGCCAAAAAACAAGGGGCACCCAATTCTTCACTAGAGCCAGGTTCGTAATTGCTGTTTGATGCAGTATAATGCTGTCGCAATTGCACCAATAAATTCGATTTAACATTAACAGTTTTGTGATTAATAATATAGGTAGCATTTCTCGTTATACTCATTATCATGCAAGCAACGACAAAAAAAATATTTTAAAGGGGAAATTTTTTAACTTTCAATTCTATATATCTTTGCAATATACAAATAGATTTCTTGTAAAAAAATTAGACAAGTATTTTGATTCTAATATTTAAACTGCGAGGTTTTTATACGAATCGTAAAATTCCTTGCTATAATTTGCTATTATTGCTCTGTTATTCGAAAAGCGTCAGAATTTTCTTACGGCTTTTTGGAAACTATTAAATATCCAAATGTATTTCATTTTTCCTAACTTGATTCGTTCTCAAAATAAACCAAAAGTATCGACATGATTAATAGTATTCACTTAGATTCGTACTCTAGCGAATTTACGTGAAACCGAGTTCAGTGTTATTTTGTAGCCATTTTAAACCCTATAGGAGACTTATGGCAGTCGAAACGATTGGAGCCAAATTTAATGACTTTACTTGACAAATAATTAGCAAGCTCTTATTTCCTTCTTGATGTATCAATAATTTGCATCTGTGGATTATAAACTAAATAATCGTCTGTTTCTTCCGAATTCCGCTGAACAGTCGGCTCAAATTTGGCGGGTTCGCTATCAACTTTTGCAGTCGACGTGTTCTAGAGGCTTCATGTTAAATCTTTAATCATAAAGTAAAATAATTTTAATTTCGTTTTTGTAATACTAAAGCTTTTTAACGTTTAATATTAAAATTTTACAGGTGGGATGGATTATTCGATTGTTCTCATCTTCTTTGTCATAACCACTGGTGCGTTAAGTTTGTTAGAAGACGAGTATGCGGGCAGCAAAGATACCTATGAGGAAACATCCCCAGGCTTGGATTTGTTTGACATTCCTAAGGGTGGCACAAAAAAGGACTGGACAGTTCAGCCAGTTAAAATTATCATACGGGATAAACCGGAAGTCGTGAATGTCCCCCATCCATATCCTGTGAAACAATTTGCTCCTGTTCCGAAACTTGTTCCTGTACTGAAGAAAGTCCCAGTGCTGAAACCTCTTCCTGTGCCATTCTTCGTTCCAAAGATTAAACCTATACCTAAGAAAGTGCTCGTGCCAAAGCCATTTAAAATCGCAAAAAAGATTCCAATTCCTCAACCTTATTTCTATAAGAAGGAAATTCCAATTCCCAAACCTTATGGAGTACCAAAACCTTTTCCAGTTCCTGTTCCAAAGTTTTATAAGAAGAAAGTTTTCATTCCTGTTCCGAAGAAGGTTCTCATTCCAAAATTTAAGCCTATTCCTGTGCCGGTTCCAAAATTTGTTAAACAACCGATCCATATTGTAATAAAGGAAGTTCCCAAAAAGGTTATGGTACCTACAATAGTTAAAATTCCTAAAATTGTCAAGATGCCGAAAATCGTACCCTACATAAAACCTGTGCCTGTTAAAAAATTTTATCCTGTTCCTTATGTTATTACAAAAGTGAAACCAATGCCTAAAATTGTGCCTGTACCTAAATTTGTAAAAGTGCCTAAAATTGTAAAGGTACCGAAACTGTACATGAAACCAAAGCCAGTAAAGGTTTTGAAGCCATATGCTGTGAAGAAACCAGTACCAGTTCCTATACCAAAACTTTATTTCAAGAAAGTTGCCGTGCCTGTGCCGAAACCTTTGGCGGTGCCAATATTTAAACCGAAACCTATACCAGTACCAAAATTTGTAAAACAACCTATTCACATAATTGTAAAGGAAAAACCGCACAAAGTATCAGTGCCATATTCAGTACCGGTACCTAAAATTGTTAAAATTCCTAAGCCTATACCAGTTCTAAAACCGTTTCCAGTTCTAAAGAAACTGCCTGTGCCTGTCGTAGTGAAGAAAATAAAAATCGTTCCAAAAATAGTTCCTTATCCGAAAGTGATAAAAATTCCTAAGAAGATACCGCTTCCAAAGCCGTATCTCGTACCTAAGTATATAAAAGTCCCAAAGCCAACAATAGTGAAGAAACCTGTGCCAGTACCTGTTCCAAAATTTGTGCCTTATAAAGTGTTTGTCCCTGTAAAAAAACCATTTTTTGTTCCAGTGCCGAAGCATTTTCCAGTACCAATTCCTAAACCAATCAAGGTACCAATAGAAATCATCCGAGAAAAAGGTCTGGTATCTAAAAATCCATTACCGGCAACGTAAGTTTGTTTCTTATCTTTTCTCATACCCATAAAATAATTAATGTTTTACTGTCTTCGGAAACAATGGTATAATAAAACTGGAAACGTTCTTTCTTATAAGTATTTAAAAATAATCACAATTTGTTACTAATCGGTCTTATTTGTATTAGTTTACCATTTCACAATTGAAATTTTGCGTACATTTCTGAAAATTTTCTGTTAATTTTGTTTACATTTGGCTCATTTTTCTTTAAAGCAAGAAACGAGATATAAATCTGGAAATTTTTATCTTAAGTCAAAATGTTAAGCTCTGAAGATACCTTAAAATGTTAACAGTAGTATATTGAGTTAACAAATTCCTTTAAGTATTGTAGCATAAATATAAATACCTAAGTTAGTGATGTATCCATATTTTGGAAATGTATGGGAAAATGATTTCGAAACTAAACCGAGTGGCGTTGATATTAGATTTGTTTGATAACGGCAAAGCTGGATAAAAGTAACTGCCAGAGACAAGGGATACCTTAGTTTAGAACTTTCTAAGGAAAACTGTCTCTATCCATATTACACATGTAGGAAAAAAACTTAAATAAATTGTTGCAAAATACAGTTGAGCTAATTTTTCTTATACCTAGGTACCTAGTGTCACATAGTAATTTAACCAAAATAATTGAAAGTGCTGAGTGGGCAAATAGTTGCTGAATTATTTTCACTAATTAAAGAACTAATGACGTTTAATCCTATAAGCAGTGAAATTCAGCTTAATTTTAAATTTTAACAAATCATAAAACATCGCATTCAAGCAACCGGAAGTTAACAGTAAGTATGTAATTAATGCTATACTTAAGGCTCTGTACTGAAATATACATTGCTTTTATTTTCAAGCATTTTTAAAGCAAAAGGTTTCGAATAAAGACTGCGCTAACGTTATTCTAAGGACAATTCTCCATCTTTAGTTGGTTACGTCTCTTATTATCTAAATCAGAAGATTTAGATGTTTATTTCCTTAACGAAAGTGAAAGAATATTTAAATGTATTCAAGACTTTCCACTGAAACAATCGATACTAAATTACTTCACTTAAGGCCAATATATCTCTAGAGTTACAAAAACAGACAGAATTTCCTTCTAAGCTTGTTGAGCAATCAGAAGTTACTGAAAACTTAATAACGAAGTTAAAACACCCCAAAAACCATTTCCAGTTTAATTTTTTAATATATGCCTCTTCTACGTTTATGAGCCAAGACTACTCTAAAAGAATAAAGTATTCTGCTCTTGTGTTTAAATACTTAAGTAAGAAAATTCTTCCGAGTAAAATACTGAAATGTTTTAATCACGGTTCGTGCAATTCTACCTGTGAAAGTTGTCGCCTTAAAGAACCTGATTAGGACTTTATCTTAAATGCTGGTCACTTTGCAAGTGGTCATCTTGAAAGTTGTCACTGAGCTTTCAACACATTTGTAATTTCTACTTCAATTTCTATATGTTCAGCTGAAAAATATAAAGCAGCTTACTTAATTGATATGTATTTTAGTGGGTATTTTAGTTCTTTCCGATTACCCATCCTTCAGATTTAAAAAATCAAGTAGAATTGCTTTGTTTTCGTTATGTTTTTAATGCACGCAACTATAGTCAACGTATGCGTGGGCTTATCACATATGTTTAAAATAAACTCAGAAGCATATGCTTTATATTCCGTCACCGTTTCGCTGAACAGTTGTAGAAATGTATGAATTGGTTTTAGATTTTGCTCCCAAAATTCCGCTTTTATAAAATGCTTTTCATTACTGTTAAACTAGGACTGAATATATTTTAATGACGTTTATAGTTTCGTTTTGTGTAGCAGTTCGTTTGGTTTGGCTTGGCTTGGCTTATTAAGATTGCGGCAAAACCCACCTGTCTCAGAGGAGAGATGCCTTCTTGAAGGGCTTTTAAGGAAACCGGCTCGCATGCACGTAACACATCGGCAAAACTAAGAAAACGCCCTTGCAGCCAGCCCGTTTGCGTAGAATCGAACTTGGATCGGAATTACCAGTGTTCAGCGACTTTACCCTCGGCCGCTGGTCGGCGTATAGCAGTTCGTACGCTGTTTCCCTGTCCAATCCTTTAACTGATAAATGTCTTTGTAATAGATGTGTTCTTGAAATTTGAGATATTGGGTTTCAAGAGCGGGATAGGAGAAAAGGAGAACGTGAATTAATTTCGAGAAGCTTGGTTTCATTCAATGTATTCAATAGTTGTAACTTCACATGAACTATTATTGATTGGTCTTCAATCTATTTTTAACTTAATGAGTTTTAGCTTGCTTTCTTTCCAAAACCTGTGCCAGTATAATTTTTAACAGCAGCTTAAATCTGATTAGTAATCTTTATGTAACTGATGTATTGCAGCTTTAACTTTTATATGGCTGTATTTCAGTTATTATAGCATCATATCGTTTGATTAATTTACGTGTGGTCTTAATATTTCGATTTCGGAATTAGTAAGCATGCTCTGAATTTTGGGTTAGAAACTAAAGATTTAGGATGAAATCTTCCGACGTTCAATGATTTAACATAATGCTTAATAAATTTTCATTGACAGTTAACAATTTAAAATTGATATTAACAATATATTAGCAAGGCAGTGGATTTTAATAAAATTTGGCTTCGTAAAAAAGATACTGTTGTCAAACTTGATCCTGTGCATCACCCACAACTTGGAATCTGCTCCATTGCTTTTAGAACATCTCTAGTGGAAAACCTGTATGAAAGGCTACGAGATGTTCCTTCATTTAAGACGTTAACATCTGGGTTTCAAGAACTACATAAAATCATGTCGCAAATCAAGAATTCCGTTTGTTTACATTTACTCAATGATTCATGCTCTCGTTTGTATCGGGCATGAATATCTTGTATACCATTATTTGGTCTACGAGGAAGTACTCTGTTAGGGCAGTACAATATTAGTACACAACTGCAGAATATCGTTAGTGATCATTTACGGGCAGTGAAACTTATTCAAATTCTAACTTGTCGGAGATACCATTCTCTACTCCTGGTTACCTAGCCATGCTGGCATAAGCGGAAATGAACTAGCAGGCATTACATCTAAGCTTATTACTATAATGCGTCGTCAGGTCCCACTCTTGGATATCATGGCGTTGTTGAAACTTAAAATTCTCAATAAATGACAAAAGTAGTGGGATGATCAAGTAAACAAACTGAGAAGCGTTAAGCCCGCTGATTGAGTGCTGGCTGTCTCTACTAAATAGAACTACTCTTCCCTTGTTTGAGAGTCGGTCACTGTCGCCTGACTTATCTTCTGAAAGGCGAGAGGAATCGCTTTTGTGTAAACTGCAATGAAGTCCTGACAAGTTTTCATATTCCACTGGAATGCCAAAGTATTAAATATTTTCGCCTAAAAAGGATAACAGACTGATATTTCTGAGTAACAATTAGATATTTAAAATTAAATTTAACGTCTATAATTCTAACCGCAATTGCCGTAATACAGCCACACAAACATTTGTAATGATGATTGTAAGTCCGGCAGTCACAATTTACATTCATAAAATATTCTTAAAACGCTGAGAAAGTACAGTTAAAATGCAATGCCTAAAGATTATCACTGCAATTATGTTGTGAGGAAACCCCAATTCACGGATAGTTAACTAATTTATTTCATACCGGTCGATTACTGATATTAGGTCTGCACATTCTACTACCTTGAGATATCTAGAGTAAGTGTATTCAAACTATGAGAATTATGCCTAACATGAGTGAATGGCCGTTAGTTGAAACAATCTTTTTGCCACATATTCTCGGTAGTTACTGATAGTTGAGTGCCTAAAACCGAGAAGTACCGACGGTTCACCCAAGAGTCAATTTTAGATTGAATAAGCTGAATGCACGAAGAAATTATGGGCTTTTTCTCTCGGAGAAAACCTCCTCGAAAATATCCTTGGGCTACATTTCTCCTAAACGCGATCCTGTCATTTATGGAGATTTAATGAGCTGGCTGCTTGGGTTTTTTCCGACAAGTAACGTGAAAACAATTATTTCGCTAAAATCCTTTATGCATTAGCATTTAATTGTATGTACTTATCATGCGCCTTACTGTAATATTATTTGCCAAAGAAAATGAATATTTCGTATTATTCGTAAGTCCTCAAACCATTCAAAACTTTGAAATGAAATATGCAACAGGTATGAAATTTAATTACACAGAAACAGAACGCGGTATACTTCTTCGCAAGCGTTCAGTGAAACGAGATTAGTCCACATTTCCTGATCTAGTGGACATCTGTGCGATAAACCGCTTCATCCTACAAGCGTGCCGTTGTATTCCGGTCTGTGGGATTGTGAAGGTCCTGAAAGTTAGTGGAGTTTAAAAGCACAAAGTTGGTATTCTTGACCAATTCATGTAAAGATAACTATCGTGGGATTTATTCTGAAGATAAAGTGGCTACTATATCAACTCATCTTCCCATGCGTCTGCCTCGTTTCGAGCCAGACAACGTTTTTTTAAAGAGGTAATTTCCTTCATTGTGGAATAAGTAGATATCATGATAAATATAAGTAATAAATATCGCAGTAAATAAAATCTCAAATGGTGGATAGATTTTGGTCATATTAGCAAAGACAAGTTGAGCAATTGTTAAATATGTAATAAAACCTATAAATTTAGATCTCGGAGTGATAAAATTTATTATCGGCAATATAGTGGGATCTATCGTCTGAATATCCATTGTATTTGCAAACTCTTTCATGTATATAATAATCACCTTGTATTAAGTATCAAACAGAATACACTTCAGACATGCTCGATTTAATGCTAAAGGTTAAGCTTCGGTAATGTCACTTCAATTACCGAAATATCTTCTACCATTTTCATTTTAAAAAATTCTTTCTGGTCTAGATTTCATGTTAATAAAAGTGTTGGAAATTCTCAAGGTTTAATCTCGCATTTAAATCAATGCAATTAAATAAGGCAAAATTAAAATTTTTAAGGAGTTTTTGGAACTAATAAATTATTTCCAAATTATTTTAAGGGTCAAGTAGTCTAAAGCATTCTTCTGCATCTAAATTTGAGTCAACACATTTTCTTCCAGCCTAAGTACAGTAAAGAGAGCTACGGACGTTGTTGTCTCAATATTTGCCTAAGGAAAACTCAAGGATAAAAAAATCCTCTGCAGGGAAGATTAGTGTCTTTCCATGCGAGTAAATCCTTGATTAATCTTGGGCTCATGAGAGAGCTGTTTGTTTAGGTAGGCCATAGGGTTAATCGTCTCGTCCGTCAAAGTGATGCTCGGGTGTTTAGTTTTATCTGGGCATCACCGAAGAGGAACGCGTTATTTTTTCTTATTTATCCCTTCTCGGTAAATATATTTCGGAGGGAAAAAACCCCGTTTTTATTTCCCTAACGGTAGCTCTTCATTTTCGTATTGCTTTCCTTAAATATGGAATCGTGCAGTAATCGTAGTCATGATTTATTTAGTTGACAAAGAAATTTAATCTTTACTTTCGATTTAATCTAACCTTCAATTATTCCTCGTAATCCAGTTTGCTTTGAACTGCCTATAATGCTTTGAAGCAATAATTGGTAAAGATCATGGTAAAGGTTTTGTTGGAAGTGCAGGCTTTGTTAGCTGAGTAGTTTTGCAGTAAAATCTGTTCCATTGGCAATACAAAGGTTTAAAGGTAAATCTTTGCATATAACTACACAAGGCACCAGTGGAGGGGGGGGTTGAAAATAATGACCACATGCATTTCTGCCTGGGTACAAGTTCCGGATAACTGATTACTTGAGTTATCAAAATAATCCATCTAACCAGCAGATTATTTCCAAAATCACCGAAGTATAACTCGACCCAGGTTCAAATCTCTACAAACAGGATGGCGACATGACTGACGTCATGGTTTTCTTTCTGTGGGAAGTGAATAAGAGCCAATTTTTTAAAAAATATTTTCAAAAATACTTCTTAGAGGGTGCCCTCGGATGCATTGCTGTAACCGAAAGAATCCAACTCGTTACTCAAGAGATTGAATTAATCAAAGGCTTATTCTTAATATTAAATTCAGTTTTTATTAATGCGTTGTGAAGAAATTAAGCATTCGGATTTATTGTTCATTACAGCAATCTTCATTGATCTATTAGACCACAGGCAAATTGGAAATTAATAATTTGAGGTTATTCCAAGTTACAATATGACATCTTATGAAGTACTGCAGCATTTGATTCGGTGAATCATTCATATTTTACTCTATTCATGGATAATTTCATTGTTCTAAAGCCAGTACATGTGATCTACTTATATTATTTCACTTAATAAATATTATGTATGTTAAATATAAAAAACCTAACTATAAATCAAAAGTTAATTTGAGGGTGTTTTAAGCATAGGCGAAAATAAATATTAACATAATTAAGCTATTTTTCTGTGCAGCTCTCTTTTGTCCAGGCTGGCACAGTGCCACTAAATATCTACATTAATAATTTCATAAAACAAAGCTAAAATCGATAATAATGAAATACAGTAGATAGCGATAGCAGATGTCTGTTAAAATGAAACTAATTTATTTAAGTTTAAAAAACTGCGATAATCCCGCTATCGTATCGATGTGCAATCAGTTTTTGACGCTAGTCACTCGTAATTTTCACGTGTTACATTGATTGCATTAATATTTTGGTTATCTGAGTAGGATCCTACAGTTCGTAAGTATGAGTAAGTGAGAAAATTCGGCACGGTGTTTAAATACTTGACTTGAAATTTCCATGATTGAGCATTTGCTAGAAAAAAATTACAGACAAAAACTTATTGCAAGCTGTGTGAATATAAACCGAAAGAACATAACTGATCTAATCGAGTACAGTATTTTAAAGTATAAATTTAAAATATACCTGAAAACTGTTGATCTTAATGTTCACTGTTTTATATATTTCGCGCGCTACTTTCTGAATTTAAAAAATTTTTAGAATGATGTATGCTGTCTGAACAAAAGTTAAAATTTTAGAAGCTGAGGCATGAATGTTTATGCCTGAAACATTCCCATTGTAAAATTAAAATGCTATTGCAATGTATAAAAATAAACTGCTAACTCGAAAGAATTAATACAATCATTCTAGATGCGAGAAAGCACGAAAGAGATATAAATAAGTTAATCTAAATTATCCTAAGAACTGAAAAGGAACATTCGCATAGCAAAACATTAGCAGTCTAGCTTTAAGATATTCTTCAAAATTAATATACGTTATAAAAAAACCCAAGAATCGAATTAGTTCTAAATTTATGAAACCCAAGGAGACTGAATTTGTGATGTTTCAGGTACTGCGAGCTACGACTTATGTCAACAGTCGCGTGATCTTTAGCTCATGTGCTGTTTTTGCTACTTTTCGATTCCTTTGCTATTTTAGCTTAATTTCTGGCAACTTTGGTTTGACCTGAAACTTAAGACAGCTAGTGTTTTACATAAATATATTTGATTGGGTAAGTTCCAGCCATGACAATGAAAGTATAAATATTATATTTAACTACCTGACAAGTTACTTTGCAGTTGTGGCTTCTCAAAATGCGAAAGAAAAATTAAGATTTTGCTTTAGGTTAGAAAAGAATATATTAGAAGCTGTAGGGATGTTGAATACAGCTTGTAACTATAAAGTGCCACTAGAAAATTGTCGAAGTCAATTTCCTAGTGGCATCAGTATTTGAACGAAGAAAGAATATAAAAAGTGACTGTATTGGTAGGTATTTGATTTTAGGAAATGGTAATAATGCTAAAAGTAAGCAAGCAGCGATAGTGGGAATTTTACCTAAAATTCTAAGTATTTTATCGTGGATCAAATATGGAGATCTGGGTTCTAATCTGATTTACGTTTTGATTATTTAGCAAAATTCTTTGCATCTTAGCATTTCGTTGGACTTATTAGAAACGGCAAATAATCGCACAGCTTTCTTACGCTCTTTAGAGACGGGACAGTTTTGGTTCTATATTGCTATTCTAAAATTAAGCTTCGAATTGCGAGTAATTTATTTTCTATTATGAAAGCACAAACTAATTTCTCCCAGGCTAAATGAATGCTGCCCACTTTTTGACTCAAAGTATTTTTCATAGAGTTGGTGTGAAACAAATTATGGCACTTTATGCATTGTATAAGCCGTCAATGATTAATCGAATAATATGGCGGCGTTCATTGCCGAACGCTATAGCAACCCCTAAATATAATAAAGAAAAAAGTAAACATTTTTCATTTCACTTCTGGAAGTGAAACCCAAAGCCAAGTTATAAGAACGGTGAAATTTATTTTCGTTCGCAGGAAATTTTTTAGCTCTTGCATTCTTCCAAGAAAGGAGTATTTAACTCTTGCACGAATTTAAGAAACTGGTCTTGGAGTAAAGTTTTATACCACTGCAGAAGCACATTCAGAGGTCCAATGTGAAAAGTTGGCAGAAAAAGGCGTTTATTTCGTTGTAAGTCCTAACGATGTTATAGGATTCGTATGGCTAGTAGTGATGTTAAAGTTGTACTTCCTGTTAATGAGGTGTTATATAAACATGAATATATATAAATCAGGATAACGTCTTTGCCACATTAACTGCTACTGTCTATTTTTACCACCATCTTGAAAAATTGAGCCTTTTAAAATAGGAATCCGTAATTTTGGAATAAATTAAAACAATTCTTTAAATTTCCATTACTCAGAAGCTTTTTGTTTTGCTGACTTCTTTACCTTGGCGCTTTGCAGGCCGGTAAAGCCAAGTACCCAAGCTGTGAAGAAGCCTTTCACGTAGAAGTAATATAAAGTTACTCAGTGCTTCAGAAGAATGAGAATAGTTATAGAATTAAGATTTTATTTGCTTCAAAATGGCATTGAAAGCCATATAAACACCATCAAAGAATATTCAGCTAGTTATCCAATTATTATCCTGGGAGCCTCTTCGATATTCTCTAAATTTTTCTCTTGCGATCTTTTCCATTTCCCCAGAACTAAAGACTTTAAAATCCTCATTGTAGGATACCGATATTTCAGTTTAATTATGATTTATCAAAAATCTTTCTAGAGCCTTGTAAAGCTGTGGGAGGGAGAATAATCTTCGTAAGAATATTTTTGAAGATGTTATGTAAAAATTCACTTTATGTTTGTAATATAATTTATAGCTTTCTGACATTGCATATAACCTATTTTGATAAAATAGTACTTTTTAATTTTGATCCAAATGACTGAAAAGGCTAACTGCATAAGAGTTTTGTGCTTTTCCTCATATATAACTTCATGCGAACAATTTTCTCATTCTCTTACAGCATTCGTAAATTTTGCCGTGTTTTGTAAACCATCCATTGCCTGAAGCGTTATTTCCTTAGTCTGCCAAACTTGACATGCCAAATAGACGTAACATGCTTTAAAATGATGAAATACACGACTATCAAATATTTTTACCGTTTTCGTAATATTTAAGTATCAATATAAATTTCGTAAAGTCTCAACAAACGCAGCCTTCCTACAAATTTCCTAGGTTTTTCCTGCGAATGGACAGCTAACCGCGTGTTAAACGTCAGCCAGAAGTCTTAAGAACAATGTTTTCTGAGACAGAAGGCTTCAATACCACAAGTCTATTATTCAGGTCTGTGTGGAGTTCCAAAGAATACACTAACCATAAAATCTGCGTATCCGCTATATGCTGCGTTTTTATTCCTATTACATGTTGGTGCACTCAAAACATTTTTTCCATTCCCATAATACTTCAGTTTTGCTCTGATACAAAAATGCATTTCTCTTTAGAAGCTGTCAGACCATTCTGTGTTTCTGTATCTGAATATAAAATCGCTGAGTTGAAAGGATTCAAAATACCATTTTATGAGATTTTCCTCTTTGTAGATTGAAAGGAAAGAAAGTGGTTTACGATGAACAGCAGGATAAGATCAAGCAAGGTGAAGATAAGAAAAAGTACTTCGACGAGGCCTTGGACAAAGACTTTGAAATGGATGAAGAAAAGTTGAAAGCCTTCCTGATGGAGCAACTGAAAAACAGCTAAATATACTTCAGGCTATAGGATCCCTTTATTCTTAAGCTATATTCCAAGAACATTTTATAAGAAACGATGTTTTCTTCGGAAAATCCGGTTTTGGTTAATTTCATGGCAGGTGTTTCAGTGTTGAACGAGCAGTATTGAATGAGCTTTGTACATAATGATGTAAAAGAGTATTAAAGGATTGAATTCCATTTTAGATCTTTTTGGAACTCTTGCACAAATGCCATTATTTGAACACAGACACATGAAGAAAAATTCACTTTTAAATTTGTAAGACTGGCATTTAAGACATTATATTGAATATGAATGTAATTGTCCGTAGACTTGATTATATTTAACAGTTTTTGAACGTTGTGAGAAATTTTCATTTGAGATTCATGGATAATCCATCACTTATCGTAATGTTTCTGAAATTTCGCAGTGAAATTTGGCATACAAATACAAAAGTCATTGTTTTCCTTCGATTTTGTAATTTGTCGTAAAATTTTGAAACAACGTTATATACGAAGAGATGATTCCGTTTTATGCAAAGTCTAACATTTTTATGAATTCGTTATGACAGCATATTCAGTTTTCTTAAATTTTATCGCAACTCTAATAATTGCGTTTCTCTGGAGAAGGACGAGCTGATATAATGTTCGCTTTCGAACTGAGATTATTACTCTTACGACTCCTTTCATTCGAAGCAACTACAATGTTGTTGCACAAGTCTTTATTTGTATGTAATATTAAGAACATTTTTAAACATTACGGAAAATTCCAATTTGCGCGTTTTGCTGTAAAGTAATCTATTCTTTTAAAATGTCTCCACGAAGCTGTTCTTTCCTATTGGAAAACTTGACGCGCTCTGCTATGATCGAATAAACACTTCTCATTCTAATGCAATTTAAAACTTTTATTGAAACTAGTATTTTAAAGAATGTCTTGAAATGGGAAATTTTAAAGAAACGAGGCTTTTGATAAAATTTAAACTCTGCGAATAATTTCGCTTGGTTCACTACACGTAAATACCAAAAGGTGTAATTTTGGATGTGGCAGCAGAAAATAATCAATGTGTTTGGCAGAATGTCGTAAATAATCCGGTTTGGTAAAGGTGAAAAAAAAGCGTTCGATTATAGAAGCTCAGTATCTGAGAATATAAAATGAAATTCGTAGTTTTACTCTAAATTAGCAGCTTCTAATGACGTACACACGAAGCAGCAAAAAACGATTCCTTTGCTAATTTCTGAAAAATGTGCTTGGGATTAGTTTTATGCCTGGCCTTATTTGATTAATTGGAACAACATCCAATTTTATTGCTGCAATACTCCTGGCATAATGGTCTATCAGTGGCTGAATCTTAAAATCTCTGAACATTCGTAGTTCAACTCGCATCCCAGCGAACAGGCTGTCTATTTTGATATATTCATAGATTTCTTACGTATAACCACACAAGCTATTGTCTCTTACAAAATTTCTGCAGAAAACAATCCCTTTCTCTAGGAGGAGAAGCTCCTCTCAAATTTTACGTAATCCCATTCTTTAAATTAAGTTTGACTGTAATTAATTTTTCTTATTCTGAAGCTACTAGTTCTTTAAAAAACTAACATTTAACATCATCCTAGATTTAAATGGAACAGAAATAGGTCAAAACAGGATTTAAAATTCGGTAAAATAATTTGAGCCTTACGCAGATTTCGAGTTAAATTATCTATTTCGGGGACTATGGCAGATTTCCTCTTCAGGAAATATTTTGGAAATTCAGGTGGAAAACATTTGACTTTTGTACAAGAATTATGTCTCATCACCCTCAAGATAATTTGTTTAATTCTAAATTCATGTCAAACTAAGGCTGCTTTTTGTTTTGCAGAGTCTTAAATTACGTTATGTTTATTTCTTGTAACGTTAGTTTTAAAAACAAGTGAACGTATTAATGTTTCCATAAAAAATTGCTTCGAAATTTAATTTTCGTACGAAGTATGAGTAAATTTTTGTTTCGAAATAACATTTTCTGTTGCCCAGAACTAAGTCTGCTGAGCACCAGCACTTTGTATCGTGTTCGTTTCTTAGCAAAAGAAAGGACTAATTGCTTGACATTTTCAGTTTAGCACTTTTCAGTATAATGGGAATAACTTGTTTCAGTATATCTTGAATACTCTGAAGAGTCATTTACTACTCCGCCTTCTTCAAACTGTCAAGAGTTAAGAATTGCCGAACTTTTGTAGTTTGACCCAAGCTCAAATCCTAGAAACGGGCTGGGGGTATGAAATTTCGTTACTTTCCGTTTAACACGAATACAAGTAAGTTGCTCTTAAAATATCCTTTATAAAGGATAAATAAGGGTGTCTTTATAAAGGATCTTAAAATATCCTTTATGAAGGCATCCTTATTGTTGATATTCCAGTGCTCTAGATGCAAGCCAATTTCTTCTGAGGCTTCAGTTTCCTTAGAGAGGTAAACTGTAATCAGGCCAATCAACGGGCCAAACTTTCGGAATTCCGAAATGTTGAAGATAGTTGGTGCGGAGTTTTTCTTGCTTGAAATTTAGTCTGCAGCAAAACAGTTCAGAAACTCTAACATAATATTGAAGAAAATTGTGAACTAATGGGAAACTTGCTAGCAGTTTGCATAACAAATAAAGTTTAACGTTAAAAATATTAATATTTTGCTGCTAAATTTTTGCTCCTATGTTAAACTATTATTCAGTCTTGCATGGAAACGCTACTGCTACACAATTCTAATGCTTTAAGTATTTAAATATGCTGATACATATTGCTATATACATTGTGGGATATATATTACTCTGTTGGTAATGCACTTTAATATAGTCTTATTACTAATTCTTGCATTTAGTATTCTAATCTTAAAATAAACCTGTCTACACTGCATTTAAGTGTGTTGTAAACATCCTGTTTCAAATGCTAAGTTTAACATTTTGGAAACGTGTAAACGTCCTACCCGTTATTGAGATGTAAAGTATGATCAGCCGACTTAGGTCATTGAAAATTTAACAATAAATGCATAAGAGCGCTTAGTTTGAGTAATAACGGCGTTTTAGTGGTGCAAAATGAAATTGGACGAGGATCACGTCACATTTACCATATACGTATAATAAAGACAATGCTAACAACCGCACCTTCTTAATTTTTGTCTTCTGTATAGAGAAGATGCAGTTGACAATAGTACGTGTAACTATTGTGGTTTAGAAATTTTAGGGTGTAGAGCATATATAAAGTCCAACTACGTTCTGGACCTTCCTTTAGTTGTTTGTGATAAATTCTTAAAGCAGTCGTAACAAGTCATCCATATCTAACAATCCACAAATTGTCAGAATATCTGTCGATACCCAGAATCGAAACAATAATACTCTTTAAATTTGTTAATACCTTTCAAAATTCAGAACTGAATCAATTTTGGAAGCAATATGACGAAAAATTGAAATGCATCCTGTAATGTCAAGCTTTAAAGGATAACTGCTGAATCATAGTATTCTCCACCAATTTCAAAAGTTTGTGTCCACAACAATTTACGATCGGTCATAATAGAACATAAAAAAATAATTTACTGAAGGATGCCTGGACCTCAGCAAACCTTAAGTCCGAACTCTGCTGTTGGAAACAACTTATAAAAATGCTGCAGCGCATGTCAATAACAAGGGCATTAATAACTGTTTTAATGACTTGACAAAAATTGCTGGACTTTCGTTTGGACGTGTTACTTCATCCGGCACATTCTACAAATCTTGGTAACTACACACTGCGTATTTTTATCGTTACAGAACTTCCGCTCTCCGAATTTACAATGACTGAGAAGACTAAAATGGACACACGAACATGTTGTAACGTGGCGCGTTATCGGCTCAAAACAACTTACCAGACAGAAGGCATGATGTCATATAAAATAATAGCCATATGCGAAATCCTAAGCATTTTACTTTGTTTCTCGGCTTCTTTCTAGCTACTCCTCCAAGATTTATTATCCTGCCGCCCCGTGGCGGGGGCCACTGATCGGAATGGATGATTTACGTCGAGGGACTAGTTCTTCCTTGGCCATTCTACTATGCCCAGCTAAAGCAAAGCATGGCAGGTCAAAACTCTTCAGGATATCTTCTTGCTGATCGGATATCACAATTCCAGAGCCTCACTGATCTTTCCTCTGTTAGCTTTTACTGTACGCTTTCTCTGTGGTTTCTTGCGGAGGATGAGCCTCACTATGAGCAGAAACAAGAGTTGTAACTGCTCATAGTGAGGATGAACCACTCTATGAGCAGTTACAACTCTTGTTTCTGTCTTACCATGGTGAGAATAATTTCTATGCGTTTGTTGTGCATGGAGACGCCGTAAGGTTGGAAAGCATGGACGGGAGTAACTTAGTTATCCCCGCTAGTATCAATCGGTTGGTCGCTAATGCTTCATGTCAATAGCTTAGGGATAGGCTTTTGAGAGCTCTAGGTTTCGGAAACGCTGACTCTGGGGCTTCAAACCTGTGTGCAGGTATGCTAGCGCTAATAGAGGGATATGTTTTCTCGTTAGGCTCCTTAGTATGGGGCGGTTGCATCCGAAACTTTCTTTATAATAATATAGCTACTTTAAATTCTTCTCAAAATCGCAATGAAACGAAAAATTCTGGAAATATTAAGAGAATGTACTTCTTATATTGTCAGCGAGAGAATCTATTCTGGGTCATTATTGGTCAGCTCGAAAATCTATAAGTGTGTTATGTGAACTATAAGTGTTTTTTAATGTCTAGTGTGTCTATAAGTGTGTCATGACCTCAGCTGGAGAGACAAAAAGTATAGAAAGCTCCGCTAAGATTTGCTGCTCATCGAGACGATAGCTGATGCACATTCCTCTTCCTCCTAAAAGTGACAAGAATTTCCCAGAATTAGATTAGTAGGTCTCCACATAATTCTTTGAACACGTCCAGAGGTATCATTTCAGAAAGAGTCCCGATGTCAGTCTCTGAGGAAGAACATTTAAAAAAACTGGTTGAGCAATCATCTGTGGGAATTAAAATCCCTAGCGATGAGCAACTTGTTAACACAAAGCATATTATTCTCATGTTCTCACCTACAGAACAACCAAGTCTATTAAGGCGGGATACTTGAATTTTTTCATCAGAACTTACGTGCTGAATCCATTTTAATGACTTCAGTGTCAGCCGTATGCCTCGAAAACCTCGTTTATCCTCGTGACCGGTCATGGAATTCAGGATTGCATTGCTGATCAAAAATGTGTAAACTGTTATGCTGACCATTAGTCATACTCCGCAAGCTGCTGTAAATGGAAAGAAAGTAAATAAATACTACATATAAAAGTTATAAGAGAATCTCCTAACTTGAAGCTAAGAAACTGTTTAACGCCGGTTAACTAAGACGTATCAGTGAATAAGTACCCAAACATCTAACAGGATACAGAAAATGCACCTGAATAAAAAATAACTGGTAGAGAAACGTTTTCAAACCTCCTAACACATATGGGGGATTACCATAATTCCTTTCACTTTCTTCCACTTAAGAACGATTGAGAAGAGATATGATATCCAGGCGACCTAGTTCACGTGAATTATCGACTACCACGCTTTAGTTCAGGTTCACTGTAAACATTTAAGGTTTTACGGAGCAGAAAATGTAAAAAAGTTAAGTTATCCCATGTGATTTGAACTTCTGATTGCCGGTTGCAACCACCAGCAACACTAGAGCACGCAAGGAGGAATTTAATAATTCCTATTATTAAAATGTATGTTGAATGAATAATTCTAAACTTTCAATAGCTTAAAAGCAATTTTAATACTCAAATTAAACTATTTTTTTATATTTTATAAGAAACAAAAATATATTTATTAGAATGCCAGATTTAACATTTTCAATTATGTATAATTTTATACGCTCATAACTAGAAATTCTTCATGAATTAATTTTTTTATGTCTAATGAGCAAAATAAATAAAATAGAAATATATGAAAATAATTGGTAATATCACTCTTATTTTAGTTTATATGATGTAAATAAGTGGAAGCTGTAATAAAGGAAATTATTTCACTTATGATTTTAATTTAAAAGCAAAAACAAAAACAACTATGCGCAAACAAATAACTTATTTGTCGAAACTCACTTTCCCTCGTTAGAAATATTGTATTGCTGATAAATGTTTACATGACATTTAATCTACAATATTCAGGAATACTTGACTGTTATATTAATATGGGTATCGCGTATTTCCATGAAATCTAATCTTACAATTCCCAATTTAAGTTCCACGTGCTTTTAGAGAAACAGCATTAACTATATTGTGTTAAAGATTACTATATATGCAAGAATAGAAGGGAAGGGATTTTACATCAGTTAAATTTCAAATTGCTAAAATTAGCTGTATCAAGGGAGGCATATAGGGAACAAGTCATGTTTTAAAATCAAGACGCAATTTTCAAATATATAATTTTCGCTTGATTCAAACTGAAAAATGAGACAATCATATTATAACATTTTCAAATTCAACTAAATTTGAAATCGGTATTGAACCGATACTTAAATAAATTTAAATTGCGATAATCTAACGATAAGAGTAGCAATTAAACTCTTTTTGCAATTCGTTTCGACAAAGGCATATAAATGGCCAAAAATATGTGGGAATGTGTGCTGTATGTGACTTATCCGATAATACCCATCAAAACAAACCCACAAAATTCATCGTGGAAAGGAGTGCAATGTTACGCCTGTCGTTGGCAAGAGCCTTGAACACCGTACTGGTGACAGTACGACTTCGTTCAGTTCCGTCCCCATTTTTGATGGAGAGCACCCCTGGAAAACGAGTGCGAGGATCTCCCACTCCCCTTCCCATACCACTAACCTCTCCAGAAGTCTTTCGGCTAGCTGCATATTAAGCGCTTCCCTATGGCGCGCGGACACTATACATTTACAAACAGGCATGCATGCCTTCTCCGAACCCGAACCCATGCGTACTGCAGTAGGTTTCTCTAACCACTATACCGTCTAGTGAGAGTGTTTGCCAGTGCATCAAAAGATTCAAGAATAAATGCTGTTAAGAAGGCATTGCTGACCCATTCTCAGTTGAGATCATACATACTTGAAAATTTGCATATGATATATTGCAGAGTTGCAATAAATTAGGCAAAGCATAGAAAATTTATTTGAATTGACTTGGATGAGAGTTACCTTACCTAAAGAAAAATTCTTACCGTTTCATGAATAATTCCTTTTTCTAATGCGGCTATTTGAAAGTATACGAATTTGAGAGTACTTTTCCTCGCGCGGAACATAAATCAAATTTCAAATGAAAATTGACAAACAGAATTTTATTTTAAATTGATTATTCATATTGTCATTTTTACATTCTATTTCATTTGAATACTCTAATTTCAATTATTCCGTGAGATACTGTAATACCGTAATATAATTTGTAAGTGGAAGTTCTGTAATTTCAAACTTAGTCATGTACGAGCAGAAATATTATTAAAAAAAAAGAAAAAATTTTAAGTTACAATACATTTAACTACGACTATGAAAATTAAAAAGGATTTTCATGTGTTTTGTTTTATGCATTTAACCTGTAAAATGAGGAAAGGGAGAAAATTCTGTCTTTGAACACTGATAAATAGTTCTTTTTAGTCTGGCATGAGATCGCACCAAATTCATTTGGTTTAGAAATGAAGTCTCTCAAATAAACTCAATAAATGCTGGCAAATGCACAATAGCTGAAATTACCGAAATATTTTTAGAAAACCGCCAAAATTCTAGAAATTGCTTTAAAATTCACAAACACTTACGCTAGGAAAATTATTATTTGATCAGTCCCATGATCAAAAGACAAGCATTTACGAGGATTAATTTGACTATTAGCGAACAATTTGTGACAAAAACGTCAGGGCTAAATAAAAATATGTATACCAAATTTTGGAAAATTCCTGAAGGATATTGTATTATTAAAAGGACATATAAACTTATAATGTCAAGAAAACTGGATCGGTAAAAAAGAGTTAAAATTTAATTTCTTAAAATAACACGGTCTAGCAATAAATAAATACAGAAATAAAATAGGGAAATGTAAACATGTAAAACACGTCGAATAATCGAGAATTTACAACAAGAATGCAAGCTAAAATGCATCAAGATTTTCAGATGCGAAACTAACGGAACAAGTACTTGTTGCTATTCATTAGCGGGGAGATATTTTATAGTTTATCCATCAATCTAAGGGTAAGCCAACGCACTGCTCTAGGCAAGAGCCCATCTTAAAAGCGTTTCCTGAAAGCGAAACCGACCTTTTTGAAGGATGTTGTTAAACAAAAATACAGCCGTTTTCAAAGTATTTTGTTCTGAAGGATCAGCTCGTGAATAAGTTAAATAATTTTTAAAAATTTTTCGAAAAGAATTTTGAATTATAACCTATAAAATTTTAAGTCATCTTAAAGTAGATGTATTTCTTAGCATACCAACAAAAAATTAGAGCTTTTTATTCAAATTTCCAAAGATATACGAGAAATTTACAAATTGGCGCATTTTGAAATTTGGTATATTTCTTGAAAGCGATAGTAACGAAAGTGTGGTTACTATCGCTTTGTTAAAACTATTTGAAACTAGGAATGTCACATTTTCCCCCTATCCACAACGTAAAAAGGTAGGAATAATGTGCCTTTTTTTTCGCTCGTACACAATGGAAGGGAAAGGAAAATAGGTTGCCATACATTAAGAAGTTCGCTAAGTGAATTATTCTTGTCTGAAACTGTAAGAAATGCGCAAAGTTAAATTTTTGAATTTCTCCATAAATTTCGCACCAAATTTTACAAAATGTAATATTTAGGCGTAATTTGAGACGTAGAATCGAAATATGGAAAAAATTGGTATGTTATTTCAGAAAAAGTCATTTTGTGTCAAAATACCTATATTAGAACAGAGCTATGTATAAATCTAATAGATATCCTAAGTCGCGCTTTCGAGACATGGAAAACGCAATTCGAATTTCGTCAATCGGCGCAGAAGAACCGGAGATGTAGAAATGTTCTTTTTTTCGCAGTGTACGAGTTGCGCAGGTGGGAGAGTTTAAAAGCATGATTGCTCGTGCCGTAAGGTTATTTAAATGAATCTGTCAACTTGGATGGGCCGTATTTGACTAGAGATGGCTCTGAGACGTAACCGGCGGCAGTACGAACAAGTTTTGAACTTTGAGAAGTTACGTATAGTAGGCTTCAGAGAAGCAAGTTGGTCGAACAGGCGTATTAGCCGCTACCTCCGTCGAAGCAATATGGTAGTTCTCAGTGTTAGCGACGGATTGAATCACGGAAGGAATATTCTATCGTCGCGAAGGGTCAGAGCGTCCTAGGAACACAAATCAGGCCGAAGATCACGCAATCATAAGAGCGGTCACGCACCAACAACGCCGCTAGTATTCTTTCGACGCCATTTACCACCTTCCAGCCTTCAGTGGTATCAAAGGAAACTATTCGAAAACTGACCCTGGTATATGCTGCTAACGTCCATTAAAACGTCTACCACTGACCCCACATCACAGGCAGTGTCGACTGGATTTTTGACGAACTCGGGCAAGCTAGAGTGTGGCCGATTGGAGGCCTGGGACTTCAGCGATGAATCCCGATTAACCTCTTCCCATGGGCTCGAAAAATACTTGTGTTCCTTCTCTGAGGACTCCTGGCTCAGTGGTTATGGAAAGGGGGAAAATTTATCAGATCGAGTCTTAACGACGAGGTGATTAGTGCTCTTTTCTCGGCAGGTAGGGAAACGGTCAGTATTTCCTTTCAGTCCAGTTCCAAAGCTCCAGGCGTTAGAATGCGGGAAGTATTCTAATCGCTTTCACACAGATGAATGCAGTTTTCCACGAAACGCAATTTATTATTTTATCTTCAGATGAAATATAAGCTAAAACTGGAAAATTTTGTCCCATAAAATCGTTTAATTTTATGATTAAAATAATTTTTAATGTTATATTGATAATAGTTTGAATTTTCGGTTATGAAAGAGATCAAATTAATTTTCTTATTTAGGATAATCTTAATTTTTATTTAATTCTTTGAATTATTAATTTAATGTTTTATTATTTATGATTAATTCAATATTCGGTTGTATAAATTCTTTAATTTTAGGGAAAAACAGATGCTTCAATGAATTCTTATTATTTTTTTCTTTTATTTGAATTTAATCAAGATTTCTGCGTTTTACGAAACGATCAAGAAAAGAGAACAAATTTTGCTTAGTCATTCTCTCGCTCAAGATGGCGTTACTTCCGGAGAAGTTTCCAGAAAGAAATTGCCTTGTTCCGGTTGTCCTTTAGGACAGGAAGTATGTGACGAGGAACGAAGGATGTCATTTCACCTACGCTGGAGGTAGTTTAATTGGCGATTTAAGTGTCCCGTCGTTTGGCTGCAAAAACGGAAATTTGCGGGCGAAATATCCAGCCTTCATAGTAGCACACCATGAAGTATCATCAAGTAGTGCTCACATCAGTATGATGAAGTAGTATCACACCATGAAGTAGTACTCACATCATATTTTTGGAAGAAGTGAAGGAGGATTTTCGATATAGATCACTTTTTCTCGGGTGTGCTCGGTAAGTGATGGTTGTCTATAAGGTGAGCTGCGAAGGCTAAGAAGGCGGGAAGCTGCAACTATGATCCCGACCTGCTTTTCCACTTCCTCGGAAAGTTATCCTCGGAAATGGTGCAGATTTCGTAGAATATCCTACACTGTAGACTTTACTTCATGATGTGTTGCCCTGTCGTGAACGGGTCTTCTTTTTTTAATCGTCAATCAGAGAGCCATTAGGCTCTGTCCCTGTTACGTCCATGAGCAATTCGAGTTGTCGTCTGATTTACCGTTTGAACTGGGTCTGGATTTTTCTATTTCGGTTGGAATAGATATGGCTCAGCATAAGCTCCAACGAACCCAGGACAGTTTTCACCAGATTGCTAGCTATGACAATGTTGCCGCCAGTCGCATCCTGATATTGTAGCAGACTTACGGTGTTTTTCACTGCGACCTTTTGTGATTTTTCCTCTTCATGACACAAGGATTTGGGTAGCTCTCCGGACTGAGTTGTCGACATGGTCTAATTACAAGTCTCCAGAGGGGCACCAAAGAATGGAAAGTCGTCAAACAGTTAAGTCTTCCTTTATTATTTTTCTCGCCGAGTACTGAAATGACACCTGATGTACTGACTCGAGTACTGGGCCTGATGAGTATATGGTTATTAAAACTAGTATGAACAATAATTTTGAAAAGCTCTATGGCGGGCAGATTTTAATTATTACACTATGGAATTTTCGCCTATTTCGTTATCCTTGTAAGTTACGTAAATTTTGGCTGAAAGCTTCTTATGATTAATAAGGTAAATTTTTATGAAATAATTATTCGTCTAGATGTTAAATTAGTGTTTGAAGCAAAAGAGGAATCGTACCTATTTCCTTCTTCCGTTGCCTTAATAGCTTGTATTGAAATAGCATCTATGTATGCCATATTTGTAATTTGTAACCAGAAATTTAATTAAATTAAATATGATAGTATAATAGATAATCTTTTGGAGAAATAGTAACGTGAAATACCTTTTGACAAGAGAAGACATAATAAACATGGTACTAATTTGAATTTATGTTATGTATGTTTTAGTGAAGTACATTTCATTTTCTTTTTGTCCGACCCTTTTCATAGCTCGGTCCCGGAAGAGACATATCTCAACGCGATGTCTATAAATATGTACGATCACAATTAAGTATTTCATTTGCTAACTAGATGGTTTAAGATTTAAATTGTTTAACTTATTCATAGCTTCACCAGATAATATCGTGAGCACAAAATTCACGATATGACGTTAATTTGCACGCAGGTTATGTACTAAAAATAAACAAAGCAATCAAAGTTAAATATATTCACTTTTCACAGTATAGAAAATTCAGTGACTTAAAATATTCAAGCATTTCCTTCGAACAATATTTACATTTTCATTTTAAGTAGTATAATTATTTTGATATTGAAGAGCAAATTAAATAGACTTTATTTATTACAAGTGTAATTTAAAAGGCATTTTCGAATTCCCAAATGAGTGTTACTGTTTTTGCACCTCTGGTAAAATTCATTTCTGGAGAAACAGAGACTGGTCACTGCGTTTGTACTGCATTGATTCATTACTGCATTGAAGAACACGTGCACTAAGAAAAATTTACCAATGCACGAGGTAAGAATTTTTTTTTAATTTATTTTTCTTCCATAAGAAGTTTCTAATAGCGGTCCCAGGCTTGATCTGCCCATTAATCAGGGATGTAAGATCCTTAATTTTTTTAACCTCTTCATAGTTTTAGGTTCAGGAAAGAAATGCAGAAGTAAACGCTGGAACTTTAGAAAATAAAATCCTTGTTGAGTTCAGTTTTAATGTATTGAATGAAAAAAAAATTTAATTTTTTCACATACAGATATTAGATATTAATTTTACCTTAGAATAGAAGGTCAATACTTATTCTTTGATTTATATTCCTGC
>KK115555.1:400522-439143 GCA_000611955.2 Stegodyphus mimosarum
TTTCTTTGAATGTGAAATTTCATGTTCAGGAACGCATTAAAATTTCAAAAAATAAAGATCTTTGTCGAATGGCGAAATATTTCTTAAGTTTTTATGAGCTGCATTTTTAGGAAGCTAAAATCGCCTTTAAGATATTAGATTGCTATGTAAAATTTTCAGATCTCAAGCTTTTTATTGTTGCTTTCTTTTGGAGTAATAAAGCTGGGAATGAAGATTCGTGCTAAAGATTAAATTCAGGGAATTAAAAAAAAAAGATACATATCTGAATTCCTGTATATATGCTTAGTATCCTAATATCTTGTTTGATTCCCTCCAAAACATAATTCTGAACCAAAAATTAATTACTTTCTTAATACTACCTGTGACTCAGTGATCAAGACCTCTGAATACTGGTAGTTCGACTTGGGTTCGAGGCCAGGCTATCGTGCTGGCTGCATATTCACAAAGCCTACAGACCCTTTTCCTACGGTCTGCTCTCATTGGACGAAACACCTGCTTGGCGGTCATATTTGGAATAGTGAGTTATCGCCTTGCAGTCTTCGTAATTAACTCCAAACATACATTGTGGGCTTTCCAGTAAAGCGAGGAGAAACAGCGTTTATTTCATTCGATATTTTTTTTATTTTATGAATGAAAGCTAAGCGGAATTGTGTGGAATATATTTTAAATAACTTACTGATCTTATTAATAGTTTATTTGTATTTGGTTAAAGAATAAATTTAAACTGTTAAAAGTACGAGAATTGTTTTGCAAGAAAAAGTATTTACATGGAAATGGGATATGTGCTTTTTTCGTCATTTCTGTTAGAGAGAGTCTGTTATGTAAATTTACATAGCGCATGTATTATACAAATAAAAGAATATTAAAAAAATAACCCAAATGAAAACATTCTATAAACATTTAAAGGCGTCGGATACCTATTCTTTTTACTTAAATTATGAGTAAGTATAACTAAAATTATATTTTATTCCATTATGCGCTATTTCTATTGTAACGCTTTTCGGGATCTTGGATCGTAATCTTGTAACTAGTATTTACTACAAAGAGTACAAACCAGTAAATAAAAATAAAAAACATTACCCTTAACAAAAATAGAGAAAATAAAAGTGTTAAATTTTTAACTCTGTACCCGAAGGCGAAAAAACCAATAATAACAAAGCCATAAGGTGAGGATAAAAACAAAAATAAGTCCGTGCAGTGAGAGTTTGTAAAAGATACGAACGGGATTAGAAACCCCGATTTAGAAGTGCAAGAATTTTTTTTTGTGCTCTGTACCGTTGAACTGCGGTTCCTTCTCCGACTTTCGCACGCTTTTCGGTACAACACGCTGATATACAAATAGCAAAGGCAATGAAGCAAAAGTCGCCAAGCACAAGATTCTGTAACCCTACTTTTCCTGTATTAACCAATCAGAGCAAACAATAGCAGAAATGGCCTGTAGGCTTTGTGAATATGCGTGCTGGCTGCATAGTTGTTTTTCCCATGGGAAACGTGAATACGAGAAAGTTTCCCTTAAAAGTTCTTTACGAAGGCATCCTTTCCCTTAGGTAGGCAGCCTCGTGTGATTTTCCATATTCAATCAACCTAAACTAACGTATCTACTCTCTGAACGAATTGATACAAACAATATAACAACGGGTAAATTAATGTTTTGAAACTTTTTCAAAATTTTGAATTATAAAATGTTCTACACTAATTGCTTTAATAAAATCGTACTTCATTTGCCGCAGAGTTGAAATTTATTTTGTCATCAAAATTATTCATAAAATTATTCATGTCATCAAAGTTATTCAAAATTATAAAATTATTAACAATTTCTAAACAGTTTTTTCAAGGTCAAAAGCTTAGCTTTCTTATTTCGAATATAATCTTATATTTATTTGTCGGGTAAAGAAAAGTTTACCTGCCTAAGCGAAAGGGTTTCTGTGGACGTCTTTCGAAGGAAATTGGCTCATGTACCTTTCATATATGTGAGAGAACACGAAAAGTTCATGCAGTCACTCCGTTCATCGGAATTTGAATCTTGGTTGAATTATCAGCGTTAAAGAAATTTTATCCCCTCGGTCGCTAGTTACCATTTAGAATATAACAACTCAAAATTTCACTCAAGTAAAGAGTAGTTGTGGATTGTACGCCATTTAGAAATAACATTAATTTTCATCACCTGAAGCGTTTATATTCATTACACTGCTTTTACATGCATATTAAAAAAATGCAATAAATTGAAAAAATAATTATGAAAAGAATTAAACAAAGAAAATTTCCTTAACGTTTAGTCATTATTTAAAACCGACCTCGAAAAAATGATAAATATCAAGTGAAACACTGAACAAAAGTGCAACAGCAAAAAATTGAAGGAAGATCTTAAAATGCAAACGCGTGAGAATCGAAGTAACAAATTATTCTCGGACAATTCGCTACCCATTAGCAGAATCCTACAAAAGAACGCTCTCTCTGAGGTTTTGTAAAATAGTCTTCTCCTCAAGCGCTAAAATTGCTACCCCTGTACGAGCGAGAATCTATCCCGAGACCCCAGTTACTGTAAACTTAGCGTGGGACGCATATGTATGTCATTTAGGAAAAGGTTAAGTCTCAGTCCTGATGACTGACGCACACTTGTCTGGAAGAGGCCAGGTCAACGGTCCGAACCGGCATTTGTTGTAGAACGGCATACGGCAATTACACAAGGTGTAGGGAGCGATTTGTTTGGGCACACAATCACCTCTAATCATCCTTCAAGGCACTATGACGGCTCGCAGTTACGTAGACGAGTGTACTGCCTATAATATCAAGTCGCCCAGGTGTCATTTATCACCAAGACAATGCTCGTCCACGTACTGGGGAGTCTCCCAATGTCTTCAAAGATGTGACATACTCCCGTTCATCAGACCTCTCGCCAATAAAGAACGTGTAAAACATGCTTGGGAGGCAACTATACCTGTCACGGAGTGTCGGTATATTGACTGTCCAGTTGCAAAGGTTATGGTATGCTCTTCCAGAAGGGATCGTAGGTGACCTACTTGATTCGATATCACTTCGGGTTTCGGCTTGTATAGCCCCAGAGTTGGTATACAACTTGCTTATTTGTAACCTTTTTCATGCCATTACTTCTTAGTAAAACGATCTTCTGTTCAGAATTTGTTTATCGCCTCATACACTACATACATATTATTAAGTTACGTGATAGTAAATCCTTTCCTTTTGGGTGCATATATTTTTTGTGACAGATTATATTTTAATATAGATACGGCCTATGATACTACGTGGAAATACCGCATTCTTTGCAACCTGGGAAATATTGCCTTAAGAGGAAAGCCGATTTTCATTAAACATTTTCTGTAGACTTGAAAGTTTCACGTGAAGATTGGCTCAGTAATCTGTAATGATCATCTCTGATGTGTTTTGTCAAGAGAAGGATGTTTTTGAAGGCAGTGTGCTAAATTTCACTCTCTTCAGCTTAAAAATTAATTCTGTTTCAAAACAGCATCTCTCTCGTTTGTATCGTTGTTTGTGTTGTGTGTCTCGTTGTATGTTCTTTGTGTGCTTTCGTTTGTGTGCTTTGTGTGCAAGGCCATCTTGTTGTTATATAGACATTCTGGCTTCAAAATTATTCCTAGATGTTTTGGTTTCCTTGATAGGAAATGTAGAGTAGATTTATTATCAAGAATTAAAATAAAAGATTTTTTTAGCTTTCTGTATCTGTGGCAAAGAAACAGTGCATGCTTTCTCTTCCGTTAACGAGAAGCAAGTTATGAGAGAGCCCGTAAGTGATGATTGATACAAAAGTGTTTTTTTCCTACACTGAAGATAAGTTTCAGTTTTACAGATGCTTAAGAAGCGACTGAGTAGTAAATGTTTCCAACCTACACGAAGAAAGTTTTCCGGCTTTGCAGACGCTTAAAAAATGGCTGATAGTTTAAGGTTCCTGATTGAATTTGAGCAACCTTTTTGTGCTTACGAGACATTATAAAGAGACTGTTTAGAGCTGCTTATTAGTTATAGTCTTAGAATAATACCTTCCGATCATTATTAAAAGCAGAGATCTGGGCGAGGTTCCTGTCTACGAAGTGTAATAAGGATTTCCATCGGAGTTCACATTCCGGGAGTATTTGTGACAAATTGTGAGACGACCGTGTGTTATGTTCATGGCTATGGTGTGAGATACAGAGATTGCTTAAGACTTTACCAAGCGTAATGCAAATAATTTTTTATTGAAGAAATACGGAAGCCTGCTCATGTAATCATACTTTACATCCTTCTTGCATGTAGTGATGAAGATTATGTAAAATAAGTGATGATTATTTAAATTAATGTTAAAATATGAATACCTATTTTGGAAGTTAGTTCCGAGATTTAGATTGTCTTATATGTTTATTGCTAATTCATGTGTTGTGGTACGTAGCGACCTGTACAAAAACAATGCATATACTTGTATCTAGTATATGTGTTTTCTAGGATTATGTTTTCTGTCGACGATATATACAATTAAGGAATTGTAAACTGTATTATGTAAATCGAACTTTGGGTAAACAATTACTCCGCACCCAAATCTAGCTATGCTACAATGTATACCGTTATTTGTCCTAAGCGTAGGCACTTTGCTAGAGCACTACATTATGTCTAATATCAGTACTGTAGAATCGTTTTGAAATTCCACCATGGGAGGCCTGGAAAATTCAGCCTCGTGATTTGTTCCAACATTGGGATAAATTTAACACTATTAATCAATTACTGGCTGATCTTTGTAGTCTATAGTCATAAAATTAGAGATCATATCTCTCTCTGTACAGGTCGATCAAATCCCGCAGATCACGTTGATGGAACCTTTTAAGTGGAAAAGCCAATCGGGTTTCGATTGCACCCAAAGTTCTCTGTTTACGGTTTATCAGGTTTGGTTTAAAATTTATGTATTTGTGTTGCGATGCGCGCTAGCATGCTCTATGACAATACTTGTGCAGTGACAAAGCAGTATATAAAAAGGATTTTGCGTTACCATAGAAGTTGTTAAAAAGAAAAAGTGGACGTTCGGATAATTTGTTTTCATATGTTTGTTATAATGATTTGTTTTGACTTAAGTTTCTGGTTAACTAAATGGTGCATAGGCCGAGAACTTTGTATGAACCACCTGTTGTAAAGTAAACACTTATTTTTCGTAAATCGTCGAAACAGTCAAATGGAGGTGTGGATTCTATAAAAGACTCATAAGGAGTATAAAAGACCCTTTAAGGAAAATCCTTGAGAATACTACTTGTCTTAGCTTCGAGGAAATGACGACTACTCTTACAAAGCATTCGTGGGTGTGTTTAAACCTTATGTATTTGAGCTGCGATGCACACTAGCACGCTCTGTGTGTACTACACAGTCGCAAAGTAATATATAAAATATATTTTACCATAGCAGTCATTTAAAATTTAAAAGAAAATTAAAAATGGATGTTTGGATAATTTATTTTTTGTTTATGTTTGATACTTTGTTTTTGATTGAAGTTTTGGGTGAAGTAATTTTCCTCTCGGAACACCACTGAAGGAATTTCATTATCTACACAAATTCTCTGAGCGCATTAACGTGACTGAAAGATCCTGCTTATAGATCCCATCCCATTATTGCCGAAACTCTGAGCTAAATCCCATTCTAAAATCTCGGGGTATCAAATTCTCTACTCCTAGAACCCTGTCCGCGCTGGCATAAAAGGAAATTAATTAGCAGATATTACAGCTCAGATTACTTCTCCAATGTTCAATCTTCAGGTCTCCTTCGTAGATATCAGAGCATTTATCAAGTATAAAATTCTCGATAAATGGCAGGTGCATTGAGATGATCAACAAACAATAAACTGAGAAGTAGTAAATCCACTATAGAGCATTCGCCGTTAACGCTAAATCGAAGGGAAGAAATACACTGGTGTGCAAAAATTAAGGATAAGACAGGTTTTTCAATATAACGTTGTGCAATAGCTTTCCAAATCAAAAAAAAATAATACCACAAGATCCCCAAGGTATAAGAACATGCGTAATGTAAGCAGAACGTCCCAAAAAAGAAATCAGAATGATAGAAAGAAACTTTATTGAAAACGCAGAATGGAGGACAGTGCAACAGAAGGCCGAAACATCCATATGACAGATGCTCAGCAATAATGAGCCTTTAATAGGGATGTGATCTCCCCTGACCGCTGTGCGGGTTTCACATCATTTGTCCATGCTGAATATGAGGTTGTCAATGTGTTGCGCAGTCTTTGCTGCCCATTTCTCTTGTAGCACCAATCGCAGCTCCGGTACCGTTAATGGCGATAAGTTACGTGCTGCCACGCGTCTTCCTAGAACGTTTATTATATGCTTGATGGGATTTAGATCCAGAGACCTTGCCGGTCAATCCAGGTATTCAGTATCCTCACTCTTCAACAGGTCTTCGACAGCAACTGCGCGATGAGGTGGAGCGTTGTCGCCCATAAAGAGGAACTGAGGACACATAGCATCTTTGAAAAGACGCATGTAAGGAAGAAAAACCTCGTTACAATAGCAGTCCCCGGTGACTGAGCTTCCTTGGAAGATTGAAGGTTGGTTCGGCTACCAAGCATTATGTCTCCCCAAATAAGCAATCCGCGACCTCCAAACCGGTCCCTTTTGACGATGTTGAAAGGGTTATTGCGTATTACCCTGTCTTTCCATATATGTATGCGTCTAGAATCGCAACTCAGACTAAATCTTCTCTCATCCGTATGGAGTAATGAACCTCATTCTTTATCTATCCAATTCTGGTGTTCCCTCCACCACAGAAAACTCCTTCCCCGATGAGGAGACCTTAATGATACTCCTTACAGGTCGTCATGTAAAGAGACCATTGTGCAGCCTTCTGGCCATGGTAAAACGCAATATCTGTCATGCAGTTTGCCTGTGTCCGTGTGTCTTGAGATTTCTTCTGCTGTTTGCTGACTGTTTTTGTTTCTTGCCTATAGGGCAATATATCTGTCGTCCGCTGTTGTGGTTACTCGTGGACGACCACTGCTGAACTGTCAATCCTGTAGATTGAAATGCTCTCCAACGCCGTGAAACAATGCGGTGAGCAATCCCGAATTCCACAGCCATACTTGTCACACTTTGAACTTCCTCAGTCTTTTCAATGATTTGACCTCGAGTAAAAGCATACAGATGTCGTTTAACAGACTTATTCTTCCACATTTCACACTAATGCAGCAACTCAACGTCGTTTAAACTGATATATGCGGAGCAATATCTTTCCCAAAATGCTGAGCTCACACCTCCAACCATCTTTACACCCCTCCGATACTTTCCCATTACGTCTAGCTGCATGTTATGCGCATGTGCATACCTGACCCTAGTTGATCTTCTGATTAGTGTTTCAGTCTGCTCTGCCTTTTTGTTCTCCTGATAAACTAGTTTTTTAACTTCATGCTTAATTTTTGCACACCAGTGTACTTTTAACATTTTGAAGTACTCTTATTAAGAAGAACTCTTAAGAAGTAATATCTCTTAACTGTTTGAGAAGCGGTCACTGTCGACTGATTCATGAGCATTTTCGTAAAGGCGAGAGAGACCTGTATCATGGATATGGGTGTTGGACAATGAGTTGTATCTGCTTAAGGAACTATTGTGATGTTTAAACGCTGAAGTATTTTTATCGTATTGCCTTTGTTTCCATCGCCAAGGGCCTTTGCGTGTGAAGAAGGTGAAAGTTTTTCATCCCAAAGAAAAAAAAATATTTGCTTATTCATGGCTTGTTTATTGGATTCAGATAACAGGAAACAAATTCACTACAAGATCCACTTTGTCTAAATTGCAACGGTATTCTGACAGTTCACCATATTTTACTGAAATGAGAATGTTTTAAATATTTTCGCCTAAAGCATATTAATTGTTTGAGTATGGATTTAGAAAACTTAATAGAAGACAATTTCATTATAAATTATTCTAACCTTTTAAAATATACTGTTTAAACGTTTACCTGAAACTTGTTTTTACTCTCAGTTTTATTAAACCTAAACTGTATTATAGCTGCACACCTGCAGTATTTAAACAACGCATTTTAATCTCTTCATTTAACTGCTCTTATATTTTATGGTTTTCCCTATGATTGGTTATAGGTATTTTTCACATTTCTGTCAATGTTTCGGTCTTATTTTTCTGATCCCTGACATAGTCTGTGGTGACCGCAGTAGAGATATCTTCATTTTTCCTTAGTTTCTATTTTACATGTGGCTTTTTAAACAATCCTACATTTTGTTCTTGATCTCCCAATACCTGTTGGATTATTGAATTTTTGAAGTTGTCGACTTTTAATTTCGCTTCAACCGCTGGTTCGGAGCATATCACCTTGTTAGGTTATGCCCCAAAAATTGCAGTACAAGTAAACAAACAAACTCTTTCTAACGAAACGTTATTAAACGTTTGTAGAGAAACAAAACATTTGTGATCAGAAATGAAGTGGAGATACTGTGCATTTAGCTTCTTCACTTTGCAGATTTCAGTCCTCATACTTCTGTTTTTCTCTAAACGCTTGTAGTCTCGAAGACTTGTTTAAATAGAATAAAGCCCTAGACATCTCTCTGTCTAACAGAAAGGACGAATTCCTAAAGAACCGACATTCTTAAGGGAAACTGGTTTGTAGTTATTACATCTGGTGAAACTTCCATCTAGTCAGCTCATTCGCAGGGAATTGAATCGGAAAATATTATGCTTGACAATTTTATCTACTTGGCCATTTAGGCAATAATACCCAAAGTGAACTTTGATTTTTAATTTCAACTATTCTTGGAGCATGTTCTTGGACATTTTATGGTGAAGATAAGCTATAATTGATATTTTTTACTTTCTTAAAGAAATTTTAACTGAGTTTCATATTTAGCTATTGATCTCAAATAAAAATAAATTGAACTTTAAGCAAAGTGTTAAAGTTTTACGGAAGAATCCTAGGAAATTTAAGAAGTTCAATAAATGTATTTTAAACAGAATACTTTTTTAACTACAATATTTGCCATTCTATTTGGCTTAAGATATAAATTAAGTTTAAAACGGTTTAGATAACTATGGTATTAGTTATACTCCTATAATTATGCAAATTTTCATTTCACTGTTAATATGTAACTTACGAAGTTTCTTCTGTCGGAATACATATCGTCTACCTTTTCAAATTATCCCTCTCAAAATAAATTCGCTCATCTTATGCAGGTCTTCAACTGGTATGTTTCGTATCTTTTGTACTATACCTTTTAAAAGTGTTTATTTTAAATAACAGTGCTCGCAAATTTCGCCATGCCACTATTTAGAAAAGCAATAGATAGGCAAAATAACTCAGATTCCTAACAATTGCTTCTTTTGTAAAAACAAAGAATTATCTTCTTTACTTAAACAAATGTGATAAGGGTTTAGGTACAAAATATTTTTATGCTTTAGCAGCTTTTACGTAGATCAAAATATTGTAGTATAGATAAGAATGTCTTCTATAAAATGGAAATTTTAACTGAAAAATATCTCGAACTGCCAAGAGTAAGTACTTAAAGAAAAAGATAAAACAAGGATATATTAAGAACGCATTAAAGGAAGCCTAATTAATGGAAAGGATATAAAAAGGTACATTAAGGAATTTGAAACCACAGGTGAAGTGATTTCGCTACTTAAAGGAATGGATAGCTTTCCTAGAACTTGATAGAAAGACTAAAGTAGCCTTTTATTATAAATGTGATTATATTCTGAAAATACTTGTCAGTTATTTGGAAATTCTTAATTATTATGGTCATTTAAGAAATATTATCTTTAAAGCAATTAAGCAGGATTTTAATTTTCGTTTATCGCGTTTAGAGGATTCCTATTTGCAAGTGTTTCAAAAACTGGAAAAGGCCAATGAATGTTAGCTTTGTATCAATGTTCACTTGCATGCTTTCTGTTTACGTACGTTAGAATAACTTTTTATTTTAACCACGTTTCATGTAAAACAAAAAAAAAATGTAGTTGAGAATTTCGGCTGATTGTTATACTTTATGTAGGCTAAATAGCGTTGCGAGTAAAGAACACTAATGCAAGATTTGGTTTATCTGATTTTGGAGAACGCTTAATGGATTGGTTATGACAAAAAAATAATGACTACAGTAGTGTACTTTCAGGAAAGGCTCTTTGAGGAAAACAAGGTAACATGCATCCACTTTACTCAGTCACGTGTTAATCTAGGCCCACATAATGGCGGCATGGATAAGACTGCTGAACACTTGTGGTATAACCTCAACCCAAATGTTAGTAAGTAGTTTGGTAACATAAGTGGTTTTTCGTATTCCTTTGTGTATAGAAAAATGAACTAGTTTTCCTTAGACATTCCCTTCACGAATGCATTACTTTCCTTAGGCAAGTAGTCCTACCATGCTTTAGTTAGATAAATATTGGTAATCTAACCTAGCACGTAATGTCTGTGTTTTACAATTTCAGTGGGTTGACCAATCCCTTACCTATTTGTTTAAGACAAGTGCCCCACAAGTGCTTATTAATTTCGAATAAAGAACTTTTTTAACTAGCGGATGAATTTGTATCTAATGAATTACCAATACATTGTTCTCTTGGCTTGGTGCCTTATAAGCTACCGAGTGGTTCAGACTGCCAATATTCAGGGATTCCAGCGACCCAGAAAAACGAGTTTATTGCATGGTTGGTTTTCGTCCGTTTAACCATGTGTAACGTGACTACGAACCACTTCCCTTTAAAATGTCCTCCATGAAGACATCCCTCTCCTTAGGAAGATAATCCTTCTATATCATCCATGTTCAGATTACCTAACCTAAACTTGGTTTAATATTTTCAACGAAGGACCATAACATCAGTAATATTTTTGCTACAATATAATACTAGCAGTTTTAGTTCGCGTAAGATATTAGTAAACTTAAACATTTAGCCATTTCCAAATGTTAAATTTCGTACTATAAAATACAGTTCTCGTTATTACACATGCTAAAAAATTCATCAGTTTCTTGTTTACAATCTTCAAGCAGTTTTGGATGTCTACTAGAGGTTGCGAGGTAAAATTCCTAATTTCTCCTACCCAGCAAACGAGCTGGTTACAGTATGGTTTTTTCTATGCTTAACGTGCATATCCCGCTAAGAATTACTCCCCGAAGGCATTTCCTCTTTATAGAAATAACCCGCGGGCCATAATTTAAATGATCCAATACATTAACTCAGGCTTTTCAAAAATTCTGATTTATCGTAGCTTTCCAATGAATGTTTCTATGGGCAATATAAATACGAATTTAAACTTTTAAATTATAACAATTTTAACATTTTGGAGCCTAGCGACGGTCATTTCGCCATTTCTAAACCTCAGCATTCAAACATAGCAGGACGTTAAATAGAACGTGTTGAAGTATGGCCTTGTCTCGTTAACCGCAATACAAGATGAATCGTTTATTTATTAAATTAATTCAGATATAATCTGTTAGAAACGTCTTTAAAAATAAGACTGCGTAAATTATGTATTGTTTTAGTCAAAATATGTAACAATGTTTTAAGTAACAATTGTAAACGCTGTAACTACAAGCAGAGCTTCAAATTATATATCATAAATTCAATGTACTTAGTACTATGAACTAGTTTCCATTCCTCATTTTGAAGAATATAACATTTCTTACGTTTCCATCAAATATGTTTTCGAAGGGGTTGCATATTAGCTTTACTTTCTTAAATATATATCCAAGAACATACTCCCGATTGTAAAGTTCTAAAAGTAAGGAACATAATTTTATGAATACTATAGGTATTTTACATCTTTTTATGTTGGTAGACTAAGGATTTTAATTTGTAGAAAAGTCATTATGCATTACACATGAAATTTTCCATAACTTAAGTTGCAGTATCGTCTAGAAAATTAGAGAATAAGTTTGTGGCTTATATTACTGATTAGTGCCTGTTATCCATCGATATTTCACATTTTCGACAACCTTTAAAAAGAAACTAAAAACAAAAATTGCTGCTATGTGCAATAAGTACTCATCACATTGCAAAATACTAATAAAATTATATAGCACTAAATAAGCATTCGCTACTAAATTTTAATATATACACTTTTTATGTATGTAGGAATTTTACACTCAATGTATGGAACGTTTAATAGTTAGTTTATTAAATTATCTTGATTATCTGATTAAATAGATCTGTAGCCTTCCTGGAAATTTAGAAAATGTAGTCATCTTATTCATATAACTATCCTACCCACAATATTAAAACTGCTTTTATAAAATTCCCATTCTTGATAACATGAAATTCTTCAAACTGACCTACATGTTTAGAATGAATATTTTAATGAATCAATTCTGGAGACACCTTCTTAAAATGCTTCTCCTAAACATTAATTTTTTTCAATCATCTAAATGTTCTTTTTAGTGAAACACCTTTCTGGTAATTTTATTTCCGATTTCATGAACGTGTTTAACTCCGGAGAAGTCGCGCGGGGCACAGAGTCACCCCATGCCTCGAAAATCAACAATCCTGACCGGAAATATTTCATGTTAATGAATCATCCTTCTAGTATCCTCCTATCTGACACTCCCCTTGGGATGTGTATTGTTAGTATTTTTCTTTGTTTTTCTTTTCTGCGAGAGAAGCAATCATTTCTTGGAATCCATGTAGGAATGGGGTGACTCAGTCACCCCGTGCGACCGTTACTACTTCGAAATTTTTCATTAGTAGCAGTTTAGCTTCATGCTCTGGAGTGTTTCCGTTGTTGGTCTGTTGGATTATTTGATAGATAATGGCTTACAAACGTAAATCTACCGAATATGAAAAAGAGATGGAACGTTTGAGAACTCTATTAGATGAAGTTGAATCTTCTTCAGAAGAAATTGATCAAGATAGTGAAAATGAATCTGATGAAGAAATATACAGTTCTCGCGAAAGTGAATTTGAGCAGAATGGTGAAGACGAAGGAAATCCTGATTTTGTAAAAGGTGTTTTTATTAGCAAAAATTAGACAATTTGGCAGAAAGGAAAACCAAATCAAAAAGTGAAAACGTCTTCTCAAAATATAATATCTCATTTACCAGGATTAAAAGGAACTGTACGCAATATAACGGAGCCTCTAGAAAGTTGGGAATTGTTTTTCAATGCTAAAATGATACGATCCATTGTAGAGTGTACAAATATTTATATTAAAAAAGTATCGGTAAATTACACCAGAGATCGGGATGCTAAAACGACAAATGATGTGGAAATTAGAGCACTTTTTGGGCTTTTATATCTGTGCGGTTTGCATAAATCGTCACATACAAATACGCAAGATTTGTGGGCTAGTGATGGATCAGGCATTGAAATTTTACGGAACACAATGTCATATAAAAGATTTAATTTTCTTCTCAGATATTTACGGTTAGACAATGTGACCAATCGTGAAGCTCGGAAAAAATTGGACAAACTGGCGGCTGTGAGAGAATTTTTTGCCGATTTCAATGAAAATTGCCAAAAGATACACATTATTGGTGAATATGTTACTATCGACGAAAAATTAGAGAAATTTCGAGGGCGATGTTTCTTTCGTCAATATATACCCAGCAAAACAGCGAAATATGGAATCAAAATATTTGCCTTAGTAGATTCAAGAACTTTTTACAGCTATAGCATGGAGATATACGAAGGACAACAGCCGGAAGGTCCCTTTAGAGTTGAAAATTCACCATTTCAAATAACAAAGCGCCTGTGCACCCCTTTGTTTAGATCAGGCAGAAACGTAACAATGGATAATTGGTATACGAGTTATCCTCTAGCAAAAGAACTTTTATCAAAGAAGCTGACTATTATAGGAACCCTGAAGAGAAACAAGGCTGAAATTCCCACCGAGTTTGTCCAAACAAAAACTAGAAGTGTTTATTCTTCTATATTTGGGTTCCAAAAGAACGCGACACTAGTATCGTATGTGCCTAAAAAATCAAAATGTGTAGTTTTGTTATCAACAATGCATCGCGATGACGCCATTGATGAAAGTGATGATATGAAGAAACCAGACATAATTCACTTTTATAATGCAACAAAAGGTGGTGTAGATAAAGTTGATGAAATGTCATCATTATATTCGACAGCTCGAAAAACCAACAGATGGCCGAAGGTCGTTTTTTATTGTGTGTTGAACGTCGCTGCAATAAATGCCTGAGTTGCCTTGTTGTCAACAAAGACCCCTCCCTTACAATATCGTAATAGGAGAAAATTCCTAAAAAATTTGGCTATATCTCTTATACAGCCCTACGTAGAGATAAGAAAAAATATCCCAATGCTTCCTAAAGTGCTTCGTGAAAGCATCAATAATGCGACTTCTAGTGGATCAGAAGAACGCCCATCAAAAAAACCAAAACTCGACAAAGGCCGATGTGTTATGTGTCCAAGGTCCAAAGACAATAAACCTACAATTTCTTGCAAAATATGTGATAATTTTTCATGCAAAATTCATTCTTCCATTGTTTGCCAGAAGTGTATGTTAGCTTCTAATTCCTGATTAGGTATGTAATTATTTTAAATCGAATTTTTTCTTAAATATTGAAATAAGTTTTCTTAAGTAAAGATGTATAGTTTCTTAATGAAATATTGCAATTATTGTTTAAAATCAAATATTTTCTAAAAAATTTGTAACACATTTTCCTAATGAAACTGATTGGGGTGACCCAGTCACCCCACGCGATCTTCAACGTCAGTGTTGGTTGCGCGCCTTCTGCCGGGTTAAGGAAACAAATTCAGCTTTTTTTGCCGTATAATACCCTGATAAATGTATTATATTAGACACTGGGTGTAATATTTAAGATTTAGCTTTGTGTCGTTCCTTTCTCCTTAGTGGCCAGCGCCGACGCGAAGCTGCTGATCACTGGTAGTTCGACCCTTCTCAAATCCAAAAAAACGGTTTGGCTACATGAGATTTTTTGTGGTTTTTACCATGTGCAATGTGAAAACGAGCCGCTTCCCGATAGAAATTTCTCAAGGAGTTCATCCCTTCTGTTAGGCAGATATTTTTGTGTGCTTTACTTTAAGCCAAATAATCCAAATCCCTTTTCTTTTAAATGCAAGACTTTCAGAAAGCGTTAAAGTAATGTGTTAGTTATTTTTCAGCTCTTTAAGATGCACTTCTTAACTTAGAATCAAAGAATAAATAAATAAAGCGATAACCTAGATTTCTGTAACAGCGATTCTTTATGTTCCATTTCCGAGGTTTAAGTCTGTCTTCTTTGTTTTGTAGATTTATTTCCCACTTTGCGCAGTTAGTTCTGTATTCTTAGTACCCCATTTCCTAAACCATTTTCAAGAAGGTATATTTCATCACTTGTTGTATTTCGAATCTCTTGATGTAATGTGTGAATTTGTATCCATTAGTTCTCTGTTGAATAAGTTTTGGAGATTCAACATTCTAAAACAAATACTAAGTGAGGAAAGGTTTCCGCTATTTCAGTATTGGGTTTAAGTAAAGTGTTTACTTCTAAATAAGAGATTTATGCATGAAATAAAATCCATTCCATTTGTTTTTTTATTTTCTTTATGGATTTATATACAACTCATACATGCTTAAGAAATTTTGAATATTTAGAATTTTTGAGATAAGTTCCAGATCAACATGATAAGGCTTTCTTTTGTGAATACCAGTTTTCTACCATTTTCATTCAACTTTTAACTATAAAACCTCAACATTGCGTAACATTTCTTACAAACTATAGAAAATACTCATTCTTTTTATTCCTATTGCATATATCTTAAACTATTTTCAATTTATTCTTCCTTTTTGCTTGAATCGAATTTTGTTGCAACTGTTTATAATTATCGACTTCTACCTTTTATTAGATTTTAGTTATATGTTTTGTATTTTTTGGCAAACTTCTACAGTTTTAATACATTTGTGTACAGAAATAATTTTTTTAGTACCTCATTGATCTTGTTTTTTACTTTGATCTTTTTTCGCAGCATCTCTTTCTTCAAAAATTTCTGATCATTAAAATGTATAAAGAAGACCTTGTTTCTGCTTGTTTGTTTAATATTACGGTTCTTGCTTTGCAGTACATTTTTGAAATTCTTTTTCAGCATGTTTTCAAATCTGTCACAACATTCTTAAGAATTCAGTTGCCGTTTTTATCGCTCATCTGGCGATATTAATTTCTTCTATGATTCAATTTTTCTTTCTATTATTTTGGCTCCATATTCCTTTGTACATTTTAGTCCATCTAAATCTAAAACTTTCAGCACTCGAGTCTCAACGCCTAGTGTTGGATCCTGCCCAGATTATAAGGACGGGAACATATAGCAGACCCCGAACTCTTGGAATTATTAATCCTAAGACCCCGGGGATATTAAAAGTTAGAAGCTGAAGATGCACCTATCCATCTTCAGTTAGCCACCAGGTAATGCCACTATCCACTAACCATCTTAGGCAAAGCTACCCAATCCTGGACCTATCTAATAGTCATCTTGAGTTAAACGCAGCTCCAGGAGCATTCGCATTGGACACTCAAACACCCGCCTTTGTTTGGTTTTAGTTTACTTCATTATGACAAAGCACTCAAGGGCTGTCTGCCTAAGCGGAGGGAAAGCAAAGAAGCTCATATACATGGCCCGCGCCTTAGCACACTGTTGCTTTCCTTGCAACAATTACACTTGGCATACTAATCAAATTAATTCATTCTTACTTGTATATAAAACTTGTACATAAAATTTAGTCCTAAAACAATACTAAAATGAAGTCTTAATTGTAGTTCTGAATACTGTCTTAATAGAAATACTTTCGAAAACGTTGTATGATCTTAATGCAATGAATAATAAATAAAATAAAATAAATACATACAGTTCTAAAATGATATTTCATTTAAGAACCACTGAACAGATCAACGATGTTATTAATAATAGCAGTTTAGAGTTATGTTCCTTTACAAAAGTCCGTATTTTCACTTGCTGGTTTGTTCACGATATTGTTGACTACGCCTGGAGTTCTAATGACAAGTCTTTTAAATACGCAGTCAGTATTTTGAAGATGTACCCTGGCCATTGTTCATTGGACGTCATAGTGGTGAGAATACCCCTGTTCCCACGTAAACAAATATAAATAGACGAAATATGTCTATCCAAGAAATATGTGGGGAAGGGAGCATGACCTGTTACTTACTAGGTAAGAAATAGGTTCGAACTTGTTAGTTTCTCTGAAACATTTTGGAAATAAAGGTATGCTCTTCTCCCTTTTGTCGTGGAGTCCCATTCTTCTTGTCAGCTGTCAGTGCTATTTTCTTCAATTTGTACTGTAGATAACAGCACGACCAAAGGATGTCAACACATGAACATTTGAACTGCTTGTTTTGCAAGTTCATCCGCCTTCTCATTTCCTAGGTGGTGGGCGTGATCTATTATCCAACATACTGTGCAGCTGATTTCGTTTTAGGATAACCTGTATTATTATGACGAGGATTTCGTTGGATTTTTGATAGTCAGAAGTGCTCCTTGGCTGTCGGTGAAATCGTTTATGTTCTCTAAACATTGTTCAGCTTATAGAAAGCAGTCCTTGTATCGCGGTTAATTTTTCTCGGAAAACACTGTTTAGTATTCAAACGACTCCTGCCGCCCAACCGATCATCTAGCGGGCAAAGCCCCAGCCCCCCTAGCCGACGAAGTCGTTGGTATGGCATTAAGGAGCAAGCCTCTCCAACAACAAACGAGGCAACCAGCCAGCCGGCCGTGCTCATCCAGAACATAAATAAAATAATTAAAAGTCAGCCATATCTTAATCCCTAACTCAAAATTCTATCAATTTAATCAGACTCCAGAGAAACCAGGCCCGAGCCCCTAGTAACAAAAAGGTTAATAATGAAACATAACAAAAGAGTAAAAACTATGCAAATGTTTGCAAGCCATTTAAAACACGTTCATTCACACAAAAGCAACCAAATAAAATCATATTTAAATTGGTTAGTAAACAGAAACCAAAATTTTAAACGCCACATAGCTCACTCATACAACATTCAAATACAACACAAGAAAAACAAAAACTGCACATTCTCAAGGGTTCATTATCCATCAATTCTAATCTGTGATTTATTATTATTTACTATTTCCATTATTTCTCTGGCAATTTTCTTCATTTTATCATATTTCAAAACAATCTCTCTAAACAAAATTTCTGCGTTTTCATCACCCAGGCCCCGTGTAAGTGTGCATTTCTCGACGAAGTGTTCCGCATCACCAATTTGATTACCTTTTCTACATACACTGGTGTGCAAAAATTAAGGACGAGACGGTTTTTTTCAATATAACTTTGTACAAAAGCTTTCCAAATCAACACATTTAATACCGTAAGATCCCCAATACGTAAGGACATGAGTAACGTAAGCAACACTTACTAAAAGAGAAATCAGAGGGATAAAAAGAAGCTTTATTGAAAAAGTAGCATGGAGGGCAATGCGATTGAAGGCCGAAACATCCCTGTGATGGGTGTCCAGCAAGAAACAATCCGGTCTTTAATAGGGGATATGATCTCCCCTGACTGCTAGGCAGGTTTCACATCATTTGTGCATGCTGGATATGTGGTTGTTAATGAGCTGTTGAGACACTGCTGCTCGTTCCTCTTGTAGCACCAATCGCAGTTTCGGAATCGTTACTGGCGATAAGTTACGTGCTGCCACGGGTCTCCCTAGTAAGTTCCGTACATGCTTGACGGGATTTAGATCCAGAGACCTTGCCGACCAATCCATGTGTTCAATATCTTCACTCTCCAACAGCTCTTCGACAGTAACTGTGCGATGAGGTGGAGCGTTGTCGTCCATGAAGAGGAACTGAGGACCCATAGCCCTTGTGAAAAGACGCATGTAAGGAAGAAGAACCTCGTTACAATAGCAGTCCCAGGTGACGAACCTCCTTGGGAGATATGAAGGTCGGTCCGGCTACTAAGCATTATGTCTGCTCGAACGAGAACTCCGCGACCTCCAAAACAGTCCCTTTTGATGATGTTGAAGGGGTTATTGCGTGTTCCGCGCTCTGTCCAGATGTGTATGTGTCTAGAATCGCAACGCAGACTAAATCTGCTCTCACCTGTAAAGCGTACTTGTCCCCATTCATTGTCTCTCCAATTCCGGTGTTCCCGGCACCACAGAGAACGTCTTCTCCGATTGGCAGGCGTTAGAGGTACACACCGTACAGGGAGTCGTGCAAATAGACCACCACCGTACAGTGTTCTGGCCACCGTAAAACGCGATATCGGTCGTCCAATCGCCTGTGTCGTGTGTCTAGCGATTTCTCCCGCTGTCTGCCGCCTGTTTCTTCTGGCCTGTAAGGCAATATACCGGTCATCTGCGGGTGTGGTTCCTCGTGGACGACCACTACTAAACCCCCGGATAGATGTTCCTATAGTTTAAAATTGTCTCCAAAGTCGTGAAACGATGCTGTGAACAATTCCGAACTCTGCAGCCACACTTGTCACACTGCGGCCTTCCTCCAACTTCCCAATGATTCGACCTCGGGTAAAAGCATCCAGATGTCGTCTGACAGATTGATTATTCGCCATTTCTCGCTGAGGCAGCAACTCGGTGTGATTTTAACTGCTATGCGCCGTGCAATCTCTTTGCCAGAAATACTGAAAAATACTGATTTACACCGACAACATGCTTTATACTACTCAGACACTCCCCCATTACGTCTACCTGCATATCTGCGCATGTGCTACCGTACATTATCTTACTTAATCTCCTGATTGGTCTTTCTGTCCGCTCTGCCTTTTCGTTCAGCTGATATGCTAATTTTTCGACTTCGTCCTTAATTTTTGCACACCAGTGTATCGCATTACCATGGAGGTGAAACCTTTCAAGATAAGAAGGGAATCTTCCATGATTAGTCAACAGTTGATTCAAATCAATGTCATTGTATATTCTCATATGGCTCTTTATTTTTATACCTGTTAAATAATTTGCTCTTTTATCTGAAGAATCCCATTTTAACTTCCATTGTAACACGTTAAAACGTTTTCATAATAGTTACAGATTTTTTTCTTGACGCTTTAATATGATTGTATTCCGTTCCATTCCCCAGGGTAATCTTTTTCGCCAGTGTATCTGCCCTTTCATTTCCGCGATGTCCAACATGTGCTTTAATCCAATGCATTTAATTTGCATGTCGATACTTAATCTTACAATCTTCCAGTTTTGATCTTAATCCAACTAGCTCCCCTGCCCTTAAGCCCTAAGCGCCGATTCCATATATAATTTATAGAAGAATCCCATTAACAAAAATTTGTCTTAGGTTAGTGCTTTTTTCCGTTAAAGTACCTGGGCTAAAAGTATGTTTGTAAAATGTCAAAATTCTCTCAGTTTTCTTTTGAATAACTTTAAAATAGGATATAAAATTCATTCCTTTGTCAAGAATTACACCCAGGTACTTTATTTCATCTTTAAATTTAATATTTTTACCTCCAAATTTAATTTTCGGTGATCTTTTCATTAACCCACCCCTTGAAAAAAATATAGCACTTGTTATTTCAACATTATAAGTTATATTTTGTTTCTTACTCCAATCGTTAAATAGATTATCCACCATTTTAAAAACCTTTTCCAATTTTTCCAAGGATTTTTCATATACTAGAACAAGAATATCATCCACAAAACATGTAATATCAATATTCGGCAGGGACACTAAAATTTCTTTTATAATAAGGCTCCAGAACAGAGCAACCCCTAAACCTCCCAACCGGTATAGTGGTTAGAGTCGAATTCCGGAAAAAGCATGGATGTTTGTAAATGTATAGTGTCGGTGCGGCATGGGGGCACTTTAAATACGCGGCGAGCCGAAAATCCTCTCATGTGGTTTGGTGGAAGGGGAGAGATGTGGGAGACCCTCGGACCCGTCACGCCGGGGTGCTCTCCATCAAAATTGGGGGCAGAACTGAGCCAAATCGCACTGTCACCTGTTAGGTGCTCAAAGCTGTTGCCAACGACAGGCGTAATCTTGCGCTCCTCGACGCGAGAATTCTCGTGGGCTTGGGCTAAATTTGTCAGACAAGTGAGCATGAGTAACAACAACAATGACAGGATGCTCCTGCCATGTAGTGGAATTTACTGGAGATGCTTAGATCGGAGTCCCTACCTTGTTATCAGATTTTGAGGCGCCCGTGTATGCTATTGGTTATTCCTTGTGGATTTTGCTTGGCTGGATATTAAATTGCATTTTGTTTGCAAATTATGTGTATGTTTTGGTGTGAAAGCAACTTTTGTTCGAATTGATGTAGGATGAAAAACTGGCCTTTCAGTTCCATATTTGCTTTAGTTGTAGAACTGTGCATTTTTCTGCTTTAGTTCCTGCAGTAATATTGGAGAAAATTACCCCCGCAAGAATATTTAGAAATATGCATCGTTCCAAGTGTTCTTCGTTTTCTGGCACACATCGGATACGCTTACATTGAAGCTCCATATGTAATCATTTTAAAAATGAGCATTTTAATATCTCCGTTATATGAGGATTTAGGCAACATATGAAACCTTGCATACGACATAAGGTTGTAGCTATTGCATCTGTTCGAAATATCAGATTTTGAAGGTGCGGAATCAAAGCGAGTTTATTGATCTATTATAAATACCATAAGCATTTGATGCCTTTTACATCTTTAATTCTATGGCCATCAACTTTCCAGAGGTATTACTTTTTTCTCCCTGTTTATGAATTATTAGAGCTTGAGGTTTGAAGGCTGTAATTTTTAACTTCATTTGTTGACACCGGTTTTTGAAGATATTAGGTACTTCATTCCTCTTATTCTTTAGTACTCCTACTGCATTTATACTTTTGCAAAAGCTATATCTTTTACATTGGCCAAACGTTTGAATGAAAAGGCCAGTTGAAATTTACGATTCTATTAAATGTAATGTTCCACAGGACTGCTGGAGACATTCTCTAGATTGGTTCCTTGAAATAATTTCATTGTTGTGCAAAACGATACTGAGAGAATCTTAAGACCCTTGCTTCAAAAGTATTAAAATGCATTTGAATCAATTATTAATTTCTTTGTACTAGGTTCCTCTGGAAGCCGAAACGCCAAATGATTAAGATCCCTGAATACTGCCATTTGACCTGGGTTCGAGCTCAGGCAAACAGAGTATGTGTATGATTACTTTTCGTGGTTTTAATCAATTGAAAGGTGATGACGAGCCATTTTTCTGTAGAAAATCTTTCGTGAAGGCATCCCTTCTCTTCCGCAGATAGCTCTCGCTTGCTTTGACATATTCCAACAACCTAACTAATTTTTTTTGTATTAATTTTGAAGGATTGTCTTCACAAATGGTCACAAGTCTTAGTGGTAAGGGAAGAGGTATGGTAGATTTTCTTTTATAATTGGGACGTAACTGGGAAAAGTCTCACTCTCATTTATCAGGTGAACACGGCGCATATCAAGGATAAAGTCAGTCTGCGCTTTTTCTCAGAGATTAGTTGTTGATGTTGCTCTCAGACAAGTGACATAAGTTGCAGCAACAATTTTTCTCTTTAACACAAATCCAAACAGGGTTTAAGAATTGATAGCAACCACATTAGTATAAAAATACAGGGTGGCTCCTGAATTTGATCCAAATAATAAAGCTCATATAAAATCAAAAAGCAGGCACATCAAAGTTTGATTGTCAACAAACAACCTGTCATAAACGTTTTAGTTTAAGCGCTGTACAGTTAATATTGCAAATTTGTGCAAATTGAACTTCTATGAAACAAGATGTGCTACTGACAGCTCATGCAAGACACTCTAAATAATACTAGAAAATGCTTACCGTACAAATAAATAAATGCCCTATATTTTTAATTTTACTCAAACCATTTTCATAGTGTCATTACGGCATTGTATGTCTATCAAAATGTGAATTCAATTCTTTGTGATGATGAAAAGAGCTTATGAGGTACGATATTGTGTGCAAAAGCAACCTGATGCTCCAATGTGTTGCATGCAGCAATTAATAGGGCATAAGTTTTCTAGATATATTATAATTAATTCTTCTCTTTATATAAAAAATTATTCAATCCGCAAAAATGCAGTAAATTTGCCCTCAATGCAAAACATTAGTAATATACACCCCATCCAAAGGAAAAAACAACACAATGCCTCCAGAAGAAGCATAGTCAATAATAAATATACAAAGAAGCAAATAAATAGAAATGCCTAGAAAATATGTTATCAGATAAACTTCCAATGCTTTGCAAAATTTTAATATAAATAAATTATTTGTAGTTTCAGTGCATTCATACAATACCTTCCGAAAATATAATTTACCCATTTTACCTTAATTAATACACGACTAAATGCATTACTTTTATGCAATTAAATATTGCCCTTAAACGGAATAATTATTACAATAAGGAAATAAAAATGAAGCAACGGAATTAGATAGACACGCTAATAAAAACTATCTGAAAGAAACACAGGAACAAAAATTTCCAATTACTTCTTCATTAGCTTGTTAGAAACGGACAGTAACATTACTAATTACGCAATTTTATGTTTTTAAATGCAGTGCCTAATTGTTCATTTCGAAAACAATTACGAATACTTTTTTGTTCTTATAAGATTTTTTCCCTCATTTATAATTTGAAATTTAGTTTATTTAGTTTTTCATCAGCATTTAGCACATCTTTCCTTTATTTTCCTTCTATTAATGCAATATTAAAAGACAATGAAAAAAGCACAAGGTTAATTGTATATACGGGTTGTCATTACTTCTGCTTATCCTCGTTATTTTGAGATATTTTCCAGGTCAGGACCAGGAATTAATAATCATCATTTGAAAGAGATCGCCTGTCGTTGTCCAAGCCACTTTGTTTGCCCACTAAATAATTGCCAATACGCCTTTTGCCTATTTCCATCTGAGATGTAATAGAAAACATTTTGCGAAAAAATCCCGTACTCTCGTACACTTCTCCAACCTTTAACTTCTCTAGAGGAATTTTGTCTCGATAGATTTTAAGTGTCCTTGTGCCACAAAGAGATTATACATTTATAAACATGCATGCCTTCTCCGGAATTCGAACCCAGGACTAAGATAGGAAAATCAGTTCCTTTAAATACCACAATCGATCAGAACAAACTAAATATTATGGACTACAACAAATTAACGGTCCCTCATTTTTGTGTGCTTTTCCAATGTGTAAAGCTAAAAATATTTAGTATTAAAAATGTGGAATGTATATGAAACAGAAAGTTGTAGAACTGAGGTTTACGAGTAGCCAAGCTATTCGACACTGTTGCGAATGGATGTAGGGCGTTTTTCAGTTTTGCCGCAATACTAAAATACTAGAATGCTAATTTTAGAAACGATATCCCTAAGGCATTCGTCTAAGATATATAATCCTGCATTTCTTTGTCACTATCAATTAATAAATCAATCTCTAAACCTGTTTCCATTTTAATTCAATCATTCATTCGAATGGATCAAAAATCCCGTTTTAATTAAAGCAAAGCTCGCTAGTAGCAGCGTACTAATCATCAAGCATTGTTTCATGTTTCACGAGCGATTTATCAGCATCTTGTTAAATCCGTAGAAAAAGAATCAAAGCTATATTATAGGAAGTGTCGTATTAAGTGTTTAAGCATGCAAGTGTCGCATTAAGTGTTACTATACATGAAATATTACGTTCATATAGACACACATAAATTTGTGATAAATAGACATGATAATCGCAGGCATTAAGCTCTTCCCGGAATTCAACTTATGGGCACTGCCATAGTAATTGTTTCCTCTTTACGCATGTTTTATATTACACACACGCATAAACGTATTCTAAATATTACGAAAATATAGATGCTTGACGAAGCTATGTGTACGCATACTTTTGAGATAGATTAATAAGTATACATACTTTTGCGATAGGTTAATGTAATAGTCATGAAAATTAAGCCTTTCTTCAAATACGATCTAGAAGCATTATTACAGTAATTGGCTCTTGTTTATGTACCCTATGTAAAAATGCTAATATTATAGGTAGAGAATATTGCATATATTACATGAAAATCAAACACTGAAGACTATTTAGTCAATATCTGCTATTAATGTCGAGCAGAATGCTAAGAAACTAATTAATAAAAAACGATAAAATATTTAGATTTAATATCAACTAAGCTTGGTAACCAAACTCCCAGGAAGAACGCAAATTGAAAACAATTGAAGCAGGAACTTGGAGAAAAAAGTCGCAATTAAAAGTAAATTAATACGAAAATAAAATTTATTAAATATTATATAATAATTAATAATAAATAGTAGATGATAATTTCTTAGTCAAGAAGCAACCGAAAAAATTAATAATATACCCACGTTTCTGAATTATATTTGGAATTACTAAAGAAAATAATAAAAAAAAATCTTTCTTTTTAATTTAAAACAAAAATAATGAAATGAGAATATATTTATGCAAAATTTAAAGATTTTTAAGAAAATTAAAAAATTTTGAAATCCAATCATCACGATGTAATCTGCCCCAGCGCGACTCACATATTTGTGACAAAGAAATGAGAATATCGCATGCACCTTTCCCTGAATTTGACTTAAACAACTACTGTGGTCTTCACGTCCTATTTATTACACACATGTTTATGTGACTTATACACATGCTAATAATATATACAAATTATATTACGTATATTACACATACAAATACATTTGTGATGAAAGAATGGATAATCACAAACAATAAGCATTTCCTCAAATTCAACCTAGACGAAATGCTATCATAAAATGTTGCCAAATAGGCAACTAGGTCTTCACTGCCATTCATTTTATTTTTTAAAGCAGACTGGGAGACATATTATTTGGAAGCGGTAAGAAAAAATTATATTCTTTTTAAGCAAAATTTTTGTTTTCCTATCTAGTTTTTTATAAGTGTACGAGGATAAGTCACGAGGAAGTACGCTTTTATTAACAGAGTATACACAAATAAAAAATAAAAATTATTCATTTTTTAATTTAATTTTTCATCATGTTCAATGCAACTGCGGCGAATCTTAAGTTATAACTGGTATTTTACTTAAAAAATCCTCTATGTTTGAGAACATTTTAAGATGCTTAACATTTTCTGTTCTATCTCATTTAACCGCATTAAAATTTTCCAAACAGTTTTTACTTCACACCCTTGTAACGGGCACTTCATTTTAATCTCTGATGAATTTGTTTGTTAAATTATTATTTTATGTACTCTAAAGTCAGGTAACTGCTCTTCTTTCGTGTCTCAAAATGGGCGGTCATCTTGCTGTCGTTAATTAATAGCGTATCCTCCATACGGATGATGATCTTGCGAATAACGACATCATAAGCTTTTATTTAACATGCTCATGTTGGTCACTGTGGTTTAAACTTTTGCCATCCGTACTTGAATTAATCCCTGATAAGCGATCGAGCTAAAATTTTGTGCGCACACACACATTCTGAATGTCAATACAAGGTGGTGAAGCTATTTGGTTTTAAAATGTAATTTAGATTTTTTTAAATATAATTTTGAAAGGATATTTTTCATATATTCGTTTAATGAACAAATGAAAACTTTCAGAATTTTGCTGTTTGCACTTTCGTATGGAAAGGATAAAGAATCTTTTAAATGAAGTTTTAAAAGATTTTTAATTAATTTCCGATTTTTTCCGCTAACGACGGATTTTTTGAATATTTGACATAGTTGTTTGAAGTAAAAGTACAATTCATTGTTGGAAAATTATTTCTCAGTTGAATAATTTCATTGATAACACGTCATTAAGGTTATGAATATGAAAAAAATAATGGTAAAAATTTTCATGAAATAAGCTTTTATTTAAAACTCATAAAACACTTAATGAACAAAAACAAAGTTCAATGAAAACAAGAGACTAAGTATGCCTCTTTAGAAAATTCTTCGATCGTTTTAATACCACGAGTATTAAAGGCGCAGAAAAATAAGTATGAGAATCGAATAATGTCATTACAAAATTATGAGGCATTATCTTTATAAATTCATCAACAGAGTCTCACGCGCTTATCGTCCGTGATAAAAATTTTGTAGATGAATTTTGTTGAGAGCATTATTGAATCGCTTATTCTTAGTAAACGATATGATAAATTATGTTCCTCCCTTTAGTCAAGCATTTTATGCGTTTTAAATAAAAGCTTATCTTATAAAAACTCTCTAGTTTTACTTCTTTATAGAAAGTAACGGGATTATTGTAATCGCGAAAAATTTCGGATATCATATTTCAAAGGAAATATCCATTTTCTCCGTTCCGGAATCCATTTGGACGATTGTTTGCTTCGTCCATACGTACGTAAAGAATAAAGAAATATTTTTTGCTGCAACAGATTGTAAAAGGGATTTAAAATGGATTCACAAGGGATTTTTTCTTGACATCTGTACGTGTACGTACATACGTATGTATGTATGTATCTCACATAATTCAAACACAATAAGCCGCAAAAACGTTAGAATTTTGTGTATGGGACTACTATAATCTAGTTGTGTACTTTTCTTTTTTTTAAATCGGTAGTACCTGACGTATTTATATGTATTATTATCATGCCTTTATTTTCACAATCGTTGGTCTTAGTCATATACTTCTAGTTACAATGATGTGTTTTAAATGACAAAAATATTCGCGTTTTGGCACTGTCAAATTTTTAAAAAAATCCAGTTTTCGAAAAACAATTAAATCTAACTTTTAATGCGGTCTCCCGTTTCCTATATTTATATTTAGGTAAATTTCATACTCGTTATGAAACAATAAAACTAGAAGATGTCTGATTCCCGCACGACAAAACTTAACTCGGATATTTACTTTCAAAATTTGCAATTTTAATCTCATTTTCAGCTTGCCTTGAGAGATGGTTAATTAAGTTAAAATAATTCGAGGAATTAAGTTTAAATGAAGTGCAGCAAAAATTTTGTATAATTTAAAAATAGGCTGTACTTGGAAGTCATGGTGTTTACATCACATTTTTTTATTCAAACCAAAAACGAATTCTCAGCATGTTCAAATATCTCTGATCTTTGTTTTGATAACCAATTTCACTGCGTTCGCAACATTAACTGATGGAATAGCGTGTTGGTTTTTCACAGTAGAAGATACTGTTGTTCTCAGCGTAAGGTATGCAACAGCTAAGTCCTGGATATGCATGCATACTTCATACGTTTCAACAATCTCTTTTTTTCTCACCTCCGTGCTTATTCTAACACTTTTCTTTGTTGTTTGATTCTTCTTATTAACTTTCTTAAAATTCATTGTTAACGAATTTACGAAACAATTAAGCCAGAAAGCACAAAATCACGTGAAAACTTAGTGTTATAGAGCCGAGTATTACTGAATAGCAGTAACCGGTACATGAATACTTGTTGGTAGTCTCGAAAAAGTTAAACAAGTGTAACGCACATAATGCTCGTTCATCGAACTCGACTCGTATTCAAATAATTATCGTATACCAAACACAATTTTCGCGTCCAAATAGGACGTATATCGACTTATATCTTTATGCGTAAGTTTTGAAATAAATCTACTTCTCTTATAACACCCCTGTGTATTAGAATGTAAAGCTTACCTGAGTGTAACTATCGCTAACGAATCTGTGTATGAGGGAGGTCTTTCCGCATCGACTATCGCCAACAAGCACAATTTTGCACGAGCACTCCTCCATGCACTACTCAATTCATCCCCGGATTAGCAGCACCTACGAAAAAAAATTAATTATTGCAATTAATTTAAAAAATAAAATACAAAGGTCACAGAATTACAGAATTTGTTCTAATAGTGTTGCAGAAATATTAAAAAAAATTGCCTAAAAATAAAAAACACGTATTTTATTGAATCGCGTTAAAATACCCCATACCTTTACGATAGGAATTATTGACGGCTTGATTGCTGCTTAGTTACACAAGACTCTCAAGTAGTTTTTCAAGTTTATTATTACAGCCACATATTTATCTTTCTAAATGAATTTTGATTAAAAGAGGGATGAGGGGAGTTGCAAAACTTTGAACAAAATATTTAGTTATTCGATCTATGAGTGTGAATAAAATCTAACTACTATGAGTGTGAATAAAATCTAACTACTATGAGTGTGAATAAAATCTAACTACTATGAGTGTGAATAAAATCTAACTACTATGAGTGTGAATAAAATCATATATAACAGCCACTTATTAATATAACTCCCTATCAATGCATTTAATGTTCGCTCCTCCATTTCGATTTATTTTAAAAAATTTTATTTACTTCATATTCAACCCATTAATTTCGCATAACTGAGCCTTCGATTCTAACCTATCGTCAGTCTAAAACTTGAGTGTATTAATGGAAACAGCTCTTAGTCAACAGGCTGCTAATTTTTTTAACTCACACTCTGCACTTGAATTAACAGGTTTTCTAAATTTTTTCAGAAACGGTTATTATGAACAGAATTTTATTGCTTTGTGCTTATGAAATACACTACATTTTTTAAAGAAAGTATCTGTACCTGGTAAAATCAAAACCCTTAATTCCAAACACAGATATTTCGATACATTGTTCCTTTTCTTTATTAAAATTTTAACATCCTTTAACAGTTTTAATATGCATACCTAGTAGAGGTGGAAGTGGACGAGAATTTCAGTATTGTTTGTACAGTTATAAGTCCACCTCATTAAATGTGCAGGTCCATCCTAGTTGTGTTGGAGAACACCCCGGGAGACGAATCTGAGAGTCTCTGAGCCCTTTTCGGGGCCACCAGCGGCAGAGCAGTAAAATCGCTAAGCAATGGTAGTTTCCGCCTGGTTTGGATTCCAGGTGAACTGGCTGGCTGCATACGCATTTTTGTAATGTATATATGAGTCAGCCCTTAGAAAGTCTTCCATGAAAGCTTCCCTGCCCTTAGGCGCATAGCCACAGGGTGCTTTGGCTAATTAACCAAACCAAACAGAACCCACCTCTTTTCGTCCTATTACCAAACCATACAAGATGACTTTCAGCTGATAATTTAAGTGGCGCCAAGCTGTAGGGATACTATTCTCTTGTCTTGCAAACATCTACATGGTCTCCAGCATGCGAGGAACATTCGAACTTTAGAGAAAAGGTGGTCAGCATCACTATCCACTATATCGATTAGGAAGGCAATATGCACATACAGCATGTTTCAAATCTGATGGAACAAAACATAATTTATGATGAAACACATATAAGCAAATACTTTTGTCACAGAATGCATGGTTGCACGTTACAATGCTTGACGCTGATGGGCTGTTTCCGTTTCCCCATACAAACCTTCTTCAACAAATGATAATGTTCGCTGTCTCTTGATTCATAATCCAATCCATTCCAAATCCTAAATTGTGATTCATGAACCATGAACCTGTGACTTGTTACTTCTAGCTCAGTGGAAATAAAGTAATTGAAGACTCGTTATGATCAAGTCAAATTCATTTTAAATAAGAAACTGGCGAAGAACGTACAGAAGTGAGGAATATTGTCTCTTAGCTAAAATTTAGGCAACAGTTTGAAAGACTTCTGTAGACACTACTATGAATTAAAAACACCGAATCTAATCGTAAATAACGGAGCAGTACAACCACAACCAAACAGAATATACCAACAATTTGCATGTAAAAATTCAAATTAAAATGATTATAAATAATGACAGTTCATGCCAAAACAATTGTTTTCATACTCGCCCAAGAAAGCGCCTTCAAGCTCAAAAGAGTTTAATTTGCTGTCATGCATTTCTATGATGAAAAATGCTTTCTTCGATTGCTCTATCAACTCTTAAAGTTTGCTCCCTTACTTCGGAGCACATTGTTAGTTATGTATTTCTTGTGCACTAAATTTTATAAAGTGGGTGTATACTGCTATGAATATAAAGCTTAGCGATTGCGTACTTGATTAACAAGTCATAGCATCGTAATTTAGCTTACCTGAAAATTATTATTTTAGAAAATTCAAGGGAATAGTTTACTGCATTAAGTAAACATAACTTCATACATTTTGTATGGAAAGGGAAGAATAATACAAGCGAAAATTAGCTTTTTAATTCTACTAAAGTAACAACATATGAAAGAGATATTATTGGAATTTAATGAGCTTGTAAAATAAAAAGTAGAAACATTTATGGCGTACCAAATGCAGCCGAAATGAAAACATTTAAAATCTACTAGTGGATTTAGTTTTCTGTTCAGTTTTTCATGCTTTATATTTATTTGGAATCTAATTGGCTGGATTCTGAGTTACATTATACAGTATTTGACAAATTAATAGTTTTTCTGATCGCCGTATATTTCTGCTCTCTGTTTAGACATTAGAACAATTTAAGCTCGAGATAATAATTTGTACAAAGATTTACTAGGTTACTTATCAGAATTAATACATTGCGAAAATTAAAGTCCCAAATGACACATAAAAATCTCAATTTTTTATTTACACCCTTTGTATGGCAGTTACATATTTGCTGTAAATAAATTTCTGCTATAATTTTTAAAGCAGTATGAGTTTCAGCAAATTAATATTATTAGTTTCTCTAACTATTCTGTATGCTCTACTTTCTTCGTTTGATGCGAAAGTTTGAAATTAGTTTTTGACCTGCTGTTATCAAAGAAATATTTTTGAAAGTTTAGGTACGTACGTATTTGTTTTCAAGTTTAAATACATATTTTCTTTATGTAACCCTAAAGCAACTTTGGGTACGTACCAGCGCAACCACCTGCTGAAGTTATCAAAATTTCAGTTTATTGTCAAACTGTGGTAACCTTGCTCATAAAAATCCTTTGGTTGTTCAATTAGCAGTTTTTGTCATTTTCGTACGTGTTTCTTTTGTTCTATATTTTCCAAGAAAAAATCAGGATAAGTTTTCTGCTAAGCTCCATACACTTGTGAAATTGCCTGCAACTGAAAAAACTGTGGTAAAATTTGTGCTGGAATACGATATTTTGCAGCAGAATCGCTGAAGGAAACAAGTACTTTAAATCTTTTTTTAAATCAATCGCCATGAAATTTCCAGAGAAATAAATGACACAAAAAACACGGTTATAAATACCTTTAACGATTTATTCTCAGGATAAATCTCCAATTAAAACATAAAATATGTATTAATAACATGTATATAATAAATGTTTTGAAATATGGGCCATAATTCTCTTTCTTATGCAAAAAAAATCGTCAAACTACGCCGAGTTAGTTGCGCTAATATGTAAATAACGAAAATTTTACAATTGTTTTGTGCATATCCTTCCTTAACGATCAAACGAATCAATTAGACATTACATTTTTTTCGTCTCCGCGCCACGGATTGTTAAGAGAATAATAGTTCAAACAAATTTTGTTAGGAATATCTGACTTTCATTACGAATTTCATTGTTGTGCTAATTAGAGAGAGTAAGTAATGCTCCTACATTGACAAGTCCTTTCTTAACTTTCATCTCTTACATGGGCTAAAATAAAATGTACCTAGAAAACACTTTGCTGTATACTGTTTAGATAAATATATTAAATAGCAAAAACAAAAATGATTGATTTAGCTGTCACAACATTCTTGGCCATACGAAATTTGAAAAAAAAAATATTGCACCTGAATATTAACAGTATTTTAGGAAACAATATCTACAAGTGACAGTATAGAAATGATACATACAGCATGGAGCAGAAACTATTAGACGGTTTTAATGTGCTGCCATGCCAATATATTTTTGTAGGTAACGAGGTGAAAAACACATCGCTTAGTAAAGCAATTTACAAGCTTTTCTTTCAGCCGTTAATCGGAAGATCATCATCATCATTACAAGGGCACAGCCGGCACAATCAAAAAAGAGCATCGAGCATTTCTGCATTAAATTTCCAGAAAATGTTGCAAATGCTCAAACAAATGTAGCAATTTATTGATCACATGATAATGTTCGAAGAAACTCATTTTTCATTTAAATGAATATTTCAATAGCAAGAATTCATATATTAGTCAACAGAAAATCCAAGGATGTTGCATCAGAAATCAAAGTTTTTTAGTGTTACTCTCCATTAGAAAACACTGCTTCCGTAACATGTCTTCTCTCTTTTTGGAGACAGTGAATGGCCTCTATGCTTCCCTGATTTATTGGTAAGCTATTTTTTTACTATAGTGCCACTTGAAGGGTAAGGTCTTCGTCCACCGAATTCACGCTAATACAGGAACTGAAAGTTTGCACCCGAAAGGAAACTCGAACCATTTCAGTGAATTTGCTGAGGAAAGTCATGTATAGCATCAGACAATGTGCACAAATCTGCTTTACCCTCAAACAGAGCTCACCTGAGTTATATATTTAAAAAGTAACATGAAAACGGAATGCTCGTTGTAATTTTTTACCCAGGCGTTATTTAATTTTCACTTAAATTGTTCCTTTTCAGGTTATTAGTGGTCTCATTGTTTCTGCCTTCCCTTCCTTTTATTATTTTCAATAAGACATTTCAAGGTCATAGGGACCTTCTCCTTGCTTATGATCGTAATATGTGTCGTCACCACATGTCGGATAATTAGGGGATTTAAGCAAATTATATGAATAGACTTTTATTTCATTACAGACTTTGCCAGCAATCCTAGTTGTGAGACATGGTTTGACAGCAAAAAATGGTGTGAATGAAGTGCCTATTCTAAAGTAACAGATTACAGAATGATTGTTTTCAGTTTATTCAAATTTTCCTCTACCCCTTTGATTAAAAATCCGCCATTATTAGCCGTTCCACGGCAATTTTTATTCCCGTATGACTAAAAATGTTGTGATAACTTAATTTTCTTTTTCTTTTTTTAGGGGTGTTTTAACTAAAATCCAGCATGCCGAAAGGGTCTTATGTATATGTATAACAGTAAATTTATTAGATATTAAACGAAATTCTTTTTATATAAATTTATTTTGGAACGTTTTAAACTATCTTGGCAATTATTTTGGTAAGGTTTTCCAATATAACTTACGAAATCGTGCTTGACATATTCAACAATCCAGATCCAACTTCTCTCAGCTTACCTTCGCCAAGAGCATTCAATTCTGCGAAAGTGCAATTTTGCGTTCAAAGCCGTAGATGCCTTTCGAGTTATGGATGTTAACGTTCATAAACCTCATGAATAAGTTTCAGGTAAGAATCAATTTCAGGCGCTCATTTTTCAAAACGCCATGGGATCTCTTTTTCCGATGATGGTGCTACTTATTCCTGACGTATCAGCAAATTTTGCATCGGAAAATCGTCACCCAAACTTTTGCTAACATCCATCAAGCAGTGCCAAGCGGGATAAGTACCAGTATCCGTCCATCCTTACAACGGAAGCACGGGCAAAAAGGAGGCGAAACTAAAGTTTAAGAGGGAATATGTTATCGCTCAATTTCTTGGGTTCTTGCTAAGCCAGTAAAAATTCCTTTTTGGTCGATTTGAGGCGTGGATCGATGGAGTACGAGGAATCGATGTTTTGACTGTTCCACATATGAGTGAGTGACATGATTGATGCGTTTTATATCGTTCAAAATTTCTTCGCAAAAGCTTTCATTTTATTAAATGTTTTCTCAAAGGTAAGGATAAAATTTTCATTGCACTCGTTTATTCTGATGAAGAAGAAAAACGGTTTGAGTTTGGTACGTAAAATATCTTAAAAGTATATTGTTTATACTTTGGTTAACTCCAGAATTGAAAATATTACTTTTTCCCTAAGCGTCATTATATCATTCATTTTTTATTATAAATTAATAGTGATTTTAGATCTCGCTCTTTTCTTTTCAACTTTTCCTGAAAAATTTAGCCTTTATCATAGGAGATACGAAAGATAAAGGAATAATGCCATTAATGTAGATTTGAACTTTTCCAGTATCGGCTTTACTTTATAGAAACAGCAATGTTATCAACGCTTGACTTTATGTTGCATAATAACTGACTGGCATAACTGTTTAACTTATACTACTTTCTATCATAAATCCAAATAACGCAGCATATTTACAGGACACATTTAATCATTTAAATTTCAACGCACTTTTATTTTAGACAGCGTGAAAATTGATTCGCGTTTTTAGTTTCACGAATGTAAGACGAAAGTTTTCGTGCTGAGAAATGTTTATTGATATCTCTCTATACATGATATATAAATTTAAGAAAAAGTTGCAAAGATTCGAAATTGGAAAAATAGCAGTTTGTTGAAACACGTCTTAGTATCTCTTCTTCTCGTTCTTAAAAACACCTGCTCTTGCTATCACTTTTAATTCTTTAGATTTTAATAAAATTGTTCAAATAAAGTTTAGGTGTAAGGAAAGAATAAAAAAAAACTTTTATCTAAAACGGTCTTATACCCTTTTCATGCTTTAAAAAAAGTGAAAAGATTTAATGACCATATTACTGTATATAATTATATCCCTTTAGAAAACATAAAACATACGAATTCCATAAATCTCGCAAAAGATTTGAAATTCTGAACACTAACCTAACCGTAAGTTAAGCGTTTTAAGTTAAAACTTTCAAAAGTTTACATTTATTGTCTTGAAGTAGAAATGTTGATTAAAAATATTTGATGTGAACACCACATAAGAGTTCTTCGTATGGCGTATGAAATTATAAAAATTTTTTGCTGCACTTATTTCCTCGAATTTCATTAGAGATACATTTCTCATTGAATCAGTATATTTTTTATATTGTGTCATGACTGAGTATGCTTTAAAGGATATATTATAAATCAAGAGCTTCGGTTTTAAACTTTCGTACTATGATAATTCGAATTGCGAAGATTTATGTGGCATCTGGAAGCGAAGGTATCTTAAATAATCCACTATGCCACTGCCAGGAATAGAGCTCAAATTACTGATAGAAATAAAATCAAATTAAGAAAAGAAAGAAAGAAACCATGCAAGGATCCAGATTTTAACGTCGCAGTAGAGGAGTTTCCTGCTCTCGCTGAACATCGCGGGTTACCAATCTGCTCTTGGATTCACTCCTTCTAAAATATTTTTTGGGGCTTTTTAACTTCATTATTTAGCGTCGCTTCACACTTACATCACATAAAATTCAAGACCAAAATCACAAAATATTTAAAACCAGCATATCTCTAGAATTACCAATAGAGTGTAAGAGTTGTCATATATTTATTTAATGTTCGTTGCGTTGTTTCTTTGGAAATTTGCCGTTTGAATAGCCAGACACCTAAAAGAGTTATCATAAATATATATACAGTTAGTCACAAAAGTCTGCGTACAGACTAAATTTTAAATTAAAAAAAATACTTACAGCATAGAAAAATGTATTTTAATCATTGCATTTTTTTCTTCTGTTAGCTAAAATTGTAAGCTTAAATGAAAAGTAAATAATATAAGTGTAATACTTTTTACATTTTGTCAAAAAAACTCAGAAATTCCCCCCAATAAAGTCTGCGTACACTTTCAAAAAAAAAATGCAAAATATAAGTTTTTACATTACTTCAATACTTTTGTAGGATATTCTTTATTCTTCAAAACAGCTTGCAGACGTCTGGGCATTGACTGAACTAGTTTTTCAGTGTCATCTTACTTAATTTCGCCCATTCTTCCTGCAATTTACTAATTAGCTCATTTCGCGACGTAATATTGTGTTTTCGAATTCGTTTCTCCAATTTTGCCCACAAATGTTCGATTGGATTGAAGTCTGGTGACTGTGGAGGAGTATGCAACTGTCTTGGAGTGTGATAGAAGGGATATTCCTTCACAATTTTAGCTGTATGTTTCAGATCGTTGTCTTGTTGGAAAATAAAGGTATTAGAAAGGTTTAAATTTCGGGCACTGTCTCGTAGATTTTCTTCAGAATATCTAGATAAACATACTTATCCATGACTCTATCAATAATGTGAAAATTTCCAACTCCTTTCGGCGACATACACCCCCATACCATCACACCGCCAGCTCCATGTTTGACAGTTGCATTTAAATTTCTCAACATCACACCACCAGCTCCATGTTTGACAGTTGGATTTAAATTTCTCAGATTCAGTTCTGTTCCTGGTTTTCTCCATACAACAGGGTGGCCATTAACTTTAAATATTGTAAATTTACTTTCATCTGACCAAATTACATTGTTACAGAAGTCCTGCAAAGAGTTTAAATATGTTTTGGCTAAAGCAATTCTTTTCTTTCTATTTGTCTCAGAAATGTATGGCTTAGACCTAGGTTTGCGTCCATGATAATCGGCCTTTCGCAGCACTTTTCGTACAGTTTCAGGTGAAATTTCCTTGTTGCTAGTTAAAAAAAATTTCTTGCAATGCTTGCAGCAGAAAGTTTAGGATTTTCTTCAATTCATAAAAGAATTTTTCTTTCTTCTCTCTGCGTTAGCTTCTTCGGTCTTCCACATCTTGGTTTTACAGATCTTGTTGCTAGTTAAAAAAATGTCTTTTGTAATGCTTGCAGCAAAAAGTTTAGGGTTTTGTTTAATTCGTAAAAGAATTTTTCTTTCTTCCCTCTGCGTTAGCTTCTTCGGTCTCCCACATCTTGGTTTTACAGCAAGACTACCATTGTCGAGATAGTTTTGAATAACTCTTTGCACAATAGAAAATGGTTTTACCAATATAACGAAGAATTTTGCCTTCACCTCTCAATTTGATAATTAGTTGTCTCGTAACTAAAGGAATTTCTTTATTGGTTGTCATTTTCGTCAAAGAAAATAGAAATAACAACTTCCAATCAACGTGAAATTTGCTTTGGAAGTCAATGACCTTGAAAGTGTAACCTTCTTTGCATTCTCAAGTTTGAAGTTTAAAAGTTAGGTAAGAAAGCCCCCGCCTCCTTCGCGTTGTACGCAAACTTTATTGGCTTTGATTTCTGGCCACTTATCTTTTAAAAATTAGTGTGCATAAATTATTAGATATGAAAATATTACACTTAAATAATTTCAAAGTCCCTTATTGAAACTAAATATTTAAAAAATAAAACTTTAAGAAACTACCCTTTTCGCACCTTAAAATTTGGATTTGATATTACGTTTCTTGATGAACGCAGACTTTATTGACTAACTGTATATATATATATATATACAACGATTTTAATACGTCCAGCTAGTGTCATTTCATAAAAATATTTAATATTTCTTATTAAGCGTCTCATTTAAATTCATTTTTAATTAATCATTCAGAATAAAAAGTAGAAAAAATACTTTTATAAACTGCATTTATTGCTTTTCTATCTCTTGATTTGCTACTCAATAACAGAAAGATTAACTTTGAAAGTTAAATATCTGATTCTTTATTGAATGGTAAGAGGTTGGTGCATGAAGATAATAAGTAGTCCATTTGAGGCAGTGGCAACACATTGCTTACAAATAACCGAATTCGTGAATTAAAATCTAAAAGTCTGGCGTGCTGGAGATAAAAATGATTCATTTCGACCAGTGTTGGCCTTTCTCGACATTTGTTTATTGTTTAACTTCACAAAATTATATTCTTCATAGTAATTTCATAGTACATAAATCCTTATCCTCTGTTACATCCTTTGTTCATCACATTTATATTTCAAGCAAAAAGGAATTACGTATTTCTGGGAAAATCTAGCTTTATATTAATTTGAAACTGAGCTTTCTGTCAAACAATGGCTGCAACTCTTTTTCTTTCGCATTTTTAGCGGAGTTATAAACATCTTATGATAGGTAAGAAAGATATTTCTAACGCGATGTATTTACTGCGTATCTGGTACAGGACCTTTTTTTTATCAATAATTTATTTCCTTATATAAAAACGAACA
>KK115555.1:439858-479054 GCA_000611955.2 Stegodyphus mimosarum
ATGTGTGTGTGTGTGTGTGTGTGTGTGTGCGCGTTTCTTTAATTTTATTCTTTTATTCTGTCTTTCGCATCTATTAAAGAGTAAATCGGAAACCGGTTTTCACTGCTGCTTCGTATCACTCATGTTTTATCTAATTTTTCTTCATTGAGAGAAGTAGAACGAACATAATATGTCAATTATTTAATTGCAATTCATGCCTTAGAATAAAGAATTGAACGAGGTTAGGCATATCAATTACTCTAAATACCGAAATGTCTTGCAAAAATGTGTTCCATTTTAAATATAAATTCCTTATTCAGTTATCCTGAATAAGGAATTCATATGCAGTTATATTCAGCCTGGCCAATTGAATATGTCCATTCTTTTATAAAATGCTCTCAAAACATTTTATCTCTTTTAACTGCGTCATTAATTAGTAAAGCTTGTCGATAAGCTCATTAAAAGTCTCAACGCTTCACTAGCTTCCTACCAAAATGGATGAGGAGATTTTATCTCGAATTAGTGACGATTATTAGGCATGCTATTTCACTTATAGCAGAAAACTATGGTGGCACATTCATTGCATTTATGTCCAAGATTTCGATAAAAATTCAAAACTATAGTCGACAATTTATTATAACGGAAAATACTACTAAATTATACAGTACAATTTTCAAGCTAGTTCTTTAAAATATATTTTCCTACTTTAATATCACTTGATTTCTTAGAGACGCTTTATGACCTTAGCTATAAACCTTTTCATTAACAACTATTTTATAATTTAAACTCAGTTTTTTTATGATTAATTGACGAATGGTTTTGATGATAAAATATATTAGCTACATGTGTTTAATTAATTTCAATAGTATATTCTGCGCAATAATTAAGTGTGATTTTTTTTACGAATTGCTGCACCAGTAGCCGAGTGGTTAAGACAGCTCATACTCATAGTTCAGCCTGGGTTTGGTTCGATCCCAGACAAAGAGGCTGGCTATATTGTTATTTTTTGTGTTTTCCCCAAGTGTAACGCGAATACGAGCTAATTTCCTTTAGAACGTTCTCCACGAAGACATCCCTCCCCTTAAACAGATATCCGTTATGGCTTTACCATATTTAACTAACCTAATCTTCTTTTATACTAACTTTAGTAATAAATGAAAATTATGTTTAACGTCTTTTAAGGCTCTTAAACAGAAATAAAGATAAGGACTTTCTAACAATATTTTCTTACTTTTGGTAATATTATACTAGCATGTGTGAGCTTGAATCGAAGAATATTAAATCTTACGTATGTAAATAAATTTCTTCTAATGATCAGTACATTATAATAGACTTTTTCATAATGTTAGATGCTAAGAAAAAGATAATAATATTTAACATGATTTTCGTTATTTGGTTTACTGAAAATTAGAAAAGTATACGTATATTATTTTATATGCATAGCCGAACACGTATTCTTCTCTTTTAGATTAGGCACAGGAAAACTAAGGCCGTACCTCATATATTGCGTTTATGTTTCATTGTTTAAGATGAGGAAATTATATTTTGTAGTTATTTAAAAAACCTGCATTTTTATGAAATTATTTCAGAATTTAAAATGTTATCACATTTATTTTCTAGGCTAGTAAGAAATCCATACTTTTGCGTATGTAAACAGAAATTTGAATACAGTATATTATATTGTCAAGTTATTTGTTGTAAAAATGAAGATAATTTATTTTCTATTTAATAACACTAAATTAGCCCATTTCATTTTAAAGATGGTATTATCGCAAAGAAATGATGTTACTACTTTCCAAAGCATCTGATGTTATAATTTTTCAATGCTTGCCAAGTTTTCCTATAATCATATGTAATATAAACACACTTAAGTACAAATAACGTAAAACCGTAGCAAAATACGAAAAATAAAACGTAGTTTCCACAATATGATTCATGAGAAATGGGTCGCCACTTTAACAATGCTTAGAAATAAATTAGTGTAAAAAAAAGAGAGATTAAAAAGAAGCTGACGAACTATTTAATTTTGTTCTTTTATAACAGAAGTTAAATTCTTCAGCTAGATTCCAAAACTTCTCTTCCTTTGTCAGATGTTCTCTTTGTGCGGTAGATGGCAAAGGTTCTTTACATAGAAAACTATATATAGTTAACTATGTGTAGAACACAATTCTTTTAAATATTATCATTTGGCTCGATGGCGACGCCCAGGCGAATCATGGCCCCATCATAGTCTAACAGTTAATTAATAACACCAACACAAAAGAGGTTTGTGTTAATTAAAACTTTATACTAGTTTTTTAGCCTAACAATATTTTAAGCACCTAACCCAGTGGCCCAGCTGTCCCGTCGATGGCGAAAAGAAAAGAAAGCCTAAGAATATAAGCAGGTTAGCCTAACAATACTGTGTAATAAAAGACAAAATTTCCATAGTTTGCGAAAATAAGCGAGTAAAATTATAAATAATTTAATAAGTATTAAAATATGAGGTTATTAAAACATGGCGATAATATGTGGTGCTCACCTGCAAGTTTTAGCTCAGGTCTTTAACTTCATTTCTAGTAGTAAGGCTAAAGCAGATTCAAGTTATTTGAAAGCTGAGAGGAAAAATAGAAGGCAAGATAATCAACAACTACTGCTAAAGCTCTCATTTAAACTCAAAAACTCTATATTTATATACATTAACTAATTTGCCTCCTAATGCGAACCGAAGAATGTAGAATTGACAGTAAAGTCAAAAATAATAAATTAACTAGTTAATAAGCATAACCCTACAACTAAATTTGAATACAAAATCCATCCGTTTGCCTTTATTATTGAACTGATAATTCATTATAATATTATAACGCTTTCAAATGAAATCTACCGGAATAATTTCCAGTGCATTCACAGCAAAAGTTTAAATAACTTAATTACTGTTTCGTAGTAATTAAATTTGATCAAGGTAACGGATGTCTGACAGGAAAGCAAATTATTCAGCATGGGACTATTTTAAGGTAACCAAACTCAATATATTCTCACACGAGCATTCCATTTCTTTTTGAATATCTGCTGCCGAACTTTCGAAGTTACCGCATTCCAAAGATATTCTTTACTTTTAATGCGTTGTTCTATTTTTTCCCTCAAACGACCAATTACGAAGGCTGTCCATCGATTTATAGAAGCCACAATAACATATCTGGAGAGTATTTCACGCTAAAGAGTTATTTTCTGAGTAAATTACTAGACACCTGCTTCTGTCACGCTCTTTTATTCACCCCCAAGGCAGATTTCTCAGAGTCTCCACCTAAGATACAAAAATGACATTTTGACTCCAAGTGTCTACCTAAAATCAATAGCAGGTTCTGAAGTTCCAGGAACTTTCTGAAAAGTGACTAAACTTCTCTTTTTTCAGAATATGCCTTAGAAAGAGTTACATGAAGTCCGACAGCGAGGTGTTTCTTTTATGTATTAGAGTTGTTTGAAGCGTATTCCAAAAACATTATTGGAATATAAAACATGTTTCTATCCCAGTTTTTTAAATGAATTTAAGCTGGAAAAATAAGATTAATATTTATTATTAAAATTTAACACCAGCTACTTAAGCAAAGAGAAGTGAAATGACATTACTAATAAATTAATAATTACATCTTGTAAATATGTATCAAGACAAAAATACTAAAACTTTACTAAAAATAACTGTTTCACATTATAGATATAATTCAAAATTGATAAAGCTTTGATAACAAAATAACAACTGTATGTTGTATACATGTAACATATTGTAAAGAACTTACTAATATTTATTACTTTCGACACAAAACATTACACTGAAAATCTACGTATAGTCTAATGATCCTTTGTTATTTTTTAATTTTGGGTCATTTTTGCCCCTCGGTTGAAATAACACTTTTTGTCCAAGTCGTTATATTCTTCGCGCAGATCCGGAGATGAGGGCCATGATTGAACATTATATTTTTGTTGGATTTACAGCTCAAAGAGAAGATAACACAAAGTAGAAAATATGTATTCGCTTTGAACTGTAGCATCGGTTTTATTGGTGAGGATGCCTGTAGGAAATATGACCCTGTGAGCATGATTTACAAACGATTAGTGAGGTTAAACGACATTTCGGAGGACTATGAATGAGAAATTAAATGACGTTATTTGTACAGATTTTTAAAATGGTACCAAAATGGCGAAGGGTACGCTCAGGAATGACAAATCGCAGTGCTCCTTTAGTTACTCTGTCCGTTTCTGTAATAATTTAATTTATAATTTGTTTTTTCATACTACTCACTTTATGAGAATGAATCCTACGTCATTAGAGAAGCGAAAGAATAAAGTAGTTTAAAGAAGGTGATGAGTGAATTGAGTGAATGAATGGTGATATGTGAAATTGAACCATTTCTAATCAACTTTCTTCAACTAAGTCATTTAGAAGTTTAAATGAAGTTAAAATTTTAATTAAAAGAGGCGGGGAACGAAACAAAGATTAAGTGCAACTTCAAAATTCTCAGTTCAGTACTTTTAACTACTCTGAAGTAACAATATGAAATACAACAAACTGCATTAATTTAAATGCAAAAGAAATATTTTTAAGTAGTAATTCTTGTAAGAAGCTTTTTTGTACAAGATGACTGTTAATTCTTGAAATGCCATTTCTATAATATTAGAAACAATTTGCACATACAATCTGCCCGTGTATAATACAAATTGTGTTTCAGTAATCTTGATCTATGTTATTGAAAATTATGATGATTAATTTCCTTGCGTAACATTTGACATGATGCCAAATAAGACTTTTTTTTAACCCAAGGATCGTTAGCCTATAAGGGTTATTAGTCTCGAAATGGTATTTTGCGTAGAATCACTAAAAGCTTTAAATCTTTTTTCAAATTGTTGCCACCACATATTATTGCCCTACAACTACATTTATATTTAAAGCAATTAAATAATGAAGAATCTGCAGAAATGTCTGTATGATTCTTGCACTGTGAAAAACAACGGTATCTAGAGCCATCCAGTTTTGAATAACGTGGGCCTCCACCCGAATATGGGCACATGGCAGCCCGAATTTTGAATTTCGAATTTGTTTTATTATCTATTTCAGATTTCGTAAAAGTTTTCATGAATTTTTCATTAAAAGACTTCACGATTTCTTAGCGAGCATTGGCAACATTGCACGGAATAAATAATTTTATTTCCAGCGCTCGAGACTGTCTCTAGGAAATTTTAAAGATATGCTCTTTTTAAATATTGTTATCCCAACGGTTCTCGAAAGTGTATCTCTGGTACATGAAAAAACGCCCCTTTGGGCTAATATAGAATTTGAAAGCTTTCAAATTTTATTTAGTTTGATTTTAGCCCAAAAAGTCATTAGCCCGAATGGAAAAGTCTCGAAACGGTATTTTACGTCGTTCACTATAAACAGTGAATCGGTTTTCAAATTGTTGTCACAAAATATTATCGTCCTGTATTAAAGAAAGTAAATAACGAAGAATCTGCATATACGTATATATGAAGAAGCGACGGTACCTAGAGCCATTAAATTTTGAATAACGTTTTCTTCCACCCGAACATGTGCACCTGGAAGCCCAAGTTTTACACTGTCTAGCAATACGTATTTGGACATCTATGTAAATGACGATATCTGCGGTCCTAAGGTACGTCACGGACTCCGCCGGTATATATCGTGTAGGAAATAGCATCGGATTTAGTCGCATGCAAGATGCCTCGCAGTTCGGAGCTCTCTGATTTCGAGAAATGTATAATTATCGGGTATCACAAATCTATCTAGCGATCTGAAGTACCCAAAATCGACAGTGGCCTACGTGATTAAAGAAATGGAAGGTGAGCGGTGATTGTCGGAATGTGCTCCGAGTCGGCAGACCAACGAAACTGGGAGATAGAGACTGACGAGTGCTGTCCAGAGAAATTCGGAAGAACCGCACCCAACCGATGGCCCATCAGTTTCAACAGGTATCCGGGAGTATTGTTTCAATGAATACCATCTGTAAGGAAGCACATCTGCTTGCTTTTCATGGTCGTGCTGCTGCCCATAAGCCTTTGATCACAAGGTCCAACCGCGCTGCTCGGTTAATGGGGTGCAAAGCACATCGAAATTGCACCGTAGATCAGTGGAAACGGGTTCTTTGGAGTGACGAATCAAGGTTCACCCTTTACCGTTCGGATGGCAGGGTCTGGGGTCTACCTGGAGAACGTCTCCTGACAGAATGCATTGTGCCAACAGTCAAGTTCGGCGGAGGTGGAATTATGGTTTGGGGGTGTTTCTCCTGTGGGCTGGGACCCTTGGTCCCCATTCATGGTAAGCTCAACTCCGATGGCTATTGCACTATTTTGGATAACAATGTGCTTCCTACGTTGTGGCAGGTTTACGGGTTGGACCCCTGTTACTTTCAGGACGACAATGCCAGTTGTCATGTTTCGACGTTAACCAAGGCTTGGTATGGTGCCAATGGAGTTGCAAGACTGGCCTGCCCAGAGTCCAGATCTGAACCCTGTCGAGAACCTCTGGGACTAGTTGCATCGCCGAATTCAGGGGTGCACTACCCGTGCAAAATCAGTGAAGGAACTTCTATGTCTTCTCCAAGCCGAGTGAAAGAAAATACCACTAGCTGTCATACAAAGACTTGTGGAAAGTATGCCCTGGAGGGTCCACGCTGTAATTACCTCTCGTGGAGGCTCTACCAACTATTGATTTTGAATAAAGTTAGTTTTTCTTTTCTATCACAGGTGTCCAAATACTTATTGGTAGTCAGTGTATTGTATCATATTTTGCAAAACTTTAATAAAGTTTTTATTTTCAAACTCAGCGATCTGATAACAAGCAATTGCAGCATTTTGCGGAAAAAAAATATTTTATCTCCAGCGCCTGAAGCTGTCTGTCGGAGATTCTAAAGATATGCTGCTTTTAAATATTTTGTGATTTTGCTGTTGAGTGGTAGTTAATATGAAGATCGTGATATCTAATAAACAAAGTCAACCACAAAACGTTAATAATAAAAAGATACACACAAAAAATTATAAGGCATCTTACAACTAAGAAAAGTACTAAGAAATGTAAACATTCATATGATGCACTGAGAAAAATGGAAATACATTTGCAAATATTTAGATCTCTTCCGGAATTCTAAACATATGTTGTTAATGCTGCTGTTGAAATTTTTGTAACTTTGCTGTTGGATTGTAAATCGCGTAGGTGCGAAGAAAATGGTGCTTAATAATGAAGCTAGCACGAGTAGCCTGGTAAACTGCGAGCTCAGCGAGACCTTCAAATGCCTTAACAAATCCTTTTGGACCATACTTAAAACCGGAACTCTCAGATTTTTTTCGTTATTAGTTTCTTATCACACGACTTTAAGCTACATTGAGAATACTGATATATTTTAGATGAAATTCATTGAATAAATCCAAGCAATTGCCACTATCATGTGTATGGTTAATAAATTTCGTGTAATACAAAGTATGATAGATGTGATTATTCAAGAAGAATATGTGTACCAGCGCTTTATAAGGGATTGAGGATTATAAAGGAGAAGCACTTAAGAGAAACTTTGCATCTTATTCTGTACGAGTCAGCATAAAAAGCAGATTGAATAGAAAAAGCTGAAACAAATATCCAATATCTTTTGTGATGCAAATATGCGGAGTACAACAATATTGTGCGAAGACAGGTCGCAATTATTTTGATATTGCTCTCCCAAATGATTGAACTGCAAGAGACTTGGGAAACGCATTCGTTTTGTATTTGCCAAATTTGGCATCTCTCGATTTCTTTGCCTTAGATTTTATGAAACTAGACGTGTATACAGGAAGACGTTTACAATCATTGATCAAATGAAATTTGCATATCAGTGGTGTGAATAAAACTGAACCTTCCGTGTTACAGAGACTTTTTAGGTACTTCGGAACTGGAAAATATATCAGAAGAGATTAGAGATTTGCTTAGAATCGAAGGAATACATTGAAATTCACTAAAATGGGTTTTACATTGGAGTCTTTCTTAATTATAATTGTTATTTCCACGTACAAGCATGTTTTCTTTTTCTACAAAATAGATCGACATAAAATCATCCGATAAAGAAGATCGTTTAGATATAATAACTTAAAGTAAAATAAAAAAAGTAAGTTTTTTTTTGTATTAAGAAACTAAGTAATGAGTTATCGTAACATAATTCTTATACTTAAGATTATGTAATAATAATATGTGTTGTAGAGCAATTAGGTTTATTTCGGAGCAGGAAACATGAAAAATCAACAAAGTGCCCTCTGGGATGCGAACACCGGAATTCCGGATTTTTAGCCAGATTTGCTTCTAGTTACACTAAGAAGGCACACGATAAGGAAAAAAAATATTTCTTACATTTTCCTTCCCTTAAAGAGCGACTTGGGAGGAGGAGAACCATTTAATAAATGCAAGTGGTGAGCCAGTTGCAGAGCGATTAGGAATTTATTGGAGCATGAAACATAAAATAGGAGAATGCTTTTTTCAAGATTTGAATACTAGACATCTCGATTGCTACCGGCATGCTTATAATTACACCACGAAGACACGCCGTTGAAAGAAAAATTTTTACAATGTAAGCCGCATATGCCGTTCAACTTAAATTCAGCTAAATCGTTAAATAATAATATATACAATGTCACGAGTCAAACCCTAGAATGAGAAAGAGTAGATTTTTCATTTTCTCTGTCTGGTTATAATGGAATTCTGTTAACCACAGTAAAATTTGTAATCCTATGTTTCCTCTTTCTTTTAAATTTGATGATGTCACGTTTGTTTCTGCACATTGAGTTACTTTCTATTTCTTTTGTAATTTATAACAGAACATAGTTTTCTTTAGTTGCTCGGCGATCTTATCTAATAAGAAAATATCCTTAAGCTTAGTAATCCCTGATCTCGAAATATCTGCTGTAAAAGCTTCTTGTACAAATTTCCGATTGCGTTGTTTGATTTTCTACGTGATGTTCGTCTGATGACTTCCAACTGATTTTATTCCCATATCAGAGGTTTTCGTTATCTATTTTTTAAATTTCTAACTGCGTGTGATAAAATTGTCTGCGAAAAATAGTTTCTCTTTCATTCTTTGCTTTCTGTTTTACTTGACTTTGATTGGATCGACTACTGAGTGCTAGGAATAATGATAATGCTATGGAAAAATTTCATAAACAAAAATGACGGACCTTCGGAGCCATTATGAAGCTGCGTGTATCTAGTACATATTGTGATGTAATAATGAATTATACTAACGGGAAAGAAATTTGAAGATGAGAGATAATTTAAGAATGTCTGGTGCAAATTTCTCTTTTCCAAGGTAAATACAGCTCAGTAGTTTTGTTAACTAAAAAAAAAGAATCTGTAATAATAAGAGATATAAAGAACTTCTACTTTAAGGTGCACGTTACTTAGTGATTAACTACATGTGTCCAAAATTTGGTGACTCTAAGTGCCACCGTTTCTGCAAAGTTCGAGGCACGTGTATATGCATCTTTATTATTTGATAACAGATTTTAGCTAATCAAACAATCAAAAAATTTCCTATAAAATATTTTTATTAAAATCAGTTCTTAAATTCCTACTCTTCTTTAATTTTGCAAATGAAAAAGCCTTTAATCAGCGTATACTGTTTCTTTTACGTACTTATTTGATTTTCGCCAATTAAGTATGCAGAATAACTTATTACCTTAAATAATTTTAAAGGTCTTTTATGTCTTTCCATTGAGAATGTTCTCTCTTTTCTTTAATCTACTTTTAATTTTCCCTGTACATCAATTATTTACGCAGCGTGATTACACGTTATGCATTATAACTCGGTTAACTGTCTGTACCTTTTTTCTTTAAAAATATACTGAAGTAAGTTTTGTTTTAGTTGTGTTTATAGATTCACACATACATAACTTCGAATAAATATTTTCGGTCTTTTTAGAATAGCACTGACTCTGTAGCTTTCTAGTTGCAAATAACAGCAGAGCTGCACCTGATGTCCATTAGGAGAGGATAAGGAAATCGTTCATTAACTAAAAAAATAGCATCTCTCTTTTAGCTTGTAAGGTTTTAGTTAAACTAACCAAGTTTTATTTTAATTTAAATCTGTCTATCTCCTCTCTGCTTCAACTTCCCGTCAGAAGAAGCGCGCGGTTTTCAGCTTATGCTAATTTTGAAGTACAGCCACGTACTATTTAAGCCAGAGGTAGAAACCTCACAGTGTGAGAGAGCTTTAGTCTCAAATTACGGTCAGTATGCTCGACGTTCGTCTGACCAGCTAGCAGTTTAAATTTATAAGCCATAGTGCTTACTACGTGATTGCATTGTAAAACAATTTGAAGTGCGCTAGTATTAGTATATCTTGCTACGCACCCTTTTAGGTAGAGGCCAATCTCCGCGAATCGCTTTGTGAGCAAACTTTGATTTAATTTCTATTTTAGGTTTAGCATTTTAAATTATTTGATTGTTAAGTTCGACCCAAGTGCGGTCTTTTACTTTCTGTATCTCTCCCGAGTTGGTAAGTTTGTAACTAATAGTGATTCAATAAAAGAGGATTTCAAATCCCTTCACGTGCAGTTACTATCCAGCCCCAGCAGTACATCAGAACAAAGCTCACATTTCATCAGCTCACTGTTCCAGTTCAGGACCTGAGAAGAAACACCCTGGTAAATATTTCACAATGTTTCCAAAAATGATGCACAGAACCCTCAGTCCTGATAAGCTCACCTTTATGTATACAAAATGTAACTCACTCTAGTCAAGAGAATATACTGATGAACTGAATGTTACTCATGAATACTGTATAACTTTTGGAGTGCTTAAAATGTTACCTGGATGCGCGTCAGCCTTCGCAAAATATTTCTTCTCTGCATATGTGTGTGTGTCTGCATTTGAAATGTATCCACTACAGGTGACAGGTGAAAGCAGGTCCGAACACCCGGACGGCTTACATAGACTAATCGGGTATCGTCCGAATCCTGCAACTATCTGAAGCAACGCTCCGAAATCGAGACATTACGTGGCCATACAAAGGCAAAGTATTAAATTATTCTGCGCTTGATACATTATACTTTCTATAACACAAAACCTTTACGCTATAACACATATACAATATTCACTGCTACATTGAATAATATATTCTGAAAGTTCACTGTCGTATAAATTTTTCTGTTCTCAGAAAATATATCAGAAATAATTTTGTAATTAAATGTTCTTTGGGTTACATTGCATTTAACACATTGCTACACACACTCGTTGTTACACTCAATACACAATACATTTTAGAATATGCGGTAAATTGATCAATGTGTGGAACTCAAGGCACATCTATAAAACACAATGCTACACTTAATACAATGTATATTCTGTGCTACATATTATGCTGATTATAACTCTTGATGCTTATAAATTTAACATAGATTCCTAAAAGTATAACTGATTCTTTGAGACATGACTTGATTATATAATACATAACTTGATTTTAAAAGACATAGATTTTGATAAAGCATTCTTTAAAAAAATCACAAATTAAAAACAAGTTACATAATACAGAAACACACATGGATAAATCATGGGCAGGTTATTTTATGCCGTACTTATAGCATACAAATACAAGTAACAGATTTGAAGGCATAATATATTCGATACTACTTCTAGTAGAATAACATTATGCCAACAGCTCATTTCTGCATAAATTTCGCGGTACTTCGAAAGCATACCAAAAATAACATTGTAATTATATATTATCCTGCTTACATTGCTTATTAGCACATTACTATATATAAAACACTATAAATATATACTATAAATTTTACAATACACATTGCACTGAACTTTGGACTGTATTTTAGACACCTTTACAAACCTCGTTCCTGCACTTTATACACAATAAGTACTATCAATATTAGATACAATACTATATATATATAACTGGGCACTATACACATTGTCCTACACAATACATTATTCTCAAAACGCTGTGCAATATTCTATTTATAATACACAGATATTTACATTACTATACCTATGCAGTAATGTACCTGTTGCAAATATGCATAATTATACCATTTACATTTAAAGATTATTATATCATATTTACATATATTTTCCGTACTCTCAGCCTAATGTTACTTTGCGCACTGACTCACAAAATGGACTTCTTGCAGAAGCCACTGGAAACCAGTAAGCGTTGATGCTCTATATCTCTGCGAGTTGAAGACAACACATTGAAATTTTTAATGTGGACTACATAAATGCAGTCTTAGTGCTTCAAGTTTGTTCACAATGCTTTTGAGCTTCCTGAGGTTTGCTGGTTGCTTAATGAAGAAGCGTTAATAGGGAATGTCAAAATCAGGAAGTCTCATGTGCCATGCCTCAGTGAGAGGACAAGACGTAACGTAATGGTCAGGTGTGCCAACTTCATTACAAACACAGTGGTCAGTTGTTGCTAATCACCTTTCATAGAAATATTGGGGAAATGGCCCGTGGCCTGTGATGAAGCGGGAAAGAAAAGGACTGAGAAGAGTCGATCTTGGGAAACTCTGTGAATGAAGTCATGGGTTCTACGGCCTTGTGATATAGAACCCCATTTCTCTTGCCATTGCTGCTGAGCTTTAACTCGAAAAATTCGCTTCAGGTAAGATTTGGGAAGCGGAATCTTGATATCCTGCGCACCAATATTCTTCGCAGCTTCCTTTGCGAGAGTGTCTGCATCCTCGTTGCCGCTGTGCACTTTAATCCATAAAATCTGGATATTGCGATTATGCGCATTTTCTTTGAGCAGAAGTTGCATATCTGCTATTATCGGCAACGGATGGAATGGATCACGAAGAGCGAAGATTGATGACTGGCTATCTGAGAAAATGCAAAATTCCTAATCAACAAAATTCATAGCTGTTGTGACAGCCTGACGCAATGCTACTGCTTCTGCTTGGAGTACAGATCTGTTGACCCCAAGGTAACCTTTCCATGTTCCTAAAAGTACTTAACGACGTTTAATAATAAAAGCGCAGCCTATCTCTTCGTTAATTTTTGAACCATCAGTGAATATGCTGATGGAGTTTGCGTGTTTTGCATCTCTTTCTCGTATTTCCCGTATTTCCCGAGATACAGAAATACTCTTTCTCGTATTTCCCGAGATACATTCCCGAGATGATTTTTCCTAAGTAGAGTGACAGTTGAGGCAGTTGCCTCTTGCAATGCCGCTATTGGCAGGGGAGGAAGTTCAGTTAGAACCGCTGCTGCTGCTGCAGCCGTTGTCTTGTATGCTTTCGTTATAGCAAGGACGAAAGGTCGTTGGAGGCTATTGAGTAAGTTTAATTTCCTTGCAGTCTTGGGTACGATCTAAACAGCTGCCCCATACAAAACTAATTTTTCAACTACTGTCTTGTAGATTACCTTGAGGATGTGGGGTGGTATTCCCCAATCTTTGGCCTGCATATTTTTAATTTTATTCTCAATTCTGGTGGCTTTCACCCTTTGAGCTTGTTTGAATGAGGAATCCAAGTGAAGTTTTCATCCAAGATGAGACCGAGGAGTTTTAACTCTTTGACCCTCTTGGCCGTCACTCCTCTCAGCTTGATGCACGGGTTCCTTATAATAGTTTGCTTAGGCTTTTGAAATATTATGCCTTTAAATTTGTCCTGCTATATTTTAAGGTGCGGTTTAAGGTAAGGTAAGGTATTTTAAGGGTTGTCAAAGAACGAGATAACCTCGTTGCAGTTTTTTTCCAATTCATCCCTGCTATGACCTCGAACGATGAAGGTGGCATCATCCGAAAAGGCTACTGTCTTTGTAATAGGCAGCCAGTGCGTATTCAAGATAAAATTAAGCGTGACATTCCAATGATCTGGTCCAGCGCATGATTCCTGTGGAAAGCCTCGTATTTGCCTTTTCTTCACTATGCTACCATTCTAGACCGCGACAAAAGTTCGGTCGCTGAGATAACTTTTAATTACCTGTAGTATATTATTAGGCACTCTTGCCGCATATAGAGCTTCGATGATTGCAGGCGACCACAGGGAGTCAAACGTACTCTGCAAGTCAAGGCTAAGGACGGCTGCATACTGATTATCTTCTCTAATCTTTTGAACTTCGTCCTTAATAATACCAAAAGCATTAAGAGTGGAGCGGTTCTCCCTAAAGCCAAACTGTGCCTCTGAGATATGGCCTGTCAAATTTAGATGATGCTTGATACTCAGGATTGTGAGCTTCTCATAAATTTTGCCTAAAGCCGAAAGAAGACAGATAGGGTGGAAAGAGGCTGGATCTTTCTTGTCTCTTCCGGGTTTCTGAAACAAGATCGCTTGCCTCATCTTAAAGTAATTTGGAAAATGTTGCAATGAAAAGAGCTTATTAAAGTAGGCGACGAGAAATTTCGGCTTCGCTTTGTGCACCGCTCTAATGATATTGTAATCTAGAGAGTCAGGGTCTGGAGCCTTCTTCTTCGGTAGATTTCGCATAACTGCATTTACTTCTGAATCAGTAAAAGGTACATGATTTGGAGTGTCTGATGTCAGCGAGAACTCCGGATGAGACTGCAAGTCGGATGTGTCTTCCTCACTTGAGGGGAAAACCGTATCTAGGATTCTTCTTATGGTTGCTTCCATGATACCTGACTCTCCATGGCCTTGGTCATCAAAAGTGTGGTGTTGTGTTAATTTAAAAACTTTGTCGCTGGCTATTTTGTGCAGAATCCCATAGGTTTCTCTATGATCATTGCAGAACTTTTTCCAACTTTCAAGTTTCGCCCGTAGGATGGTTTTTTTTTATATTTGGCCTGCTCTTTATTATATTCTACGGATAGTAGTTGTCTGGCTTCCTGATCTCTCTCTCCTTTCATGCGTCTGAGCATAGTTCTGGTTTTTATATATTTTTGCTTTGCCGCGAAGGGAGAACTGAATTAATTGAATGAGAAATATATGTCTAATGAGAATTGAGGAAGTGTTTCGCATTAGTAGAAATATTGTCGCCAGCCTGTCTCGGACAAAGGAGAATGTTTACGAGTAGCGTATGCGCATTAGGTAAGCAGCGTTGAATCGTCTGTGAAAAATTGTTTCTTTTTTATTTATTTAATTTCTTTTATACATTGTTTTAGATTTGTTACAGTATTTGAATAGAACATGTGGCATCGATTGGATAATTCCTCAGATGATATAATTTTTCTGCATTCTGAGTTATAAAATAAGTTGCATGTAACGCTGTTAAGTGAACCTAGCGCCAGAGTGTAGTTGCGGTAAACAAATACAGTGAATTTTAAAGAGTGCATTTATTCTACTGTGGTTTATGCGCTATCGACGAAGTACGTTTAGTTCAATTCAATGAGCTTAAATGAAATGCAGCAAATGTGTATAATTTAATATTCCGTACAAGGAAGTTATGTGGTGTACAAATCAGCTTTTTCCATTTAAAATGCTAGTGAGCAGAAAATTTTCTGGAGTCGTCTGACGGTAAGGGAAGAGAGGTCGGAGACTTCAGAACCGTTTCCGAGGCGCGTTTCATCAAAACTGGGGTGGGGATATATAGTTATTTCAACAGGATTATACTTCTTTCACCTGTAGAGAAATGTTGGTACCTATTTATACTTGTACCTGTAATAATTTCTTTTTGGATTCCATAGTACATATTCACATTGAACTAGCTTGGTATAAAAATATCCCTAACAGAAGATACATATACTTGCTTACCTGATATAAAATATATTGAGCACATATAAATACTGTAATAAGGTATGTTAAGTAAGTTCAAAGAATATTGCAGAAAAATTGCTTATTGTTATTAGCTGTGTGGTCATAAATATCAACGTGAGAGTATGACATGAAAACATTACTGGCAGTTCTGAATTTCGATGATGGAAGACCTCAAACATTATGAATCACAATTAATGTTTAACAACGTTTATCACAGTATTACATGTAGGTTTTTAATATGTAGCAAATAAATTTTTCTTATCAAGTAGCCTCTGAAAATTATTCTTAAACGGATTTCTTACTTTACTTTATTTATATAAATTATGTATTTTTAATAACTAGAAATTTTCCATTATCCCTTAATTTTTTTTAAATCCATTTATATATCTTTCTTTAATACATAAGATGGATAAAAGAGCATGGCAAATGAAGTTTGTTTACTGGAACTTAGTATCTTCTAAAAGTAGCATTATTTGATAAATAGCAAAAAATTTTATGAAAGACAGCTGTTGAATAATTCAATTAAAAATGGCTTTTTCTACAAAAATCATGTATACTTTCTGTCAAAAACGCAACTACTAATAGAAAGTTTCTTAGATTTGCTTCTTTTCTTAGACTTTAAGCCAAATATTTTCATTTGATTGACTAATATGGTAAATATAATTTTTGCTTAATATATATTATTATGTTTATTGCATATTACTATATTTAAGATATTACTACGAATATGATTCCTGCACAGTTGTGTCTACGGTTTTCAATAACATTTACTTTACGTACACATTTAATTCTCAGGTGCAGAATATATGTAAAATGAGTATTATTATTATTATTATTATTCGATACAAAAAACAATTATCTCGCTTATTCCCCATCACTGAATACTATTGTTTCCTAAAAGTCAGAACTTTGCAGAATTTTCAGCAACTTTAAAATGCATGTATAAAATCATTAGGTATTTGTTGGAGAAGGAAACACAAAAAGTTCCTAATGCCCTCGCCAAGATTCTAGCTCTGGATCTTCTGATTACCAGGCCGACGATGTTCCAATTATAACTTAAATGGAATCTGTATGGAAGAAAAACAATTCCTTACATTCTCCCCACTTAAAGGGCTACAAATTTCGTACTCATGGAAATACAATTTTTTTATTTGACTGAGTGATATAAAAATTGTGGTTCCCTAAATTTATTTATTTTTTAAAGTATAAAGAAATTCACGTAGAAATCAGTAATAACTGAGTGCTGGTAATTAAAACATTTCTATAAGAATTTTCTTTTTCATTATGCTGCAAAAATGCAAATCACTTCCAAATCTTAAAGATTCGAATTCAAAAACTGGCTTAAACTCATGGATTTAAAGCATAATTTTTATGAATCATACGCATATGTTTAAAGCATACCAAACAGGTATATTCATATATTTAAAAAAATTCTCAAATAATGTTTTAAGTATCGTAGTTTTAACTATCATAAGTGTTCAACACTTGACATATTCATGTGTAGTTAATTGAATAAAATAATCTTTACATTCTCTAAATTAAAGAGACAATTTTTATAAAAGAGTTTATAAGCTCCTCTGTGTAAGCATAAAGTGGGATATGATTTTAATTTATCCAGCAGTACGCATATGCTATATAAAGGCCGAATTAACAGAACACAATCTCACTAAATATGATAATCCAAGAAAATATTATTCAATAAAATTCAGTTTAAAGAAGAGTACATTACTCACTTAAATTCACTTAAAAGGGAAGTAACAGAGATGTTTTAAATATGGATTAAAATAGTAGTACCGGAGCACAGTTCATGGTCTGAAATAAAAGAAAGAGTTTGTATTAAACTGGAGACAGTCCATAACAGTCCAAAAAAGTCCTTATTAGCTTCTGGGCACAGGGAAAAGGCAGAGAAGTTATTTGATGGTCTCAAATATAAGCACAGGTGTTGGCTTTTGAACAAAATCAAGAAACGTTTTCTTGCGTTTAGGAATTCAGCAACAATAATGATAACCATATTACTGTTGATCTTGTCTATGTCATTGACGCTTAGCTGAGTCTTATCCTTTACTCCCGATAACAACCACGTAACTTTTAACACCTCTCCTGTAGCATTGATAGATGAATGGATTTCAGATGGTAGACGCGGTAGATCACCATGCTTCATTTTTGGAGGAAAGAGTACATAGTGTAGAGGACAACTCAAACTATCCTAAAGTCTCGGTGTAGAAGTCAACCGCAAGTAGAGAGAGAAGAATGAAAAAAGGCACGTTGATGCAAATGCAGAGAAAGGAAAGAATGAAAGAAAGTATCCGGTATAACGGAACACGTATGCGAACTACTGCACAATCTTGCTGTTCTGCTCTAAATCTCCATAATTTTTAAAGCTGCATATGAGATTGCTATAGAGACAGAATAAATGTGAACAGATAATGAAACAAATAAGGCAATAACTTGATTTTCATCTTGATGTTTTTCTTGCAAATAAGGGAAGTCACATAGCACTCTCATACGTAAAACTTAAGCAAATTTTTTCCATTTCTTTTTATTCTATAAATTAAAAAAAATAAACCACATTCGAATTCAGATCTGTCACTTGTAATAACAAACATTAAGCTCTGAATAACGATATTTATTGCGGCAGTCTTCGAGAGGTGGGAATTCACTTCTATTACAAAATGTTCACGGAAAATTAAAATATTGTATTTCGAACAAAACGTTTTTTCTCATTTCGTACAGTGACTGCAAACGTTCTTATAACATAAAGACTAAATGTGCATTTTTATTTTAAATGATGAAACTGAAGAAAATGTTAACAATGTAAGATAGTGGAATGATTTTAACTTTAAACGTTTATTTCATTTTGGTTAAGCCTTCTCATTTGTTTCATAGTGAGTAAGTAAATTTTGAATGTTTGAATTATTCATGATTCAAGAAAATCCACTGATTCATGCTGGAAATGATAATTAGATTTGGGATCTCTAGTTCTCAAGGATGCTGCACGGTACAGTTATTGATTTCTTAAATTAACAAAATGAATACAATTCGCTTCCGATTCTATTACTCTGCAGAAGATTTGACGATAAGATTTCAGAAATACAATGAATTTTAATCTGAAATAGAATACTAGATTTAAACAATTTTACTAAAACGCAATTCCACTGCAATATAATTCCTTGAAATCGTCTAAAATGAAACTTGGTAGTAGAATGTGCTTTCAAATAACAAATTCTCAGTTTAAACCTAGTATTCTATTTCTAATGATATGAAGAATTACTAATTGTCATTATGGATTATTATCTACATGCAGAAAAAAGCAGTACGTTTGTCTACAGAATTTATTTTAATTTAAAATTCCTTAAACTAATGAACTTTCTTGAAAATTATCATTTTTTTCCAATAAAATGCAGAGGAGGGAATTATTCTCCTTTTTTAAGAAATTAAATAAGAATTTTAAGCATTTGAAACAGTCGTGAAACCATTAAAAATCGATAACTATCCGTTGTAATAATAATAATAAAGTATTTTCCCTCTGCTTAGTGATCTTCATGTGTAACAACTTAAAAACAAAAAGCCATTAATCAAATTCTTTTATTATATAATAATGGCTTATAATACATGATAAATGAACAACGTAAGAAATAACTTCGAAATTTAATTAAATGTATAGTAAAAAATTAATGATTAAGTTCATCAGCACATTCTAAAATACCAAATCTTATAAAATATATAACGCGCCATCAAAGTAACATAAGAGGTGAAGCTCAGTTGGTTAGGGTATGTTATTTGAACGCCGCAAAGTATATCAGTGTTATCTGCTTAAAAACAAAGAAGCCTTCGTGGAGACGTTTGCAAGGGAATTGGTTCCTATTTAAATTATACGTGAAAAAAACTACAAAAACACTCATGCAACCCGTCCGTTCGCATGGGTTTGAACCCAGGTTAAACTACTAGCATTTAAATGTCTTGACTACAAAGTCACTGATAGGGCTTGTCAGATAGAAGTAGATTTTATATAAACTATTTTACACAGATTTGTTTTGAATGCGCAATTTAGATATCATATAACTATATATTTTTATAGTTATAGTTTATTTAAAGTTTTACTATTAAAGTGATTGTCTAATTTCATAGGTTAGTTATGTTATGTATAAATATAGGTGTTACTTATTATGCTAGAGTGTGAGATTGATATAAGTCTTTTAAAAATGCTGGATGACAGAAGAAAATGAATGAACATTATATTCGTCGACCGAGAACTCAGACGATGTAGACAGTCCGACTGTTATAAAATGCACTAATTCGTATCAATCGCAGAATCGTTATTAGAAAAACCGCTATCGAATTTAAAATAAGTATTAATACTGGAATAGAAGTATTTCTGAAAAGATCATCATAACTTAAAAAAAATTTAAATCTAAGGAGCAGTTTTTTAACTTTATGCAAAAGCAGGTCCTCGTGAACTCAAAATGCTTTTATTCTTTTGGGATTCAGAAAATTCCTGGATGCTGGAACAAATGCTATGTTGCACAGACATGTGACTACATAGAAAAACAGTGTTTTAAGTTTTTTAAGTATATTAAATAAGTAACGTTTATCGGATTGTAGAGTTTCCCTTAGTTCAATTAACCAATTATTTAAATTTCTGTTATCTTTCCTGAACTCCATAACTTCTCCTCGCATTTCCTCGCCAGGATGTAAATTTAAAGTTAAGTGAAGTGAGTATTTAAACGGGTGAATCTTGGAGGTTATTCAGGGTATGCTTTTGCTAGCCAGCGCACGTTACGATTCTGACATTACTGTTACGCGGAGCTGCTAGTACGCCTTTTTGTCATTTAAATAATTATCACTCCTGGTAGGTCCAGTCAAAAGAGTTGTCCTTGAATTTACTATATTACTATTCTTAATTTCCACCGCAATTTTTCAGTGTCATTGTAAAGCACGAAGTACGCCCCTTTCTGTTCATAGTTGAGAAAAATGAGGAGTTATTTTCCTCTTTCTTCTGTGTTGGTATTATTTCACGTCTGTTTGAGAAGTCGCCCGGTTTCCCAGTAGGATCTGGTAGAGTTATGGAGGTAAGGAAAATCTACTTCCTACCTCCATAGGTAGAGTTTATGTGGCCGAAGAGAACAAGACCCTATAGGATAAATTGTTGTTTACATTTTAAAGTCTAATGTCCATTGTGGGAAATAAATTTTATCTGATATTTATTCGATGGCGCATAATATAAAATAGTGCAAAAAAGGGGAAGATATATGGCATCCAAAATATAAAAACAACAGATTTGTTCTCGTTTATTACGTTTTCACTGAAATAGGTAAATAATTAAAATAAAAATTTTATGAAGTAATTGGAGCTCAGAGTGAATCTTTCAAACGCATGTGTCGTTGTTGAAATATGTAATTATTTGTGAGTTTCAGAATAGATGACGAATAGGTTTATCTATATTATTTTTGCTTTTTAAGTGAAAAATAAATTTTAACTGAATTAAGAAGATTTGATCGTTTAAAATCTGAAAATAAGCAGATATTTTCATCACATATAGAAGCAGCCAATAGTTTTAAATTTATATTGTTAATTATTATTTATTTAATTCTTTTTATAAAAGCTTGTTTGTAGTTTTTACTGAAAATTAAGAGTGCAAGAAAGATTATAAAATGTGGCTACTATTTTCAATGTTCGAGGTGGAAAACTCATTTAGTCAGCATGGACAATATTTACCAGTGCTTTCCGTCTTTATGTGGTTATTATACAAACTTTTAAAAGAGAAATGTGAGATAAAATTCTATTTTCTTTTATTTAGAACATCTTTTAAGTCTGATTTATTATTTGGTGATATTCAATACTTATTTCTATCCAAAATTAATAATATGCTTATGATGAATATTTTTAAAATGCGTAATTTCAAACCAAATGGAATGGAATATCAATTGCAACAACAAGTAAACAATCCCTAACTTCAATAGCTCGTTTTGTCCTATTATTAGGCATTGTAAAATAGAAAAAAAGTAGAACGCTTTGCCCCGCTGATGCGAAATCAATTTCAAATGAGTTGGAAATTTTTTTGCAGATCCGTTAAACAGGAAGGATATCCTAGAAAATAATTCCTAGGGAAAATTTGATAGGGAAGCAAAACTTCATGAACTGATATCGAGGCCTGTAATACAATAACTATATGGACGACACTAAGTTAGGTTCTTCTTTCTGAGTTTAATAAATTATTATTCTTACTTCGTAAATTTTATGAATACTTCTGCGGTACTGAAGCCTGTTATGAGCTTTTTTTCCGTTATTTCTTGCCTTTTGTATTTTGCTTAAAATTCTATTTTTTCTTGAAGGAGATTTTAAATTTTATTTCTTGGAATTGTTTTAATGGCATCTTAATTTCTTCATGTATGCATGGAAGATTCCTTTTGAGTTTTCACTACAAATGTTTACGCTAAAGTTTCACTTTTGCGTACAGCCTGGAAATACTCATATTTTAAAGCTGGTCTTGTTGTTTTGGGAATGGGTATTACTGTCTTTGGTTTTTAAATTTCATATTCTAGATTTCAGATATCATAGATAGTATAGATATCAGAGATAGCATGCGATGCTTCACAGGAAATATACTTTAGTTTTTTTCACTGGCTTTAATTAGTATTCATTTTCCTGTGATTTAATCTGCACTGACAACATCTCGTTGTGCACGAACCTCTGGCAGTTAAAGAATTGGACCAAACATTTCTTCGGCTTGAAGTTTTCTGTTTCGGTGTGCATACTAAATACGTCACTTATGTTAATTATTATTTAAACTTCGCTAGTTTGGTGCAGTATCAGAACATATATAAACATCTTTCGGTCATTTGCCTTGGATCTGTTGAACTTCTTATTTTAATTAGCGGAAGTTCCTTTCTTCTAACTCGGCTTTGAGACAGCTTCCTCTAGTACTGTCCTTCGAACGTGTTTCAGAACAATATTCACTATCTTCTCACTATTCAGTTGGTATATGTGAAATTTTACTTTAGTTCGCTGCTACAATTTTCTGAAGTCCGTTACCTTTTTAGTGTGTACAAATACCAATCCTTTCTTTATTTCTGTTTTATGTTTTTGCTTACATATACTTCTCATTAAATTGTTTAGTTTTAGCCGCTTGTGCGAGTTTGCCATATGACAACAGATGAAAAAGTTTCTTCTTTGTTTGTCTCTAAATTTTCTCCTCCAATTTTCTTCTCGTCTGTACTCAAATCTGACAGTTCATATCAGTGATTCCACATTTTCGTCGTCTTGTAGCCGTGGCATTATTTCATCTTTCGACAGGGCAAGATTGTTTGCATGTCCATCTTTCCAAAATTCGACTTAAGACCTCTCAGTCTCTGTTGTTTGTAACTCTGGATAGTCCGCGGATAAGAAGTATATTCAGGAATATACTGTTATCTTTTAATTCTATTGTTCTTAAGTATTGGGAAGCAAGATAAAGACTAATGGCTTAATGGCCAAATATCTGGCATTTGTATATATGAAAAAAAATATGCAAATCTGAGGGCAAGGGAGCAAGCATATCTGTTAATTTGAGTGACTTTCATCATTCCATTATTAGATTCTAATCTCAGTAACGTTCTTCTTCTCTGGCGCATTTTGTAAGTTTGAGAATTTCCAACACATTTCAGAACCAACTTTCCTGATCAGTTCTGCTAGTGCATTTCGATTCAAATTCAGTGGCAGTCGCGAATGTTTTCACATTAGAATGTTAGGCTACTGCGGTATGAGACGAACTTTTCATTAGCTCCGATTTCTTATCGGATTCGAATTTCTTATGGATTCTTCGAGGATTAATTTTTCATTTCACTTTCGATATCCTGAATTTGCTTGAGTACTGCCTACTATTTACTTGGTGGGATGGGACTGACAGATCAGTATCTGTGAATTCAGACATCTCTGCTTTTTGGATGTCCTAGCAAAGAAGATCGCAGATGTAAAAGACACAAAAGCTCAAAATCAAACCCAGTGATACGATTCTTATATAACGCTTATAACATGTACATACGTAACAGCAAAAGTTTAAACGAAATCTTCAATCCAACGATACTGAAATGTATGCAAGCTAAACCTTTAATGTAACCAACAGAAATAAAGACAAATTAAATTAAATTTTCGTTTAATCTTATTTTATACTTTGATTCAAGTCTCTTCTTTATATTTTTACCTACTTTAATGCTTTTAGTTTAGTTTCTAAGAATATATGCATTTCATCACGTAAGTAGTGGATGACATTCCATTGGAGAGTCCGTTTGCCGTACCTATAATCATTATCCTGCTAAAAGCCTTTTTAATATAAAACTCTTTATAAGATTTGACAAAGCGGTCTCATAATGTCTTGTAAGTTTGCTAAGGATTATGAGTATTGTATCATCATGCAAGTAATAAAATTAATTATTCTTTGCACACGAAGTGTTTTAAATAATATTAAAATTGACGAAATACATTCCTTCTTTAGCATTTTACGAGAGTTTTATGCAGAAATGGTATTTGAGTGATACTCTATCCTCTTAGAAACAGAATTCTCATTCATCTTTTCATAGAGTGTGATGATATTAATCAGTGTAAGAGGAAAATGAATTGCAAAAATGCAGAATCTGGTTTTTTTATAAGGACAGTTTCTCGCATGCCGTTTAAAGTTGGAATAAAAAGTAAGAATAATTCTGTAATTAAAAGAAGATTTTTAAATTTGAATTGTCATTAAAAAAGAAAAAAATGAAAAATAAGAGTTGTACTCTGCTTGACATTAAATAATGATTCGATTTAGAAGCGTCTGAACATCTAGACTGATAAAAGTGTTTCTGCAGCTTTTGGGGAATGACTTAATATTTGGAAGTGCGCTTAATCGTTCATAATAAAACAAAGTGCAGAAAATAACTCATGGTTTATTTACTGTCCCTCTTTATCAAAGCGTCATTTCTTTCAGAATTTTAGTTACCTTAATTTCCCTCTACTAATGTTTTATTCTCTGGAGGAAAAGAGTGCTATTTATTTCGAAGAATAGCACCTTCTGGTATTGCGTTCAAAGATTTTCTGTTCTGTGGGGTCATTTTTCAGAATGCTTCCATGGCACCGTTAGAAACAAGAGAGAGCGTAGAATTGATTTCCTTCTTAAACGCAATCTATTTCGGCGAGAATATTTCGCCATAGAATTTTCTTACCGCATGCAAAGTCGAACGAAAACTATCCGTCATTTCCTTCTTTTATGAGCTTCGCTGCTCAGTGATTGGCTAGAAAGATCGCGCCGTAGTATTGTCAGTGCATGAAAAAAATGGAAGAAAAAAGAAAGTGTTGCCAAACGACAAAGAAAGGATATAGAAGCATTCCGTTTACGAATCGTGTTTCTAGGGGCTGGGTAATAGCGCGTTTCATTTTCGTATTTTCGAAAGCGAATATTATACTCTACTGTTCAGATGAAGAAAAATAAATGGCACATGTTTGGGATTTTAGTTTTCCTTCTTCTGGTTCCGTTCTATGTATTTTGTTGGAGATTCCTTTTTGTATTCCTGTTGTGGCTACTTGCCAGAAGATATTTAGATATTTTAATGTGTTTATACTTAGATATTTTAGCGTGTTTATACATTTATCTAAACAGCTCACGTTTATGTGAAGCAGCTATGCTGATTTGTAAAAAATGTGAACTCGTTATCATTGGTATCTGAAGAATTTTTTCTCTGTTTATTTTTTTTTGTACTACTCTACTATCAACGTAATCATTTTACTTGTCAGTTGATCCACGTGTAGATGCATAGGATTATTCTAATGAAAAATATTTAAGAGGCGAGGAGACTTTTGTTATTCTAATACCAGAATGATCGCAAAATAAATAAGACAAGCCAAGATTTTTCTCTCTAAAATGTGCACTGAGGTATTCTAAAAAGGATTCAGTAACTGGAATTTTTACAAATTATTCTTCTTACAGATACAGATCTTCATATCATGCTGCTTTTCCCATCTCCATTAAATTAAAATTTTATTAATTTTATTCATACGTAAATGATGTACGAATATATTAGATATTCTCCGTATCCATATTTCATGAATTTCGCCTGTTAAAAAGCTACAGAAAGTTTCCTTGAAATGAATGTCGCCTGCATGAAAGACATTTTATCAGAAAAAATTTACCAATGGATGGCATTACCAAGTAGTGATAGATTAATAAATTAGGAGTCTCATATCTCTGAAGTTTCAAAGGCTTTCCGTCTTAGGATACGAGGTTCGTTTACGTTTTAAAAGCTAATTCACCTACGTCAGGTGCTCCTTGAAAACTTCGCTTGCGACCCTCGCCAAGCTATAAATCTGCCTCTCATGCACAGGACAGTTTAAGAAGTTTTGAAGCGAGAATTTTTATCTTAAAGCCAAAAATGTGTTTGTGGAAGTAGGCAGATTAGAAACCGAACATCCTTACAGATTCAAATCTACGCGTAAGTTGTAAATAGTTGAGAAGTTGTTGAGAAGCTATACTGTGTGTAGTGTTTAGCAACAAATTATTTGAAATAATTAGAAAGTCGTCTCATACTGGTTTTTGAATTGAAATATGTCAGCACATAGAATGGATTTAGACTTATGTGTTTGCAGTGGAAGAACTGGAACCTTCTTAAGACGAATTTTGACTGGAGACGAATTTTGACTGAATGTGACTAGTTCTGCCTTTAACATCTTATTCGTAAAACTTGTGGGTGCGCCTCTTCCAATCCCTCCAAACACACACACACACACACACACAAAAAAAAAAAAACTCACAGAAAAACTAAGATTGCTTTCTAACTTCCAAAGAAAGCTTTTCTATGTATATGCTGTGTAGTATGTATTTCTTGCATTGTAGTCTTGTATGTATTTCTGCGATATATAGGACTCTTGTTTTATTTTAAACCATTAGAAAGTAAGCAAACCATTAAAATAATATTTTCTTTAAGAGGAATTATTGGCTTTGACCACAAGGTGACCAGCATTTCCCAACAAACCCGATGTGATTCATCAGGATTAAAATCAGGTATTGCAAGAGTAACTCGTCGAAAGCTTATTATTGGGAAACCCTTTGCCTGTTTAATATTTTAAATATTGTCCATTCCAGTGTTATTTATTTTTGTTGTTAAAAAAAACCTTCCACAGTTACCTGTAGGTACAGACTGTAATAAATTAATATTTTGTGGCAAGGCAAAAGAAGTTTTCAAAAAGAGGCGATTAAAATATTGTCTGAAATTAATAATTAAATTTATCAAAAACACTTTTTTCCACGCTTGTAGCTGGTTCTTGCAAATTTTCATTACTTTCTGATTACATTGCTATTTTCTTTGACGCGGCGTATTGTTCATCGCATTGGAAAGGTGTTGTTGCTATCGTGGAGTAAAAGAAACAAAATTAGGCAAGTCCTAATTTTTATGCTTTGCTTTTAAGAATAGTAATTTCAGTGGCAAAATGGATTTTCATGTTAATGAGGTTACAAAATGCGTATTGAAACAGTAGTCTAATTTGTATGAAATGCGAAATTCGACGAGAGATTTACGTCCTTGTGGCGAAAACTGTGCAGTACACAAGACACTTAAGCATGAAAAATAGCTAACTTATACGAGTACTGCATATCCTGGTAGAGTATGATGAAAGTTATTGGTTTAGAGAAGGTTCTTCGAACTTGTTCGGAATGAATATTGAATGACATTCTTTTTACAACCATCATTTATGGCTTTGTTACTTCTTTGCATTTATTTCATTAAAAACATTTCTAAGAACTGGCTGAAAGTTTCTATGATATGCTTTCTTATTTTTCGATATTAAACATGGCTGTTCTGATGAAAGGCCTTTATGAAAATATCTTAACCTGCAAATGGAGAGCTTCGGAACTTTCGTCTTTGATCAGAGAAAGTGGAAGAATATAATACGCTTTTCGCGGAAGAAGAAAAAATTGTCTTTGTGAAATCGCGGCTAAGGAATGGCTGAATTTTACACTGAATGTCGTAAATAATGGAACAGTTGAAATGTTACAGCATACATATGGTGATAGCTAAATACTTAATCTTGCTTCAATATTTGTACTGAAGAGGCATTTCGAAGTGAATAGCATGCGAATAATCAAGATAGCTCGTTCTGTCGGGAAATCTTCTGGGACTACGGATGTCAATGAGCAGATAATAATAGTGACTATTATACATACTTCATGAAATCTGTTTCCGTAAATTTAATGAGGCATAAAATACTAAGTTTGCTGCCGAAAAAGTGATTTTTGTTTCATGATAATGCCTGTTCTATGTTTCTACGTGGCATTAGCAGCTCTGTTTGAACTAATGAGGCAGCGTTAGCATAACCTTACAAACAGGTAGATATAATCTTCTATTGATTTCAGGACATTATCAGCGCTGAAAAGATATTTGCACGGAATGAGGCTCTCTTTAGATGAAGATTTAGAAATGTCGTGGTCCCATTATTAAAAATTGTATAGTAAAATATGTTATTTCGGGTTTTCTAACCGTTGTAAAACGCTGCTCAATTAAATATTTTGAATAATTATTTTTATATTAATTTGTTATGTAATCTAATTATGAATAAAAGAACCAGTTTTAAAAATTTTAAGTCAGCCTATTTATGTCGAATTCTCATAGAACAGGCAAACATGTCCAGACAAATCACTATTCATTACGTGTTCGTCACAGCACTTTCGTTAGAAAACATTCAATAAGTTGTTTTTTTAGTACGATATTACCTTGATAAATGTAGAAAATTTATAGAATATACGAATAAATATAGGAATATTACTGAATATCTCGGCATTATAAAGGGTTTACGACTTTCTGTGCTTTAATTTAAATAAATATGCATTTATTTGGCATTTAGATAATCTATATTATTCATTAAGTTAAAATGAATAAGCCATATTACGAGCATAAGAAAAAATAGATAATTAGAAACAGAGAAACTGAGTCAAAATTTACTGGCGAAAGAAAATGAATCAACTTTTTTGTCTTTGTTCGAGATTAAATTTAAAAGTATTAAAGTTCTAGTTAGAAGAGTAACTTTGCTTTTGAATTACTTGAGTTAGTGCTTTTTTATATTGAAAGTTATGGGGTTTGATGCTTCTTGTTAGCATAAACTATGTCCAAACTCCTAGCAGATTTTGAGCAAATCATCTCTGTGTCTGAAAAGAACTGCGAAGTCTTAAGAAGGTTTTAAAACAAACCTTTTTATTAAATCAGAAATTTGAACATTAAACGCCCTTCTCTTGCGTGAGAAGCTCAACCACCATTTGCGACGAGATAACGTAAGGTAATAGTCAAACTCAAATGAAAAATAAATCTAGCAGTCAAGCACTACAGTATTCATTTAACGTGAAGCTGAGTCCAATACATTTCACCGACATAACATTTTAAATGTCGGCAGCAATAGCGCAAAGAAGAGTTACTATCTTATCGCAGCTAAAGAACCTTAATAACGTGGCCTTGAGAGGTAAAAACATGCTCTCTGTTACAAACCAAAAGCATCAGCTTAAATATTCTCAAATTAATTTTCATTTTGGTAGGGAAACGGTACAGAGAAATGATAGTAAAGGCTGAAATTATAAATAACTGGTTACACAAAATAATAATAACGCTTCAGGGTTTTAGTTCAAAGTTTTTGAGTTTAACACATAAGAGCTACATACCCAAACCTACCCAAAGGATATATACCGAATGCCTTCGTATAGAACTTTCTGCGGGAAATTGGCTCATTACATTTGGAGAATGTAATGAGCCAATTAGATGGAGAAAGATATGAAAACTTCAGGTGTCCGCCGAACAAATCGCGGACGAAAACGTCGTGGAGAAAACAACGTAAGGCGAAAACGTCGTGGGAGAAAAGAAAGCAAAGAGAAATCATCGCAGTTCTAAAACATCGTGGTACAAAATATCGTCGTCGAAAATAAAGCGGTTAAAAAACTTCGCAATTTAAGAACATCGTCGTGTAAGTGCATTTTCGCATAATGATTTGGGAGGACAAGAAGGAAAAAGGGATATTTTCACTTTTATGTTTCATATATTTGAATGAACTAATACATTTTTGCTGAAAAAGTAATAACGAAACATAAGCATTTAAAAACTGAAAATGATTAGAAAATTAAAATTAATGCAACTTATAGCCAGAATTTTAAATTTACATAGTTAATTAACAAAGGTCCTTAAAAAATCAATTTTTTATAAGGTTTTACTCATAATGTTGCATGAAAAATACAGCCTAAAATGTTTAGAAAAAGGAAGATAAATAACTGAATGAGGTTACATCTGTAACAATTGTTTAGTTAATTATGAAATTATTTTCTTTCACATTCGTTAATCTGATATTATTTTAGTGAAAATTATATCTTGTTTTGTTTCCGTTTATTCTTAAGTTGTCGTTAACATTTCTTGCGCTTCCAAATCTTTACGAGAATATGCATTTACAAATTTTAAAACCTGAACAACGCATATGTGCGATGGTATCGCCATGCGATGATTTTTGGGTGCTTTATTTTTTACCATGATATTTTCGACGATGTTGTTTTTAAACTGTGAGGTTTTTGAACCGTTTTATTTTTGACGACGATATTTTGTACCAAGATGTTTTAGAGCTGCGATGTTTTCTCTTTGCTTTCTTTTCTCCCACGATGTTTCAAACCACGTTTTTCTCGCCTTGCATTGTTTTCTCGGCGACGTTTTCGTCTGCGATGTTCTCGGTTGTAACCAAACTTCACTCATCTATCCCATCTGCTAAGAGTCTGATCCGATTTAAACTATGTATCCATACAATTTCCCTTAGGAAATCCTCATATAAGGCATTTGTACTCCTACGTGCGCAGTCCATCTGGGTTTTGCCATCAAAAGATCATTCAAACACTCTGCCGCTGTTGGGACTTGAACGTATATGGCCTCCGGTATTCTTTCACCTTTCCAAATATATTGTCTAAAGAGATGTATAAAAGTGATGAAGTTTTGATTTATTATTATGATCGCTTTTAGGAAATAAGCAAAGATTGCTTTCTGATATGCTGAGAATTTATTTGAATAGAAAGGAACATTTTAGTAATAATACTTAAAGTTACACCTTTGGAAAAAAACAGAAATTATCTCTGAAAAAAATTATTCATTTATCAATTTAGCAGAAATTAATCATTTATCAATTTAGCAGAAATTAATCATTTATCAGTTTAGCGGGAAATTCGTATTTCTATAAACACTTTTTGCAATATATTTGAGTAATTAAATAAAAGCTTTTAACAAACTTTTTCCAAAAATACTAATTAAATATATCTGCTTTCAGGTATCACATACCGGATTTATGAACACTTCATGAAATTTTCATATATGAAAGAATACGAATATTATCAACATGCAGATTTAGCTATCCTGTCAGGCCAGAAAGACGCTCACGCTAATTACTTAACTTTGTAAAGGCAAACATATTTGTTATCGAGAAATGTGCGAGCAAGATTTGAATATTAAGAGTACCTATACCACGGTCTATGGAGCTTCATCTTGGCCAGGTCGAAAGTACGTTTTTTCACAGAAGTCCCAAAAGTGCCTTTTCGGTTTTTCGAAGACCTCCTCTGCAGCGTCGCCACAGGCAGGTCTTTCTTCCACAGAATATTATTCTGTTCATATAAGTATAGAAAATAAAGTTTTACTTTTAATAGATACACCGTAAATTTGGGCGGTGGTAGTATGGTTGTGTCATATAGACTCATTAATAAAATTTCACTCTTCTGAAATATTTTAAAGTAATTAAAATATATTAACTAAAATTATTAATTATTTTATCTTAAGATGAAAAAGACAAATGATTTTGTTAAGTATAATGAAGAAATGAAGTACACATGACATTTCATCCGGTAAATAAAAGAATCATTACATTAAACGCGATGCTCGAAATCCTATATTATGCTAAGAAAACGTAAGCAAACGTAGAAAGTACTGCGAACTAACTTTTCATCAAAAGTTAAGCTAAAAAATTTTGTAAAATTCTGAAAAATACTTGTTATAAATTATTGTAGGATTTAAACTAAAAAACTATTTGGGGAAAGAAAAGATGATAATTATGTCATCTTGTAGATACATTAGGTTATTTCGATGTTGGGGACATAAAAAATGAGCAATGCCCTTGCCGGGACTCGAACCTCGGACATTTCGCGTAGTGGGCTGACCATTACACTACGAAGGTATGCTAAGAAGGCAGGAGAAATAACTTATATATTCCCCCGTTTAAACTGCGACTGGAGATTAGGGGACCCAATCGCCAAATCCCGTCAGTGGAGAATCATCATCTACCACATTTCTTATTTCGGGTGCCACTGTAGACACATTCGGTTATTTCGATGCTGGAGATTCGGTTATTTCAATGCTGGATGGGAAAATGAGCAATCCTCTCGCCAAGACTCGAATCTCGGACCTCTCGCATACGCTCCGAAATGTGTTGACCATTATTACACCACGAAGGTTTGGTAAGAAAGCAGAAGAAATACCTTATAATTTTTAATAATATGGCCAAATGCCCTGTTATCCTGACATTTGGACTGAATTCCGCAATTAGATTCTGTTGCTTCAGCTCTACTCTCAAACTCTGTTAACTTGCTCTGCCAGCGGAATAAAAAGAGTATTTTCAGTCAAAATTATGATGAAGTTTGCAGAACTCCTCCTGCCACGTATGTAGTGCCAAAGACAAGGAACAAGATACGGAAACGCAGTTTTCTGTGTATTGGCCCTGATAAATTCGTAGATATAACCTAGAGTATTTCAGATTTGAAGAAATAGTCTCAAAAGTACTATCGCACTGCGCCAAGATACGTATCTCAAAACAAAATTGGACATTTTCTGAAATAGCATATTTGTTTTTAATTTAGATCTTTATAGGTGCATGGAGATCCCTCGTATTTCAATCCAAGGCTCCATGTATCTATATCCAAGCTCCACACTTCTATATATAAAACTCTTCTACCTCTTTTCCCCACCAGCAATTGACTGAATAATATATTAATCTTTTCTTGTCACAAAGACGCGGTAAATTTCTATAAATATCCGTCCCGATGGGACTAACGATGAAACAGTGCTATATTTTATACAGCAGAGCTGGTAATTCTATAAATTTAATGCACAGATCCGGCCAGTAAAAATATACACTATGCAAGAAGCCTGGAAAGCGACTAATTTTATACATTAACAGATAACCAAGCATTTAACAGAAGATTTGATTTTCAAAGATGTACAATTATAAGACAGTTTAGGTTGCCGGACATTAATAAGAAAGTATTTTAGGGAATTAATTCTTTGGCATGGCGGTACATCCAATTAATGATTTCCCAAATCATATCTTAAAGAAATGTAAACTATGGGTCGTTCATATAACTCATATTCATCTTCGTTTCGTAGAGGAAGTATTCAGCGGATGCCTAGTCATGTCCCGCATGATCTAGATTTATGAGTAATCCGGGGATTAAGTTAGCCAAGGTTGGGCTTGCTCGCATTTCGGTGTATTCAGGGTAAAGGGAACAGTATGGTCGGACATTACCTTGTGGAAAAATGCATTTCGAATACCCTGAAGAAAAAGAAGGGACAGTTTTAGTCGTCGACATAGTAGCGGCAGCATCTCGCTAATATCAGTACACTGAGCAAAAAATACAGTTTTATGTCTCCCGTTCTACTAGGCCGATTGACGAAATTCAAATTGCGTTTTTCCTGTATCGAAAGCGCGACGTAGGATATATATTACATTTGTATATAGCATTGTTCTAGCATAGCTTTTTGACACAAAACCAAACGTTTTCTGAAATAACATGTCAATCTTTTTCCATATTTCGATTCTACGACTCCAATTATGCCTAAATATTAAATTTATAAAATTTGGTGCGAAATTTACGGAGAAGTTCAAAAATTTACCTTGGCGAACTTTTTTCAGTTTGCGCCAAGAATAATTTACTTGGCGAACTTCTTAATTTATAGCAACCTACTTTCCTTTCCTTTTTTTCATTGCAGACGAACGAAAAAAAAGTCATATTGGCGTTATTATTGCTTATAACAAATATGCCAAATTTAAAAAGCCGCCAATATGTAAATTCATGCACGTCGTAGAAAATTTTGTACAAAAATCTCTAGTTTTTTGCAGGTGTTCCTAGAAATACATTTACTTTAAGATGATGGTAAAACTTTTATAGGTTATAATTCAAAGTATTTTTAGAAAAATTTATAAAAATTATTTAAAAATAAAAATTTTTTAAATAAATCATAAAAAAGGGCGAATTTAATTGGAATAAACCTAAATTTCGAAATGTGAAAGGAAGAATCAAATAAGTTTAATAAAAAGTAGATATTATCAAATATATACCAAATTCAATTAACACTGAGGAGCTAAAATTTTGGGAGCTAATTTTTTAAAAACTGCTATTGCGAGTTCTACAAAACTGGCAGTTTTGCAAAATTAGAGTCGTAGAATCGGAATATAAAAAACAATTGGCATGTGATTTCAGAAAATGTCCGATTTTCTATCAAAATACCTATATTAGAACAATGCTATTTATTTTAAATTGGTTGGTTATATGTTGCAGGAAAAGGGCATAGGTATCCGTCTAGTAGCTACGTCGCCTTCACATCCTTACTTGGCGGTCATCATTAGTGAGACAGAATCCAAATTTCAGCTGACTATCACAATGTTCCATTCGGCGCTTCATGTAACAATTCAGCGATACAGTTTCAAACGTTCACAACAATGGTTGGCTGTTAATGAAAGCTTTCGTGAAGAACTTCTCGATACCATTACCCAATCGTCACAAGATTTTCCACGTCGTTCCGGACAATGGAAAATGGAAAATTCTGTGCGCTTCACAAAAATCCTCCAGCTGTAAAACATGGATTAGATAAAGAGGAGATTTTATGTTGCGATTACTCTGCTCAGACATCCGTCTCTTCGCTGTGGCCTTTCATGGCACCCCATAGTTTCTTTCTGGGTCCACTGTTGCCCCATACGATCGACAATTGTCTCCTCCATGATATGATGGAAGGACCAACCAACGATTTTAAAGCCGAACATGAAGCTTTTCGTGAGCTCGTCCATTTGCGGATATTCAATATAACATCATCTTAAAGACATTTTCTCATCTCCATCGCTCATGAGGTTCGGAAAGAGCAGAAAACCTCGAGTATTTTTAGCGAAGACACTGAAACAGGGAGCACTTAATCTGGATGCTTATATCCCGTGTATTAGTCATCTGACTGATTATGTTTGCAATTACAGTATTTTACATAACTCGCACATATGCGTTTTCAGAAGAATTTGTATGGTAATGAGTTTGCTTCTTCATAGCGCGACATTTTTTCTGTCAGACAGAGTATTTTGTAAATCATTTCTTTGAAAATATGAATTGCAAATTTAGTAATCGGAGAACTACGGCTGAGGTACAGAACTGTACTTCTTCTTCTGCTTAGAGTGTATTTAATGACAGATGGTGCCAGGATGTAATAATATTCACCATTTTAATATAAATAACAGTTTTACAAAAAATCCTACTGTTAAAGAAATATGTTAGAAAATAATAAATACTCTGTTAAAGTATACTTTTAAGGATTCACTTACTCTACATGAAGAATTTACAGGCATTGTATAACGAATAAATCAAGCATTTCCACTCATAACATAAAGCGAAATTTTTCATAAAGAAAATAGAATATTTGTGCTCAATTAATTCGTAGGAATTTCATTTAAAGGATTATAGTATTTTGGTTGAAGTAAATTACTCAATAAGATTTTTCTTTGTAATTAAAATTATTTTATTCCAAATAAATTTTTCTAATGAGAAGTATATATTATCCTTTCAATATGTTTATTAATAAAACGTTTGTGCCTTGCATCAGAATAGTTTTCAGCTTACTAATATTTAGATGACTTATGTAATATTTAGTAAGCTTTCAGTCTCTCTTCAAAAATTTACGTATATGTCATTTTAAAGTAAATTGAGTGCATTTCATATTCATTTCTTTAACTCATGTCATTTTATATCATAAAATAACATTATGTTATGTAATACATACTTAGCTACTTCAGTTGTTGAATTAAAATATCTTAATTGTAATGATTTATCTTAATTCTGTTATCAGACTTAAAAGTTATTAATTTGTTTTTTATTTGTAGTTTATCTTAAATTTATTTGCCTTGTTGAAAAGTAATTGTTGTCATTTAATATTTTGACAGTTGTTGGTTAACTCTGAATTTAAGTTGCTTGAGTAATTAAATTTTTCTTTTTCCTTAAGGTAGTTTGGTTAACTATTTAATTTTTTTGTTTAGTTATTACTTATTCTTAACTTGTTTGCTTAATGTTTAATTTCTTGTTAAGTTGACCCTTAAGGTCAATTTTTTCAAAAACACTTTTAAAGTTTTTGCCTTACACAAGGGTGTTAAAGTTTTAATTAAGTTTTGTTAATGTACCCCCTTTTCTGCTAAGCTGGGATCCATATTTTCTGACTATGGTGGTCGTGTTTGGTGTTGGAGAAAACATAAAAATTTTTCTATGAGATTATTATATTTTAATTGAAGAAATTTTCTTCGGTCTTTTATTAAATTAGTATTTAAAAACAAATCCTTAATTCTTTTCGAAAAACTTTTTACGTTGCATTTGGGAAATCAAGATTTATGGCTTTGTTTGGACGTTTGTTCGCTCTGCCAGACAGTGGTCTGGGAAATATCTTTCGTCAAGTGAGAAATCTGCACCCTGCTGAATCAGCTTGTTTTGTATGGAGCTACGCCATGCCAAGGTTGAGGGGTCGGGGTGATTCGTTTCCTTGCAGGCGTTCACCATGCTAAAATGGGACCCTGGTCGAGGCTAGCTCCTGCTGACAGGTTGATGACTCTGGAGGATCGGCGATTATTGGCAAACTTCCATCATACCAACTCCCTTGCTTCACCTTCCTGTGTGGATTCATTCCCTAGGGTTGCCATGCACTTGGCTGATTTCGAGCCATCTCGGATCGCCAAACTAGTGATTGGCGGAAAGAAGAAAAAGGCGTGCAGCGATCTACGATCAGGGGGAGACGTTTTGGAGACCGGAAAAGGAAAATTTAGCTGAAGGCTGTCATCAGACCAGAAAACTGTCGCTTCGTCCCGAGTAGCAGCCTACGTTAACAGTGAAAATATGTCGGAAGAATTTGAGGAGAGAAAACCACCGATGGTCGACAACACAGGAAGGAGGGAGCCCAGATAAAAAAAGGGGCGGATGACTCAAGAAAAATTACCACTACTAACTTGTTTTTTTTTCTCCTTCTAGAATATTTATGGGTGAAAATTTTGTTGTAATCTACTGCATCAATAGACCCTACACTAAAAGTGTCTCCACTTAACTACTTCAAGACAATGGCGGCGTCATGGTGATTTTCATACGGGGTACCCCCTGCGAGAGGTAATGTTTTCTCACTTTGTAATCGCCGCCACCTCCACCACTTAATGTATATTGTTACTAGTTCTGTTTACCTTTAATAAATGCAATATTTAATTTAACTTAACTTGTAATGTTTTCACTTATAACACTGGACCTAATAAATTTAATTAAAACTTAAACGGGTTATTATATTGTATTAAATTTAAACACAACGCAATGTTAATTCTTTCTGTTGGAGTATTATCTGGTACTATTTACTGTTATATTTGAACACACAGGTTTTACAGTCTAAATGTTGTTTTATCTTGTCTGTCACACAATTTTTACATCCATGCAGTATTTGTTATAGTCATGTGATTTAGAGTTGTTATTCATATTCTTGACTTTCCTGTGTTATAAAACATTAAAAACTTAAACTAGTAAAAAACCCCAACAATTACTTCTTTTCTATATATTCTTTTCTTTCGCATAAAACATTTTACTGTATGCGTAAAAAAAAGAATAAATTATGAATTACACGTAAAGCAATTTGAAATTTTGCGGTTTATTAGGAACAGAATCAAATACATTTTTCACTAGTGCTAGTAGTGTATATATGAATAATAAAATCCAATCTCTTTTATTAAGTACGAACGACTAACTCTTCGTCATTACCTACAATAGGTTTAATTATACCTTTTTGGCTTAAAACCCCGATGAAAAGTTTTACATTTTCATGCATGTAATCTTCATGCATGCATCTTTCACATAAACTTTCGTACATAAAAATGTCATTTTCTTAGCTTTCAATTTTACGCCACTCCAGCTGGTGAATAAAAACTTAGAACTGTAAACGTTTTTGAAGATTTCTGAGTATAAATGCCCTACAGTCTTGGTGCAGGAGTACTGTTCTGCAGTGTAACTTTTACTTCTAAATCGATGCAAGAAGCCCGTAGTTACGAAATCTTTAGAATCTGATGACACCTCGTTTAAAGTCGTAAAGGGGAAACTCAAATCAAAATCATCGTGCCTCGGGTATAAATAGAACATGCTTGCTTTTCTTCCAGTGCTAGGGATATATGATAAGAAAGATATAGTATAAAAAGAGCCGATTCGAAAGGATGACACCCAAAAGGACTAGTAAAAAGAGGCAATAAACTGAGATCTGCGAAACGTCCATTGCAGTTTTATGCTCACCTCTAAAAATAAAAACAATTTGAATAGTAATATTATTAGATTAATGTGTAAAATATCATTTTAAGTAAGTGTGCAATACAAGTTGCTCAAATTTAATTCAATCATACTTTAATATAGTATTTATAACAGACAGACAATTTTAAAAATATGTAACAAATGGCAGCATGAAGGAAGAAAGTTAATATATGCAAACACGTGGCACAATTTTTAAAATCTGCTGAAATCAGTCAAACTTCGATTTTGATTACTTTCAAGTACTATTAAATTATAAAAAATATAACATCTCTTCCGAAAGTATTGCACTTTTTATTTTGCCAGGGTTTGTCATCCTGACGAAAAAAAAGTATTGCTATTTTCGGAACAAAAATGTTTATCTCAAGTTCGATGTACAACCGACCCAGCGAAACAAATTTTTACGTTTTAAATCATAATTAAATCATAAGCGGTAGAGAGATAAAATCACTGATTGCTGATAATTTGACCTCGGTTCAAAATCTGGCGAAAGAGCTCGCTGCATGGAAGATTTATAGTTTCCTGATGTTTAACGGGAATATATGTCACTTTTTCTTAAAAGTCCTCCATGAAGGCAATCCTTCTGTTAGGCATTTAGTCAAAGTGTGCTTTGCCACAAACAAATAAATCGTTAAGTAAAATCATTAAAGATTTAGTAATTTTACTTCTTTGTACGAAGTAAAAAGGAAGTAATATATATTTCTGCATAGTTTTTATATATTTTTGCATTGTCGCGAAGTGAGAACTGAATTAATTGAATGAGAAATGCTGAATCGTCTGTGAAAAACTATTTATTTTTGTTGCTCTTGTTGTTTGTTTGTTTATTTTCTTTTACACATCGTTTTAGAATTATTATAGCCTTTGAATAGAACATCGTAAAACATTTTGTGTATCATAGTTCAACGAAAATATCTATTTTGACGGCTATCGAATGCAATTTAAAGATGCTTTTCAGTGACATTCGTACGTTAAGAACAGAATAAAGCA
>KK115555.1:479092-508490 GCA_000611955.2 Stegodyphus mimosarum
CCCACCAAAAATTATAAAACTGATTTTAAATGGATTCTGAATGGAAGTTTTCGTGGCGTCTGTGCTTACGTACGTAAGTATGTATGTATGTATCTCGCCTAATTCTAAAACGAGTAGCCTCAGGACATTGAAATTTGTATATAGGACTGCTATAATATGTAGATGTGCACCTCCCACTTTGTTGCTATCGGCCGCACGAAAAGTATATAAATTTGTGTATACATATATCCACTCTGTTACTCGGCTCCAGTGAGCTCAATTTTTTTATACTTATATGTTGGTAAATTGTTCATTTTTAATGCAAGATTTGTGGAATTATCAGCAATTTAAAAGTTGTTTAAAAGTGGTTAAGCCTAATCATTTTTTTCGTGGAGGACATATTTGTTTACATTTGAAACTTTGGAGAGTATTGGGTTTTTTGCCAGTCTAGAGAAAGTAAGCTTCGCAATAACAAAGATGACGCCTTCTTTTATTATTGCAAAGTAAATCATACTTAATCCATTCTGGAATTTATTCGAGGAAATAAGTGTTAAAGATTTACTCCGTAATTTTTAGTATAGATATTTTGAGTTTTTATATATTTTTGCATTGTCGCGATGTGAGAACTGAATTAATTGAATGAGAAATGCTGAATCGTCTGTGAAAACTATTTCTTTTTGTTGCTGTTGTTTGTTTGTTTGATTGTTGTGAGCTCGTTGCGACGGTAAATTGTACTCTGTAGTTTCACGCTGCAAATTGTAAATATATCTAGCTATTTTCAACTTACAATTTTATTTATTTGCACCGCATTTCTTCCGTGGAACTGTAAAATTCATTACTTAAGTTTTATTCTATAAGTGCTTTTTACATTTTCTATCAATTAAATAACAAACTGCTATTGAAAAGTTTCATATATGCGTAATCTTTTCCCGTAAATAAAAATATCCGATATTTTTTAAACAACAAATCCCAGTACTCTATTCTCAGATAATTTAAGCGATGCTATTCAAAATTGAAATTCATAGTATTAAAACAACACATGAGCTGCTACCGATAAAGAAAAACTCCATTTGGGTTTAAGAAAAGGAAAACCCGCATTTGTTATTTTATTTATTTGACGGTCTAAGATTTTATTATTACGTGGAAAACTCCAGAAAAGATAATTTTTACATTTTGTTCATAAAGTATAACTACGTTCATGCTAAAAAGTATTTCGCTGTAATCCACTTATTGTTTCCCAAGAGATATTGTGCTTTAAAATATTTTCTTCCGAGCTTCGGAATTAAATTTTTTTTATTGCACATTCAAGAGCTTTTCGTCTCAATAATTATCTTATTAAGATTATTGTACGAGCAAGCAACTATGTATTTTAATTCCTTAGAAAAATACTTTTTCTTTTCCGTGGTAAACTATATTTCTCAGCAGATTGAACATGGAAAATTTCATTTAGTAGTTTCAAGGAGTCTGCGTGCTTTGTTTAACAGGAAGCTGAAGTCAAAGATCCTATAATATAAAGAAAATTTATCAAGTATGCCCTTTTTCTTCTTTTGGGGATTTTCTGCAAATTTTTTAATAGTAGTCTATGAATTTATAAAAATGATTGTGTATACTTTTATGCTAAAAGGTCAAACAATTTTTTAAAATCGAGACCAGAACATCACATTTTAAATAGCACTTTAATATAAGAACATTTGTAAGAAAAAAAGACAAATGATATCAAATTATTCAACACAGTCTGCTCATGGAAGTATTTATGCGGCCATTATTATCGCAACTGTTTGTCGTAAACATATATTTTTAGAAAGAAAAATGGTTTAAATGACCTAAAAAGTCACGTTTTGATATTTGAAAATTTAAAAATCGATTTTAGTGATTTTTGGCAGTATACATATTTAGACTCAGAAAACGTTTACGCTTATCATAAAATATAAAACACAAAAAGTTTCACTCCCCTGCGATAAAAATCTATCGAAATATTTAATTCTAACATTTGGGAATTTTTGCCGTTTTCTTCAGCGTTCCGTGAGGGTTCGATTAAAAAACAAAGGAAAGTAATTCGAAGTTTGTTTTTTTTACAGCGTTATTACGTTGGATTTATTTTTGTGTATTATTTTCAAATTACAATTTTATTATATTTGTTACTCCCAAAACATTTTCCCACAAGTAATTTATAAGTTTTAAAATTTTAAAATTCGTTTTAATATTCTTCAGGAATTTATAATTTTGAAATCTTAATCCAATAGTTATAAAAAGTACCTCATTCACCAAGAAATGTTCATCACTTGAATTCTACAAATAATATTATGCATCGTCTGTATGGCAATATTGAATCCTGCCACTGGCTTCCAGAAAACGAATTTAAAAAGTTCTATGAGTAAGATCGCCTGCTTAAAAAAATTATGCTGATCAAACCTTTTCATGACAATCTGCGTAGTATTGTTCATCACTTAATCTATCAAGTACAGTAACCTTTTTTTCTAAAACGATATTTCATTTTTAATTATGTCCAGATTTAAATTTTCGGTTTATTGACAACCTCCGAAGAGGATCCCAAATTTTAAAATTCAATATCTCAGTTATTTTGTATAATTTTAAAGTCCAATATAAGATGTCATGAAACAGTTTCTTACAATTAATATAATCTTAACTAGATAAAACTATAAGGAGAGTTTAAATGGTGAATTTCTTATTTTCTAAAAAATAGACGTTTTAAATTTAAAAATATCAAAGATGTAAGTTTGCATCATTTAAAACGTTTTTCTAAAGGAATGAAGAATTTTTATGACACAATATATTAGTAAGAAGCGCGGATGTAACTGGCCGGTGGAAGTGACATCATAGAAAAGAGACGTTACCCAAAGGACGTCATCTTGCATCACGTAACAACCGTAAGTGATGTAGAGATGTGTTTGAAGACGTTATACACTATAGCTTTTTGTGGCAATGACAATTTTTATGACAACGACAAGTTTTGCTTTATGGCAACGATCTCTTTCATCATTTATATTTGGTTTTAATTGATGAAATCGTTTTTAATCGATTGAAACATTTCAATGAATTTTGAAACGCTAGAATCGAACCTACAATCTCTCGCATAAGAAACATGCACTTTATCTCTAAGCTACAGAGTCGAACTTGGTTGCTAGTAAAAACAACCATGACATCACTGCTTAAGGGGAAACGCTATCAAAGAAAACCGTTATGTCTATTTAATTTCCAACTTGCGTGTGGTTTCATTCACTGTACACATACCAAAGGATGTATTCCTAAAGCCCAGTCAGCAGTTTTCTGGTAACATCCTTTCTACTTCAAACAGTCAGCTTTCTTATGACATCACTAAATTTATTTTTCTCTAATTTAATTGAAAGATTGTCTCATAGTTTTAATTTCAGTTTTCGCTTGTTTTATTTTATAATGATAGTTATTCACAGTCTTCATTTTCTCACCTCTAAGTAACTTAAATTGATCGTTATTTCATTCAACATGTTTCATTTTTGCTAACGTAGACTTCAATTTAAATTTCCGAAAATTATGTTTTCCATATTTTCATTTCTACAAAAGTAAATTTATTTTCTACGTTTCTTTTTTTCCACTTTTTACAAGTTTTTCTTTCCGTCTTTCACTTTTCACAAACTTTTTTCCCATTTTTTCTTTCGTTTACTTTTTATTTTAAATAAAGTTCTTTTTACTTTAAAAAAAATTATTTACATATTTGTATTCAAAGGTTTCCTTGATTTATTTCGGAAATCTCTTGATCTCGAATTTATTTAAATGATTCACTGTGTCTAACAAACGTAATTTTTACACTTTTTACTTTCTGTTTACACATTTCTGCTTATAGAAACCTTTATCTTGCTTTTTAAAAATATTCATATAGTATTTTAATTTTTTTCCTCAAACGTAAATACAGACTTATACAGATTTTTTTCAAGGTCTATTCGCTTTGAACCAAAACTTATTATTCAAGAATGATAATCTTCATAACATAAAATCTGTTTAAATCAATACATTTGTATTTCTATCCAGCTCAGTAAAAATACATACAAAGAAAAATATTGAATTTCTTTGTATTCAAGCTACACATATTTCAGCGGATATACTCAGAATTTCTCTTATATTCAGCTGGGCTGATTTTTATTACTAAAGCAGATTCTGTTAGTAATTTAAAATGCGATATAAAAATATCTTGGATTTTCTTGTACTTTTCAATCACTAAATGTAAGCTAAAACTTAATTTTCTTCATGGGAAAACATCACCACCGTCTACGGTCTGCTACACAGTCTCGTAACAACTGTTATATTCGTACTTAACACAGCTTTGACTTTCTTAACTAGGTACATGAAGGTCAAATTAGTTTTAACTATAAAGAAGAATATCTGCATTGTAACTGTACTAAATATTCATATAATTAATGTTCAGCCAACTGATATGAAAGCTTGTACCTTCTTTCCAAACTTGGAATATAAACATTTCCTACTTGGTGTATTTTTTCAATTAGTGTTATTATTTTTATCAGTCTCAGAGATATCATATTTAGGAAATATAATCATGCATAAACCTCGTACATAACAGGCAATATTGACTTTAATTCTATATAATGATTCAACATACACTGACTTGACATACAAAACATGCATAAACAAACTGTCTTTTTTAACATATTTTTAGTATGACTAAATCTAAAAAAGACCACACAAAAAGCATGATTGTAATAAAATACCGGAGTTCTTCGAACGCATGTGACACTTAATTTATTTTGAACATCATATATAATAATTGAGATACATATTACAAATTATGAAACAGATGTGCACTTTTAACCTTCTATATTCTTAACTTCTTCCGAAAAAAAAATGAAAAGTATGAAGAATGAAGAAGAGATAGAATAAGCATGGATGCTTGAACCAGTCGGTACTAGTGCTTTTCATGTCCCACACATCAATCAAAATACACGTGTACTGTAAATGTCAGCTAAGTACAGGTGTACGAACCGGAATACTTCACAAATTCGAGAAAAAATAGGAACGTAATGAACTTACATTATGCTGTTATTGTACATAGATACATATAAACATAAGGAAACATAGGAGAGAAACACAGAGAGAGAAGGAAAGGAAGGGAGTTGAGAAAGAGAAGAGAAATGAGGAGAAAAGTTTGAGAGTAATGAAAGTGAGGAAGAGTAGAAGAGAGAAGAGACATTAAGAAAGAACAGGTGGACATACACTAGCAAAAACAATAACAGTTACACAAACATAACATACATAAACCGGACATACTAATTTGGGAGACATGCCCTTGATATCTAATTATGTGAATAATACACTTTACAGAGGCAAATGTTAGTGCATTACATACATGCGATTTACTTAAGACGCTTATAATATGCTAATATATAGAATATGTTACTATAGAAATTTTTGCAATACACCGATGCGGTACTTGCAGTACAGCACTTACAAATGCTCAAGACTGGAGCAGATACACGATATTTACAGATACGCTCATATTAATATCTACAAGTACACAATTCCTACAAAAGCAAATACGCTACACAGTCGCAAACCGCACGTACACATGCGCAAATACATGATATTTACAAATATGCTGACACTGTTACTTACAGGTGCATGATATTTACAAAAGAAGATTTGCAATACAAACGCAAATACTCAATTATACATATACAAAACCCAAACACACGTATACATTAAAAATCACATGCACGATTGCTGACATATGCATATACTTACAAAAACGCTGACACAGTTGTGTTTATAGTTACATCGAATATATTATTGTATAAAATAGGGAACAGTAAGACAGTAGCTATGAATGTTGATATATAAATTGATAGATAAATTCCTATTATGTAAATAATGCTATGCTATTATAGGAATGCTCGTGATCTTGATAAAATAATAGCGTTATTCTTGCAATACACCCACACAGATGCTTGCAATACAATACGGATGCACAATACTGGAGTAAATACAAGGTATTTACAGATACGCTGATAATAAAACTTACAAGTACACAATTCCTACAAGAGGAAGTACACAATACAATCGCAAATACGCGAATACACATGCGCAAATACGCAAATACACGATCTGCAAATGCACTGTCACTAATACCTGCAGGTGCATGATACTTACAAAAGCAGATTCTCATTACAAACGCAAATACGCAGTTACACATATACAAATACGCAAATACGCATACGCATTAAAAAGCAAAGCCACAAGTGCTGACAGATGCCCATGTTTACAAAAACGCTGATACTTTTATGTTTAAAATTACATCAAATATAATATTGTATAAAATCGAGAACAGGAGGACAATAGCTATGCATGTTTTCCTACTGTGAAAATATTGCTAATTTTCAAAATGACTAGCTATATCATATGCTATTATAGAAATGCTGAGGATATTGATACATTAGTAATGTTATACTTGCAATACACCGAATCAGGTGTTTGCAGCTCAACGCTTACATATGCACAATGCTGCGGCAAATACGCTGACACTAATATTTACAGGTACAAACTGTAATATTTACAGATACTAACAAAGGCAGTTACACGATACAAACGCAGATATGCAAATTACACATGAGAAAATATGCAAATACATATGTGCATTAAAAAGTAAATATATATACGCATTAAAAAGCAAATAAACAAACGCTGACAATTGCGCGTGCTTACAAGTACGCTGACACTGTTGATTTGCAGCGTCATCAGATATATATTTATAATCAATCAGAGACGAAGAGATGATGAAGTACAGTTCAAAACTATGGAATAGCTGTAGTACAATAGCAAGGGTATCTAATAACATAGCAGTTATATGATTGAAGAGTAGCACAATACCGTGGCATGATTATATCGTTATGCAGTATTACAGTAAGATATTTTATCATACAGTATACTAATATTAGCTTGATAGGTTGAATATTATACAGATGTTAATATAGTTGTCAGATATAATACACTGAATGCAGCTCTTACTCGTAACTTATAAACAATGGTACAATACAATATCTATATAATATACATATATTAGATATAACATTACACATATAGTAGCATAAGAGTCAAGCATTAGTACACTGAACAAACACTTATTCATAGCATGTAGACGCTAACTTTTGTCACTAGTCATTAATTAATGGGCGCTTATAGACTAGGGCACAAATACTGGGATTATTGTTATAAGTCCGGATGATATATATAATGACTTAAGTGTACATTTGCATTGCGTTACTGTGGCAGGCAAATGTCTTGGCCATAAGCCGCTATTGTACGAATAATTTTGCATATTTTTTCATGGCTATTCTGTTCTTGGCCAGGAATTTGCGAAAGGCCTGCATGTGTAGGGACGTAAGTCCCGCTAGTACTTGTGCAGAGTTCGTCGCAATAGTACGATATGCCCTACACAAAAAAGGGCAAATGGGCATTGAAGCATTGTTAGCTGTCGTTTCTTGTGCGTTGTCATAGGACTGGCCCAGATGGCTGCGGCGTAGAGCGCGATCTTTTCCCCTACCGTTTCGTAAAGCACTTTCTGTAGATGGGGATTCTGTTCCCAGTTTTTCTCTGAAACTGGCGAATCTTTCTTGCTATTGCCGAAGTTTTGCTCGTTGCTCCTGAATATGGGGGATCCATGTGAGACCAGGGTCCCGTATTACTCCGAGATACTTACAATTTTTTACAATCTTTACATTTTTCTGCAAGAGATTGAAGCACGGGTGCATGCTCTGGGGAAAATGAGAGCTGCAGATTTGCCAATTGAGATTTTGAGTTTTAGTGCTTTACAAAGGCTGGCGAATTTTGCACATGTTTCACTTCCATTATTTTCTATGTCTTTACGAGTTCGGCCTCTGACCAACAGGGCTGCATCATTCGCATAGGCTGTGACGGTAGTGTGCGTCGGGCCAGTTGGCCTCAAGGATTTAAAAAGAGAGTTATTTGGAGTATAAATAAGTCTTCTCAGTTTGAAACAAATGGCGCCATCATTGTGGTTAAACCTGTCTGATGCAAAAGCTTATATCGTACTGTTGGACGTCTGCTAACAGCATAATCTTAAAATATTTGCGATATTGTATCAGCATTATACAGTTTTTCAGCGTCATTTGCATGAACATTTGATTTTCTTCTTTAATAACTTTTTAGGGACATTATAAATTTTTTTAAAGCAGGAGAGATGAAAAATGAGCAATGCTCTAGCTAGGACTCGAATCACAGACCTCTCGCATACACGCCGAGCATGCTGACCACTACGCCACAAAAGCATGTTAAGAAGGCGGGAGAATACCTTATATACTTCCCCTTTTAAAGAGTGACTGGGGATTAGGTACACAGTTTTTCCAAATCTTGGTAGTGAAGAATCATCAACCACAACCCTTTTAGTTCGGGCGCCACTGTAGAGACATTAGGTATTTTTTGAAAGCAAGAGAGATGAAAAATGAACAATGTCCTTGCCGAGTCTCAAATCATGGACCTCTCGAATACGCGCCGAGCGTGAGACCTCTACGCATACAAAGACATGCTAAGAAGGCGGGAGAAGTACCTTATAACATCCTCTTTAATTATTTAAGATATCTGCACCTGAGGCACATCGATTGCTTGCAGAAGCATATGGTGTGGCCGCCTTAAGTGAAAAACGTTGTCGTGAGTGCTTTAAAAAATTTAAGAACCGTGAATTTGACGTCGAAGACAAATAAGGAGCGCAAGGTGAAAGGTTACGAAGACGCGGAATTGAAAGCATTATAGGATGAAGATTCGTGCCAAATGCAAGTAGAACTTGCATTAACATTAAATGCGACTCAACAAATAATTTCACATTGTTTAAAATCATTGGGAATGATTCAAGAGCAAAGTACAAATTAGGTTCCATGCGAACTGAAGCCGAGAAACTTTGAATGATAATTTTTTGCACATGAAATGTTGCTTGCCAGACACAAACGAAAGGTGTTTTTTGCTTCGTATAGTCACTGGTGTTAAAAAGTGGATCCTCTACGTTACCTCAAGGAAGAAGAAATCATGGGAACAACCACGCCAGTCTTCAACATCCACAGTCAATGTGGATGTTGAAGCCTGGCGTTCCCAAGGATGTTGAAGCCTGGCGTATGCCAAGTTCATGAAAAAAATTATGTTGTGTAAATGGTGGGATCAAATTTGGTTTCATATAAGGATTGCTCAAACCGAACGAAACCTTACTGGGGCTCTCTACCGAACACAGTTGATAAGATTGAGCTGATCACTCAATGAAAAATGGCCCCGCTACTTCTCCAAATATGACAAAATTATTCTCTTGCATGATAACGCTTATCCACGTGTTGCGGCTTCAGTCAAAACTTATTCTTAAACATTCAGACGAGAAGATTTTCCTCTCCTACTGTATTCACCACATGTTGCTCCCTCTGATTATTACTTGTTTCTGTTGATGACGCATGACTTGAGCAGCGTTTCACATTATATGAAGATAACAAATATTGATTTGATTTGTGGATAGCCTCGAAAGATGAAGCTTTCTTCCGACGCGGTATCCGTATGCTGCCAGAAAGTTCCGATGATGTAATGGCTAGCGGTGGACAATACTGTAAATAAATGATAACATACCGTTCATTCGCAATAAATGCCCAATTTTTGATCCAAACGGACGGAGATTTATTTGTACACCCGATAGCAGAATCTGCGTTAATAATGCAAATCGAACCTTCAGTTGAATGTAAGAAAAATTTCATAGTATATCACCTTAAATGGGTGTAGCGGGAAACAAAGAAATTCAATATTTTTTCGTATGTATTTGTACTAAATTGGATAGAAATGCACATATATTGTTAAGTAGTATATGCGTTATGCTATGAAAATTATCATTACTGAATTATAAGTTTTGATTCAGTAGATCTTGCAGTAAAGAAACCTGTATAAGTCTGTATTTAGTTTTGAAAAAAAAGTAATTAGAAAGTAACATGAATATGTTTTGAAACCAAGATAAAGGTCACATATAAGCAAAAATATATAAATAAAAAGTAAAAAGTGTAAAAATTGCATATTACATTTGTTAGACACAGTTTGGGGAATGATTTAACTGAGATGTGTAAAAGAGAATTTTTGGTGTTTTGCAGACATAAATTGGTGAATCCTTTGAATATGATATGTAAAACAGAATCCGCGCTGTTTTGCATAGCGTTTGAAACAGTTAGTACAATCGAAATAGTTAGTACAATTTGTATTATACTTTATAACAGAAAATTCTGCATATCTCCTGTTGAGTGCTTGTAACTTGAACAGTACAAAAAAGTAATATTTTAGCTAAATTGTGCAGAATGAAACACGTAATCGTTTAAAGTTGCAGAAAATGCTGCCCATGAAGACTTGTAAAATTAATATATTTGCATATATGTATGTAAATTCCAGCTTAAATTTCGAAGACAAGGAAAGAAGTGTAAATTTACTGTTGAAAAAATGGAAGTGTAACTTTAATAAGTATTTAAAATAAAGAGCTAGTGTAAAATGAAAGTATGACGTGAAAAGATAAACTTTAGTTTTGAAATAAAAAAAATTGAAAAGAGAAAAAATTTTAAATGAAAGTTTACGTTTATGAAAACAGAAATATAAAAAGAAAAAATTACACTTGTGAAACTAAGGATGAGGTAAAGAGAACAAGAGGGACTTGGTGCCGCTAGGTTTAATGGAATCAGAGTTAAAAGAGAAATAGAATATGTGTTAATGAGCAAAGGCTGAGAGGTAGATGGTAACCACAATTTCGTGGGGTGCATTGTCTTGTGAAATTGGTGAACTTTGGTGTGCAATAGACTATCTCATACAGGCAAATGAACATTAGTGCGATGGTGTAATCACTGTACGGCAAAGTTCATCAGCCTGTGAGAGAAAACTTCCATAAATACTTCTTTCCATGTGTGAAGAGTGATAATTTGAATATTTTTAGACTCACTGATGTGTTAATGTGTGAATAATTAATCTCAACTATTTGTAAACAAGTCGGGTAATATGTATGTGAGAGATATTTAGGTTGTGCTATGTTAAACCGTTTGCGTTATTCTGGATTTTGTAAGCAGAGTTCTGGAGGAAATATTAGTATGATTCATTTTAAATGTATGTGGACGCATATTTTGCATTTTATCTATCTACTCGAGTAAACCTTCAAAACCAACTTTAATTATCACGTTCAACCTGGGTTAGCAATTTTTCTGAGTCTATTTGACTAGGAATTTAATCTTTATTTTCCTCTCAAACGTCAATACTTTCTTCTATATAAAACATGTTTATGCAAATTCCTTTCATATCTTTGAAACTAGCATATTCGTAAATCTAATTTCTACAGTGTTATGTTATGTTTTGAGTAGTTTTAATTATAAATTCTAACTAATTTTAATTTTTTGCATATTTTCCACATCAGAAATAATTAAGATACAGCTAGAAATAAAAAGTCTGTTAACTGCAAAAAAAAAATGAGCAAAGCATGATTTCGAAGAATGCTTTTTTGAAAAGTCATCTCTATGTAATTAAAAACTGAATAGTAATTTAATAGGGAATCTACTTCGTAATATTTTTTAAAAAGTAATTCAAGTACTTTTAGGAAATGTTCCATATTGGAAAGCTGGCAAGTAAAAATAAGGTAAGAAAAAATTAATGATTTTGAAGTAGTTCTCTATTAATAGTACATTCTATCCTTTCCACTACTATGTTTTTCTGGCATAAGGTTTTTTTTGGTTGTTGAAACCTGGCAATAACACTCTGATGCCCCATTTTTATTTCTCTTCTCAAGTGCCTTGCCCGTCAACCCTTATACAAAGAAAGTGAGTCCATCATTTTCCTACCAAAACTATTTGCAGATAACAGGTGATGGATTCAGCTGACGTCTTTTGCAAATTATCTATAGGGAACAAAATGGCAAAAAAGGTCTTATTGATTAACAGGTTGGAAATAACATCATGTAGGAAGATTTAAAGGAAACGGCAGAATATTATCTGAAAATATCTGAGGTTTTAAGATGTAGTGGGCTTCAAAGGAAACTGCAGAAAAAAATGCATACGCCTTGAAATGCCGGAAATTTAGTACAGATAGCAAAGGTACCTGTGTGCGTCATTAGTTGTGTTAGCCACTGCTTGTATCAAAAAATAGACATTGATTTCTTCTAGCTTTTAGAGCCGCCTATCAGGCGTTTAGGGGGTTTATTTTGGAATAAAAGACGGGAAGAATGTTTTGTGCCATCGCTGGGCTCACACTCCGTAACTTGCAAAGATTGCATTGCTCCAATTGCTAGCCAGACGTGCTTTCTAATTAGATTCTACTGGCACGTCTTTCTGATCCACATAGTGCTTTTACTGAGCAAAATATCTTGCTTTTTGCTCTCCTTAAAGAACGACTGGGGAGGGTAGGATCCAATTGTCAAATCCTAATGGGTACGAAATATTGTCCATCGCTTTTCAGTTGGGATGTCTCTTGTAGAAAACATTTAGCTTTTTATCTTGGAGCACGAGACGTAAAAATGCGCATTGCCCTCGCCGGAACTCGAAATTCTGATTTTCCTATTGCTAGCTGGACGTGTTTTGCAATTACACCACAAAGGCACGCGGCAAGGAGGAAGGGAAATCTTACAAGCTTGTGTGGCATCTTAACAAAATTTAATGATTAAGCTGCATTTTGGTGCTTCTTCTTTGGATATAAAAACCTTAAAATTAAAATTTTATTTTTTAATTATTAGATATAAATAGAAGAAAGCATAATATTTTAAAAAGTCAGACACATATATTAGGAAAGAAGCAATGATTTAAAAGAAATCTTTCTTTCGATATTTGAAATCACTATATTACTGATCACTTATGCCAAGTTTAAAAAAAAAGCCAACACTGGTAAGAAAATTTACGAACAAGGTGAATTAAAAAATCTGTATTTGTATCAAATATCTCGGTTGTTTAGATTTGAAACAATTTTTTTTTGCAGAAGCTTTCAAGATGTGGGACGTTTGATTTTTTGTTCTTCTTAGATGTTTGATTTTTTGTTCTTTTTAAAAAAAAAACATTGATGACTCTTGAGAATATACGGTAAATCGGAAAATACAGAATTAAGCATTTATCAACAAACGTATTTGGAGTCTCTCAAAGAAATGTTTTGAACGACGGAAATTTGCAAAGTTTTTTCCTAACCGATTTCAGCTATTATAATTTCAGATTCATAAAATTCACCACCCCTATGATGGCATAACTTCGTAAACAATAATTTTCGCAATTTTCGTTAACGTTTATTCGTTCTCAGATAAAAATCAGTTTTGGAGTAATAGACTAGCAAAATCAGGTTAAGATATTAAAATTTCTTTTCAAACATGGAACTCTTGACTTTTCGGATGATGAGCTATCATTTATCATGTAGGATATGTAAGGGTAGCAAAAATGTAAATATGCTATGTTGTAAAGTAGTCAAAATATAACCGCAGGAATGTTACAAAGTAGTAAAAAATGTAATTGAATCACACTATTCAAAAGATGTATTGAAGTTGTTGTGGTACTCTTCCGTATCCAGCATTGTTTTTGTTTCGAAAGGACCTGTGATTTCGAAAAAAAAAAAAACTGTGGTAGCTGTAAGCAGTTTCTTCAGAACTGTCAGAATTTCCAAGTGATTACAACTACCAAAATCTTCATATCTTACTCCCTCACTCCACTCCTTACGTTGGAAGGAAAGATAAACAACAATCCACGCATATCAACTGGAAGAGGAAAGTACTACCTGATGATATCATCTATATTCAAATCATTAAAAATGAAACAACCATGGACCGTTGGCCTTCAGATGACCAATTAGGATTATACAGTATGAGTAATGTGGGAACGTATTTATAAGCAATTATGATTTTCTATTCAAAAATATACAAATTACATGTTGGTTGAAGACATGATTACCTTGATTTGTAGTTTTAGTTTTTAGAAGTGTTTCCGTTTTGTAAAATACAGCTATAAAAATGCATTATCCAAAGCATATAAACAGGGAACTATGTCTGAAAGAGATTAGAAGGACACGAAGCGATGATAGATGAGCCAATTTAAAATCTAATGAAGTATAGAATATTGGTTGCGCTAATGTGTGACACTTGTACTATAGTTTTTCTTCATACTGATAATGTACTGCTTTCTCATTTCCATAATCCAGATATCTAAAGTAAATTAATTTTCAGTTAACAGTGTGATAAATGCAATGTAAATCATCTTTTATTAAAAGTCAGATTCTTGATACTTTTAAAAATGTTTTTAGGAATCATTATATCTGACCCAAGATTTAAAAAAATCGAAAACTCCAATACCTCGTATTTTAAAAAATGGATATTCAAATCCGATATTTTATTTTCATTTTGTTCTAGCTCTCTCTTAAATGTTAATGAAGCCAAGGAGAGATTTTTAGTTATTAAACATAAGCATACTTAATTTTTCCACGAAAAACTTAATTTTTATTTTAACGCTATCAGAGGTTTACATTTGCAAATATTAGCCATGCATTCCGGATTAGCATACAGCTTTAATTCATCTTCTCTTGCTGCTGCCGTAAAAGCCTGAAACTCCTACGAAGTCTAGGGTTATAATCATAAATGGGTTTCGAAATTAATGACTTGAAAAATTCTTCCCAATATTGTTTGTCGCCTTCTCAGATTTCTCTGAGAAATGTTACATAACTTACAAGGAGAAAAAAAAAGAAATTGCAAAACGAAAAAAAATGATAAAAAATATGAAATAATTACCGCATGCTCCTTTTGTTACAGTAAATAAACTCTACCTAAACAATAGCGGGAAAGCTATCGAGGTAAACAGCGCTTGGAGGCGAGATTTACGAAGAAACTGCGAACAATAGCTGCTGAAAAATGGCTCCTGAGCTATTGATCAGAGAAATAAACGCCGGGCTGGGAACGTATTGAAATTGAAATAAATGACTTTCTGCTTGATTGTTTTTCACCTCGCAAACCGGTAAACACGTGAAAAACCACAAAAAAATTTCAGCATGGAAGAAGCAGAGAACTAACGAAACTGATGGAATAAACGCATCTATTGTGGATGATCGGGAACTGCAGATGATATTTAAACATTTTAAAATTTAAATGTACTCACTTTACGTGCTCAGATTTCTTTAACAAAATGTTTTTATGTCATTTTACGTATAGCTACATGCGATGTTATTAAGCTATTTCAATAAATTTATCAATCTTATCATGCAATGCTCTAGATATAAGCTTTATAAAAGTTCATTTAGGAAAATTATGCCGATGATTTTCTATATTTTTATTGGTATGATTATTATGTGAATACACAGAAGAAAGAAATTCGATTCATAACTTTAATGTTCACCAATGCTTGTAATTGTAGATATAGGTACAGATGCAAGTAGGCGGGATACCAGAAATTCATCACTGATCTTACAGATGTAATCTCACCGTGCTACACATGCAGCTTCGAACCAAGTTTGATGGAGAACATGCCGCAGGACGGTCCAAGGTTCTCCCATCTTTATTTCTTCTACCACCAAACCACTCGACATGACTTTCGGCTGGTCAGTATTTTGAGTGTTCCCATGCCGCTATACATAAACGCTATACACTTACAAACATTCATGTTTTCTCAGAGCTAGGAATCCGCTCCCGTTGATACCATTTATAGGGACAGTATACCAAGGAATAAGCAGCTGTTTTGCGCTGAGCTGTAGCTTTCATTACCTATCTTGTAGAAAAGTAGACTACATAACACAGATACAACAGGTTAACATTAGGTCAAATACAAAATCATATTTTAAGCATGGTAAATACATATTCATAATCTTACTACTTCGTTTCATAATCTCCCGTTTCTACATATGTAATGCAATTTCTAAACGTTTTTACATGTGGAAAGAATAAAGCAGCGAGAAGATGCATAAGATATTCCGCTTACTGTGCGTTAAATTCTTTTAATTGTTTAATTTCGTATTTAAGGAAATATATTTTGCATATAACAAAGTTTACTTAATATGTCAAACAGAAAATCTCACTTTAGACATTTCGTTCTATTACATGCCTTTCATTAATACACATTTGATTGCATTGCATAAATATATATTCACATTTTACAATTTTACATAGTGATTACACATTGTAAATTATATTATGCTACTTCTAAATATTTATGAACAAGGTAAGACAATAGAACAGCAAGATAGATACAATAAACACTTCGCTTACTCTACCCTGTTAGTTTCTTACTACTAACTAAATCCATGTTAAACAAACAAATTTTGCCTGTTACAAAGATTAATTAATATGTCAGACTCAAAGTGACATTTTTTATATTGCTAATATATATACTCAGATTTTACAAGTTCTTATTCAAATTTATTACAAATTACATTATACATTTTTTAACATTTATGAACAAGACAAAAAAGAAACGTTCCGCTTAGTGCGCATCATTCATTTCTTGCTACTTATTAAATTCATATTAAAAACACATTTTGAATATTCAAGGTATTCAATAGCTCAGACACAAAATTACGTGTTACACATTGTATGTACATATTCATATTTATGTGTTGTTAATTTCTTGCTAATGATTAATTTCATATGAACAAACGTATTTTTAACATTAGAAATATTACGGAATATATTAGCAGTCATTGTAGAACTGAACTAATTGGAAAACGTAAAACATTGCAGCAAACAAAAAATTCACTAAGATAGATTCATTAAATAAATATCTCGAAAAATACTATACAATGAAAAATTCTATTTATGTATCATTTAAAAGACTATCTCTTACTTTTTTCTACACATTAGCTAATACCTAAAACATTCCACAAATTTCCAAACTAAATAGATATTCTTGGTAAGTAGGACCTAATATATTGGGTGCTAGGAGTCAAACAATTAGAGATGTGTAGTTAGGAAAGATTACGCAATAATTTTAAAGGGGACATCTTAAATTATAGCACTTAGTGCTAAGATAATGGAAACGAATATGCAGTCAGTCTGGAATTTAGCTTACATCTTCTAAAATTTGTAAGCCTGAAGGTGCTCCTGTGCAGATTTCTCAACATGAAAAAGCAAAGTGTGCTCACATTCAAATAAAAAGCAATCTATGGTCCCAGATTGGGCAAAACATGCACTTATCCCTTAAATGTTGCCAAACCTGAAAAGATAGGCTGGAAATTCTCTATGACAGTTGCAAACTGAGTTATTCTATAAAAGTTGCTGGGAAGTTCACGAGTAGTATCTGAAACAGAAGAATGCGTTCTTCTAACTGTTGATATTTGATTCCAGTTAAATGCTGCATTGTTTATGAGACCTTTTTATACGTTTCTTTTTAGGCATGTCGTTGGGTTTTGCATGTAATAAATATCATGATATGTTTTGGATTCTACTGCAGATTTTGCTAATGAGTTTCATAATTTTTATTACCTTGAATTCCAGCATGTGCAGAGAGACTGAGTCGTTAATTTGAAGGAAAGGATAACTGTTTGCGGATTTCTGAAAACAGATGAGCTTGACAGTTACCGGATATTGCTTTTAAACGTGATTCATTCTAGTTAGGAGAGCTGTGCGTTTTATTGTTAGCTTGGCCTATATAAGAATTTCCTTTATTGCTAAGAATTCCGCTTGAAAATTTATATTTGCAGAAATCAGTTGATTTTCCACTCCAGTTGATTTGACTCCAGCAGTTGATTTTCCACTCATAATTACCATGAAAGCTTCTGGTACCATTATTTATTTGATAGTCGTTTATATATATATATATATTATATATAATATGTTTAAATATATCGTAATAAGTTTGAAATTTATCCCATATTCAGTTCGGAATAAACTATAGGAATATGCCCAAAATCCAGAAGCATAGTAGCAAACTGCAAGAAAAAAGGACAAAACATGCCAAAACTGAAATAAGAAATTTACATCTTTGCTGCATCGTCATTTAGGGAGTTGGTGCAAAGAAATAAGTAAGTAAACGAAGCCTGTTTCTTAACCGATAAAAAAACAAATTAAAGTTTAAAATAATCTCAGGAAAAGAATCAACGTAATCTGGGTCTTTATCAGTCCACGCCCTGCAGGCTGAAGCAAGCAATGTGAAAATTTGCAAAATTATAGAATCAAAAATATAAGTAAATTTAAAAAATATTATGTTGAGAAGATCGAGTCCTATTTTGAGCTACATTTTGAGCAGGTTGAGTCCAAAAAACAAAGCTCGCAAAAATTCATTACATTAAAAAAAATGTAAATTTTGAAGCCGTAAAGGACGTGTTTGAATTTGTTTTTAATTTATTGCTTCAAGATCATAAACAGGCAAAAAAGTCTAAAAAATCTAATAATAATTTTCCGTAAGAGTGCGAGTCCAAAAACTACCTAAAACAGAAGCAATTCAACATATAAAAAAATAATTAATGAAAATCTGATTTAAAAATATAAAATAAAAGTTAAAAACATAAGTTAGTTCTTAAAATATGCAACATGAGAGCAACAAAATTTTTGAAATGAAAAAAAGATGCATGTATTATGTTTATTAGCAAAATATAAATGTTAAACCTAAAGTGTGGGAGGTAATGAATTTAAATAAACTACGAATTTTAAATTGCGTAATATTAAGAAAAATAATTAGGAAAAACTTCTATTCTAACGTAAAAATGGTATAGTAAAAAAGAATAGTTTGTAAACAGGTAAAAAACATTGAATTACCTGTATTATAAATCCAGAAAGAAATCCAATAGTAACAGCCAAAAATATTACTTCAAGTGAAGTATCAATCTACTTCAGGTCAACGAATGGAATACGTTGTAGAATCATACTACACGAGGACGGCATGCGGAGATGGCGGAAGAAATGCCTCTTAAAGTTTAGGTGAACGAATGGAATAGCTTCTAGTGACTACTACACGAGGACGGCATGCGGAGATGGCGGAAGAAATGCCTCTTAAAGTTTAGGTGAACGAATGGAATAGCTTCTAGTGCTTCATACCAAAATTTATGGAATGGAATAACTTGTAATGCTTAATACCAAATACAATGTTTTTCAACTCAAAAATCGAGAATGTTGTAGAGCATTGTAAAAAGTTCTTTTGGAAAAGTTAAAAAGAATTGTGAGAAATAAATAAATATTTCGAAGAAGCTAAAAAATTGTGTTGAAGTTAGGGTAGTATCTAGTAAAACTGTAAGCCAATTCGTTATCTATCTTAGAGAATGCAAAAGAGAAACTTAATAAATGTTATAAATTATAGGTAACCTAAAAGAGAATAAATGCAGCAAAGGAAAATGAGGACCAAATTTTACAGAATACAGAGCTCAATCAAGGGGATCTGAGATTGGAAGCTGAAATAGGCCCATTCTGTTAGTAAAAGCGATAAATAATTATTAAAGAGTCTGATCTAAGTTACAAATAATGCAAGAATTTTGACAAAAATGCCTAACTCAACTGTGCTAAGGACATTCGAATTATACGGCCATAATGGTTTAGGTATAACCTCTCATAAGGAAACCAGTTTGTTGGTAAAAATAATTTTTAGATTGATAACTGTAGTTTATTGAGCTTTTGTTATGCAATTATGCGAAGTTTTATTATCGTTTAGCATTTTAATTAATAAAATAAGCACTTTTGCAAAAGCATTGTTGTTATAACAAATATTAAAAAAAATTTATTAATAATAGTATTAGTAATAATTTTTCTGGCAATATTAGATTTTCAATTAATTAATTAAATTGTTTTTAAAGTGAAAAGCCTTCTTTTATCAAGTAAAATAATATTGTTGATACTGTAAATTTATACTTCTAGATAATCTGCTTTGGTGTCATTTTTGTGAGTTTTATTAAGGCTAATACTAGGATAGATATTTTGGTTTTCAAGTTCATTATAATTATTAATGGCGGTGATGTGATCAGTGCACCTGTAGGTAAATTTAAAATAGTTTTGGTTTATGGTAATAATTATTAAAATTATATTCCTAAATGAAGAGAAACAGGTGAAGGATGGCAGTAAGATAGTTGGTTCCAGTAGGAATACTGCTGATTTGTAGAAAAAAAGTATTTTTCAATAAATTAACAGAATTCAGTGCAAAACTTTTATTTTTCTGCTGAATAAAATAAAGCTATTGTAGATTTCATTAAGTGGCGAAGTGGTGTGCAAGTTCTCAAAATCATAGCAGTTAACAGCGTAAATTTGTTGTTTGTTAGCAGCATAAATAACTTTCTGATTTTTGTTGATAATCCAATTGTTATGCAATTCAATATTAGCTTGCTTCTCGACCTCAATACAAACTTTTTTGAGAATTTTAGTGAAATTAATATCAATCCTTTTTTGTAATTATTTACTCCATTAGAGGAATTTGATTGGATTTTTATGAAGTGTTGGAAATGCATACGAAATGGAGAATTTATTGTAATATGGTTTACTGGCAAATTTGAGGGGTTTTTTTTTTGAAACATTTTAAAATCTATTAATGAGTCAGTTGTCTTGACTTTTTGGTATGTAAATATAAATGAATAAGTGCAGAGTAAAAAAGCAGTTCCAAACCTAATGCAATTCTGCGCTGAAAACAGCAGCAAGTACACACAAAATGGTGCAGTTTAATTGTAAATAATAATGTAGAGAATCCTTGTTTGGAGAGGCTTTAATAAAAAATTGGGAGTCTAGTTTTGAAGAGTATAATACCGAACTTTGCTAATTTTATAGTCTAAACAGACATAAAGTTTGTCCCATATGTCGAAATTCTTTCTAATTCTTGTTACTAAAGTTATTGTTGCCTTCTCTTGTAGTGTCAAGAAAAGAGGAAGTATGTCTTCGAGCATTTCTAGTGCACTAGATGGACTTGTTCTATAAAGCTCAGGTGATTTGCAAAAGGAAAAAAAGGATTCGTAAAGAATCAAGTATATGTCTTCCATTAGTGCTTCAACAAAGACTAAGAAACTTAACCGGTGTTTCATGGGCTATTATCGTGCCTGTGACTGTTTTTATCAAGATTTCAGAAGTTTTCATGGGACTGCCCATGCAACAGCAGTGGGTTTTCATAGATGGTTAGCTAATGAGTCCAATTTTTTAGGCTTTTATTTGTATTTTATTTCAGAATTACTTTGTTTTTAAAATCATCCACGCAAGCCTGAGCCTGTATTTTGAAGTCCCATCGAATACAGTGTTACTGTATTCGATGTGTTAGCTATTAAATTCCAAGCAGGAGCCCTGTTAGCTTCCTTTTGAGACTGCTAACGTTTTTACATGGACAAGCTTTTTGAACGACCTTTGAAATAGTCTTGTAGCAAACTTACTTTGTCCAGAAGGCTCTGGACTTCTAGTATTTCATTTAAGTAATTTATTCACTACCAATTTTCTTTCACAATATGCAAGATACAGAGATATGGCTTACGTAGTGCATGATCAACAGAGATATTGCTCTTTTTAAAATCAACCTGATTGTGATGAATTATATCATTTACTTCAAGGCGATGCTGGAATTGACAAACTATAATCTTTTCCAAAATTTTTCCTGAAGGTAAGAGACATATAAATCTGTACGATAAAAAAACTCTCATATTTTTTTATGGAAATAAACACTTCTTCAGTTTTAAGAACTGTAGAAAAGCAGCTTTGTTTACAAAAGGATTTTATGAATGTTGTGATTAAGCCTGTATTTGGAAGATGTAGTTGTTTAACCTGGTCCCGTTGCCTTATTATTTATCATTAAGCTGTGCTGAAGAATTTTTAATGCAATATTTTACCCTGAACTCCTGCCTGGAAAACTAACTGCTGTGGATTGAAGGCTTTAGATGATTTTGTATGTGGTTCCAAAGGATTTAGACGTTTCTGTACAATGTTCTTTTCAGAATTCCTGTTTTGCGACAAATGTTTATTTGCCTTGTTGAGTTGCACTTTGTAATTCTGGCGTTCCAGTTCGGTATAAAATAATGCGCATTTTCTATGAAGAGCTTTCGCATAACTGCGTTTATTTGGAATGTCCACCAGTGGACTCTGTGTTGTTATAAGTTAACTTTTGTTTATAACGTTTTGTAGAACCTTTCAAAGTGCACTTGAGTAATTATGTTTGTCGTCTCTTCTGTTTCTCAAGTGTTGCTTTATCGAAAGTTTGAATTATAATAAGGGCCTGAAATCATTTATACTGACAGGTACAGGGTGAAGCAAGGAGGCATCTGTGCATCCAAGTAGGCATAGTAGGTTTTGACAGGCCTTCCCAATTACTAACCTTCCGTCTGGAATGAAATTCCGAAAGAGAACACTTCGGAGTACGCTTCGAGTACCTCTCGCTCATCTTTCCCTTTCCACCAACCTCTGGAGAAAGTTTCGGCTGGCAGTATTTTGAGTGTCCCCATGCTGCACAGACACTGTATGTTTACAAACATACATGACTTTTCCGGGATTCCAATCCGCTCTTAGGCATGGTAATCAGAGTCATTTATAGAGCCCGGAAGCCATTTATAGAGACAATTAAGGTTATAAAAATAAGGAATATGAAAACTCCAATGTCTTCTAATTATAATTTGAAACAGAAACCTTCCATGAGATCGCTGGGCCCCCAACTACCAAATACAACGTACTGTCACTGAACACTGGTCAACCCAAGCTCAGATCCTTCTTAATAGGTTAAGAGTATGGGAGCTTACATTATTTTGTTCATATGTAATGTGACTATGAGTGAGTTCTGCTTAAAATGTCAACCCATCGAAACACTAGTAGTTTGATCCTGGTTCAAAGTCCGCAAATGAGTTGGCTGCATAGGTATTTTTGCAGTTTTCCCATGTGTAATACGAATACCAGCCAGTTTCTTTTAAAACCCTTCGTGAAAGCATCCTTTCCTTAGCCAGATAACTTTAGTATAATAAATCTAAACCAAATCTAAGTCTTTAAAATGTTTTCCAAGACAGCTTATACTTACTTACCCTTTACTTAAGCAAATAGCCCTCCCCTGCAGTGGCCTTAATTGAAATAATCCAACTGTTAGCTGATTGGACTAATTGCACTTCAAGGACAAGATTGGAGAAAAGCGATATTTTTTTTCCATTCTATGCCACTTAAAATGTGAACAGAAAGAACCGCAAGATCCAGGTGGCCAAAGTCCACTTAATGATTATTTATCGTGCCCCTGAAATGTTTGCCTGTTTCGCTTGTCTTCTGGTGTGTGTTTTAATATTTTTATTTGTTTAATCTAAGATTAAAGTGTAAAATAATAACTTATACTTGCAACGAGTGATTGATTTACAGATGTGAATGGTGATGAGATAATTGCTAAATTAACTGATAAATCCTGTCTCTTGGTTATCTTATTTATGCAAAACAACCAATGGAATTTTAATAGCTTACTTATTTAATAGCATTGTGAGAGAAATTTGTCTAATTCCGTGAAATTATTTACACTCCATCAGTGGGTGAGTGGTTAAAACTGCCGAATGCAGCTAGTTTAATCGGGCTCCAACTCAGGCGAATGGGATGGCTGCATGTTTGGTTTTCGGGCCTGCTCTATTGTAACATGAATATGAACCTTCTATGAAATAATTCTTAAAGAAAGCATCCCTCCCCTTACGCAGATCTCTTGCATTCCTTTAGCATATTCAAGTAAAATAACCCAAGACTTCATTTACTGCCAAAATCTCAGTTTGTTTTCGCTAGGATATGGACTTAACAATATTTTATACTGCTGAGCTCTTCAAGAAATTATCGTTTACCAATGTATGTCATCGTTACATTTTACTCATTTCTTTAACTAAAAATATTCTATTTAAATCATCTTAAAAATAGTGAAACTGAATGGACACATTTAAAATGCAATTATCTATGCTATAAAGTGGTATCATCTGTTATGTGCAAACAGTATTTAAACTTTTATTTTCTTTCCAAAGCTTTTTTATTTATTTCATGTTACGTTTAATTGCAAAATAATCTGCACATTTTGCGTGCGTAATCACATTACTTTCATGACGTACGCTCTAATTACTCTGAAATTCTCGTAGTTCAACTCAGATGCTTACCTTTTGCATGAAAACTGACCTATCATCACTGTCTTTCTTCCCTTCGCTCTGAACAGAAGATTTATTTTCAACCTGGAAACATTCCAGAAAATTTCCAATTTATGTAGTATATCTTCTTCAGTCTTCACTGACAAAACTAAAAAATTCTTCAGCCAGTATTCCCAAAGTCAAAGCTTTTGAAGACATTTTCCGACTATTTTTACACTTCAGCTCTGCCGATGAAAGCTGTCATAACATTTGAGACGCATGCGCATATAAAAACAGAAGAAAAGAAGAAAGATATATCATTCTAAAAATATATTTGTGAATTATTACTCATACATACAAAATCGAGTACATCCATCAAAATTTTGTTATGAAAATTTCCATTTTTTCATATTTTTCTGTTCAGTATTTTGATAAAGCATTTCATGTGAACAAAGAGATTCTATAAAAGCATTAAGGAAGTGGCATAATAACATTCTTTTATAATATAACATATTGTACTGGCAACTAATAGCCAAGTGACTAATGTCGCGAAACAGTTCGTACGAATTCTACGAACTGGCGGTTAAATTGTTTGGTCGCATAACATTGCAGCGCTTTTCCTAATATGCAACTTGATTATGAGTCCCTGTTTCAAAGAAATTTCTGGCAATGGCTCTCCTCATATTTGTTTTAGTTACTATGAAATTATTCAATCTCATCCAGATTAAACCATTTGGAACTGTCCTTTTATTTTGGAAATACCGTATAATTTCAATTATCTAAAATAACTAGGACCATAACCCATCCGAGAAATTAAAAATTCGGGTATCTTGTTTTTTTCTTTTCTTCTGTAATCCAAATATGTGTTTATTGTTATGCAAGGAAAAGAATTTTGTTTTTTTTTCATCTGTTGGTTACTTTATTTCAACAAAGAGTATGCGGTTAATATAAATAAAATATTTTAGCTTCCGGTGAACAAAATGCAAACCAAAATTATTTCAGCAAATCTTAATCATGAAGAAATTTAATTTATTTAGGAACCAATCAATTTCTATTTCAAGTAATATGAAACAACGGAAAGAATTTTGATAGACCTAAAACTGAACCCATAGCCTTTTTTCCCATACAAAAAGAACAGACAAAAAACCACTATTTTATTCTGTTTTTAAAAAGGAAGCACTTGTTTATTTAAGCTTCCATTCTTAAATTAAACAATAGTCTAATATAGTATATAATTCAAGGGTTTGCAGCCAGGGGGAGATTCTACCCTACGGAAGAACTTCATAGTTTCAGAATAACTTCATAGAGAGGAATGTGGAAGTTTTTTATGTACGCTTTAAGTATTTAGTTTTACTACGGTCCTTTTAGTATTGCAAAACAAACTACTTTAATTCACGTTTTGGTATTTATTAACATTTACTTATTTTCTAGTTAAATTTACGAAGCACACTAAAAATAATCGAAATGCAAATAAATCTAGATTTATTTTTCGGGTTTAGGAAAGGAGGGAGGGGAAAATGGTCGTTTAGCAGTATAAAAGAGGTGCATGGGACAAAAAATTTGAAAACCCATGATATAATTTATTTCTATGCTAAGGTTTTTGAATTATACACTGCCAAATCTAATATGGAAATATGTTCTTGAATAAGATGAAATTGCTTATGACATTGACTAACTTAAGGGCTGGTTAAAAATATATACTAAATTAAAACAACGAAACAAATTATTAAATTTTAGGTAAATTAGCCACACACTTAAGTCTGAATGGACACAAAAAAGGTAGTACTAGAGACCCGTTAACTGGGTTCAAGATAATTTAAGTTTTCGATAACTGGTATTTTACTTTACTAATAGGATGACAAATAAAAGTTTGGTAGCTCAAGAAGTCTTCTTAGTATTTATTTTCATATTTTGATGATTCTTTTGAAATTCCATTTTGAATAATCGACGTTAGCTTTGAAATGATGTTCTAAGATAAAGGAAATCTAAGAAATGTAGACAAGTTTCAGTTTTAATAATTGATAAAATTCAACCTCCTACCGTATGGATTTCAAATAATAACACGTTTTTTACTACTTTCAGATTTATTTTGTGATTTCTGATTTCAAAATGCATAAAATCATGCGTTGCAAGAAGAAATACAAAATAGTTGCCATGGGAGAGAAATTTTGTGCAGCGGGTGTATGGTAAATAACTTAATTTTAATGGACTAGTACGGAAATTTTTGCCAGAGTTTAGATCAGTAATGAGAGTGACATTCGAGTGATGACCAAATACCCAGCCAGTCGAAAGTTAACACCATAATTTTTCCCAGAAGACAACTGATTCATTGTATAGATAATTTTGGCAAAGTTAGGTAATGTTAATTTTTGTCTCTCATAATAACCGAAATACGAGCGTTATGCATGTCGTGATTATATTTTGTTAGTGCATTGTTAATATCTATTCCATATCATATTCAATTACCTGTTCTAAATAATATTGGTTTGCTTCGTCAGCTTCAAGTAATATCTTTCATTATGCAGGGTTTGCTTTTATTTACTTCTGAGCTCAATTTTTGGAATTAATTAAAGAAAGACAAAACCGGTTATAAATTATCAAGCAGATGAATTATAATCGATAAAGCTTCTCTTTCTATTGGCTAATTAGACTGTTAGATGTGACGTCTGATATATTAGTAGGTTAGACGTTAACAAGCTTGATAATTACAGGAGACAAATCACAAGCTCTTCTGCTAAAGAAACAGCTTAGTTTTCTGAACAATTAATTTGGGTTTAAAGAAGAGATATACTGAATTTGTCTAACGAAATGCATTTCGTTTGAAATTGACTTCCAATTTTGAATTCTATCATTGAATAAAATTTAAAAACTTATCAAAATTGTAAAAGCGAATTCCCAGAAGTCATTAAAATGTAATATAATAAAGTATAAATCTCTTAATAATTCGTGACAACAAGGCGAAATGTTAGTATATCTTAGCATCAGTTTGTTAAAAATAAGACTGTAGAGAAATTAGATTAACATTACCCAACAAATTTTAGCATACGTTAGTCCTATATTCAAGGCAACTTATTTTTAACGCAGTCACTTAAACAAGTTTCGCCATGAGTTTTATACAAGCTTTAAATAAATTTCGCTACAAGGTTTCTTATCTTAGAAATACACAGGAATTAAATAGGAGTTCAAAATAAGAAAAATTTTCATATTTACTTCACTATCTTCAGAACTGATGAACGGATTTTACTGTTCTTTGGTAAGGGCATAGGCTCGTAGACAGGGTTTTTTAACCATTTTTGGAACCATTTCGGGGCCATTTAATTAAAGTTTAATATATAAAGAGTATGTTTTTTTAAATTTTCGATCTAATAGCTTTTTCTGGACTATGAGTCTACATCTTAATTTCCATAGTAGAAAAGATTTTCATAAAATTTGGATTACGAATTTCCATACTTCTTCCGCTTGTTTCCATATTGCATCAATCATAGTGGGTTTGCATTTAAAAATAACTCTTTTCCAGACACCAGAGCCATAATAATCCATAGGTGAAAAGTGAGAGTACTTTACAGGAATGCAATGAAATGTTATATACGCGATATCAGTATCACTTCATTCATTCAAGGAATGCATTTGTACTTTGCGAAACATGACTTGTTTCTTTGTCTTGATAAAATTTCGCTTTTTGAAAGTCATTAGGGTAATTAATTTCTTCTGTAAACATCAGATGCTAAATTTTCTCTTACTAGTGCGTTTGTAAGATTTGTCTCTGCTACTCCACATAAACTAATTCTAGATCTTACAATGAACCTGCCGAATTCTCGCACAGGCATAAATAAATTACCAGCACAGAACAAGAGTGAAAAGTAACCCTTTATTAATTCAAAGTTTAACAGAAAGGCACGAACTTCGTGTTTTGCAAAAACACCGTCAACTTTCGGTTAAAACTTAATTGTAGAATGTAATTCAAGTCGAATCTAAAATAAAATAGTGCTGAATTAGATTACACCTAACAGGCAGACTCACAAAACCCTAACAGGAGTGACGGTAATCCGAATAGCTAAGAGATTTACTAGCGTAACAGCGATATAGCAACAAAACGTGCTCTGGCTAGCGAAAACAAGCTCTGGTTAAACTCAGAGATTCACCTGTTTAAATATTCACTTCAGTTAACTTTAAATTTACGCCCTGGAGAGAAAATACTAAAGGAAATTCAGAGGTACAGGAAAGGTATCAAACTTAAAATGAATTTGTTATGAAAAATAAGGGAAACCCTACACGTTGAGTTGATTTAAACAACCTTTTTCCATTATTCTTATTTTTAATTTCCCATTGCGACTTTCTTTGCATTGATGGAATCAGGTTTGTACAATTTTTTATCTTCGTTTTCGTTAAAAAATAAATCTCTTTTTGTTGAAGTCATTTAAGTAAATCCATGCTTCAACAAGGATCACAATATATTCCCATTTTTCTCCCGCTAAAGAGTTTTTATATAGGGATTTATAAACTGTTACGTGTTGAGCATATGCCTCGGTAAATGGCTCGACACAGAATATTATGTGTTTTAGTTTTTTAAGTTGTAAATATGTTGCTACATATGTATTTAAAAACTTTGCAGTTAATTTCTGCTTCGGAAGAATTTCTTTTGCTGCCAACATTAGGAACAATACTCACCTTTTCAGGATTTTCGTTTGCAGTTTTATTTGAATGTAGAAGTAATGATTGACGATGTTTTGTTTTCTGATTAATAATGTTTCTTATTTGTGCTTAGAAATTTTAATGACATGCATTTTGCAACCTTTTTGAATCTTGGAATTGGAATAGTTATCTTCGAAAAGCCCCAAAACCCGTTCTTTAACCTACAGCTTGTTTACACGCGATATTTTGAAAGAATAAATGTAAAAGTAGCAGATGATGTTCTTCATATCAAATAATAAGCTGTTGCCAGAAATATTATTTCAAAACATTTGCCTTTTCTTAATTCCTTATCGAATTCGTTCTAAACATATCTAAACATCTTTCGCATAGTAAGAAATATATACATATATATACCATAAAACAGGCTTTGAACATACGCATGATCATGTATAATGTTCTTACGCTTAGAAGGGTCTAAAACAGAGGTTGCAACGCAAAATAAAGAGGACGAATAATAGGGGTAAATCCTCTCTAACTATCATAATGATCTCGTAACTTCACTTTACAGGGAAAATAAGGCAATGCATGACAGTCGTCGCTTTCAGATCTTAGTGAGTTCTGCAAGAGAAAAGACTAGTTGCATTGCCCTTTGAAGTGTATCCTAAATATGCTCTATGTGAAGTAACGTTTCCGAGCTTTTATGGATAAATAGCAAGACAGGATTGTCTTTTTAAATTTATTTAAAACTTAACAACAAATTCATTCGTGGTTAAATAACGTATGAATAACGTAAATCTTTACATTGCTATATCTTACAGAAGGGAAA
>KK115555.1:526679-558963 GCA_000611955.2 Stegodyphus mimosarum
TGTAGCAGCACTTATTGCGGCGCGTGGTGGCCACACAAAATACTGATTCTGATCTCTTGTTCTTGTTTGTTTGCTTTGAACATTTAATCATTTATTTGTACCACTACCACTCAACTGTGTATTAAATTGCATTCAATTATGACGATTCCTTCTTGGTGTTGCAATTTTCACAAACGTGAGTGTACATTGGCAAGAAATGGCTACTTTTAGTCCAATATTGGGCTTCATGCTATTCCCTTCACCTGCGAAATAGAGTTATCTACCAAAATGGGAATATTTGGACGGAAAGACTTAGATGACTTGGGACGACGCGATAGTTAGCTAGATGCGTATAGCAGGAAGGTGCGCGCTAAGAAGGAGAAAATTACTTACACTTTGAAGTAAAGGATATATTCTTAATAAAATTCTAAAGAATTTTAGAGCAATTGCATTGTAGAAGATTTAAATAAGAATAAAAATTAGTTAGATTATTCAGCCTAAGATGTGGAACAAAATGACAGAAAGCATTGAGCGTTGACTCTGTTTCTCTTCGATAAGCAGTTTGCAAAGCTGGGAAAAAGTGTTTTTGCGTTAGGAATACAAATTACAAATAAAATCTGGAGCAGCTTCAAAAAATTATTTTCTGAAGTTGCAAATTATTGGTTCAACTTGAGCGGACATTTTGAACGATTAATTTCTGCGACACGCGTTAAAGAATGTAGAGACAATATGGGTTGGGTTCGAATTGTTCAGCTTTGTAATTATATGCATTTGTTTTCTTAATTAGTCCATTTCCTATGCATTTGTTAACGTATTTTTATTAGCGCAACATTGTCTGAAATGTTAAAAAAAACTGATAACACTAATGAACTACTAAATATCTTACGCTTGAAATAATTTCTGTATAAAAATTTATCGGCAATCGAAGAGAAACTAGTGAAGAACACCTTAATTACACTCAAAGCCGAAAAGTGTTACCAGTCGGTAATGACAATCTACGAGGCAAAAAGATCCGATATTATTGGAAACAAGAGGAAGGTGAGAAAATTGATTAAGCGAAGTTCAGCGACCTCCCAAGACAGTCGTTTCCGCCATTGACATTCAGAAATAAGAGGATAAGGAAAATGTATGCAATAGCTTTTTAAATGGCTAACTACCACGGTTAACACGAATTTGAACAATAAAATAAAGCATGTTCATTTGATTGTTCCAAATACCTCAATTTATTTGAGTGAGGTATATAAAAAAATTACTTCTTTTTAAGACAGAGCAACGGGAGTTTAGTCTGTACTTGTGTGTGTTTTTTAAATATGATGAAACGAATTTAATTGCTGCCAAGTTTCTCAAAAACAAAAGCAAAATGTACCCTAGCGTTTCGAAATGACTTATTATTATTTTCTTCTTTAAATACTTGATGAAAAAAAAAGCTTTTTTCCCTCTTATAGCGTATTTACTCGAATATTTTTCCCTTAGCTTTAGCGCAAGGTTCTGAAGTTTTTTTAATGTATTTACATTATTTCTCTCTTCCTCAAGGCGCTCATAGAGCAAGCTCCCCTAAATTTCAAAATGGATTTATCCATGTAGTGTTTGTTTTTGCCTTACTAACTGATTTGCTTGTGAATTTTGTGTGCGCCGTGTCTGAGTGATGAAATAATAATAGTGAAGCTCGTTAAGAAAGTTACCGATAGTTGCTGGTTCTAATTTCTTATCATAATTGCATCAGTCGAAATTAAATGATTCGCACGATTTTCCACTCTCGGTTTTCTATGAAGAAAAGAAGGGGAGGAAATGCATGAGTAAATCCAGAACGTCCTATTTAAAAGAGGTGATACGTACTGGATAAGAAAAGTAAATGAAATGAATTTCATTTAAAATGAGGCAAGGGGATAATATAGTTTGGTATTGATTTTGATTAGCATTCTATCGATTTCTAAAGCGATCAGACACACATGCTTCTTCTTCAAGAGCCAGATTTTTGCAAACAAACCATTTTGCAAAAGTGGAAGGAACAAGAATCATATTTATATGGAAATCGATAATTCTCGATGAATTAATGAGATTTATTCACCCTTTGAGTCTGTTTTGACATATATTAGCCACTGTAAAGTAGCAGTAAAGTTTAGTATCAAAGAAAAGGAATCCTATGTTCGAAAATGAGAAATAAACAAATCTTACTCGGCTAATCTTTGTTGGTAAATTAAATACAATTTTAATTTTAAGCCTGGAAAATATATGTACAAAGCTTCTTCAGCTGATGAAATGAATTTTCTTGAAGTTTTTTGCATTCACAGGAATTTATATTCTCTCTACTTAATGGCCATTAACTCCAACCCAGTCTTTCTCAAGGCTGTTTAAACTCTAATATTTTAAATCATTTTCACTTTGCATTAGTTTTTTCTCCACACAAGGCGCATTGTTCCGCTCACTGATTTTCGTCTAAATATTGTTGTTGCCCTATCATATTTTTAAAACATTTGTTCCTGAAGAAAAGAGAGCTGTGTCTAATCGCTGTCGAAGATATTTATTGAAAATCTGTGTCAGTTTAAGGGGTTTTCCTTTTTTTCTGTGGCATAATTTTAAATTATACAGGTGTGCTTCACTTTGAATTAAGGTGTGCAATTACGCATCAGAGATCTCGTTATTCGTTTCGAATTCTCAGTTAACATTTCAGTTGATAGCGGCAGCACGTTGATAATAAGAAGGAAAAATTTCGGCTGTAATTTGTAATTCATTTACAACTGAAGATTAGGTATCACTGGGAAAATAATGGACAACTCACGAAATTAGTTTAGTTTGTAATTCGAATACATTTGTTGCCTTTCATGGTAAAGAACAAGATTAAAACAAGATTCACATGAGTGCATTGATTACGATGATTGAGATTATGATTTCATGCCACTGGCTTAAGCGATTTGTCATTCACATAGATTACATAATGAAATATTTTACACCTTCATATATCTTACACAAGATAATGATTTGAATAACTGAGTGTTAAGCTTCATTCATTGTGGAAAATATGTTAAGAAAAAGTAAATACCTATTTGGAAACATTTCTTTCATTCAGGATATTAAAAAAAAATTCAGTTTAAATTTTCCACCAGTTTAGATATTCTTTATTGACTGTGTTATTTTGTTTCTCTGTTTCTCCCCTTAAATTACGCACTAGCTTAAAAACTTCACTGCGTATATCATACCAGTATTTCTTAAGTGATCACAAGACAAAATTTAAAAGGTCGCGAAAAGTTTTAGTTTGTTATAAAATTATGAATATTTACTAATATTTGTTAACTATCTTTTAAATTTTAACACATTTTTATTACTATACGTATTAAATTATAAATAAAGAAAAAATGCCAACCGTGTTATTTAAACAGCTAGAAGTAGCTCAAAGACAATAGCAGAGATGAGATAATTTCTCCTCAAAACGCCAGAAATATCACAGAGCACAGAAACTACTCATAGGGTAAAGTCTAAAGCAGTAATATTTAAGCAGGTGCTCAAATACATTGCAAGATTTTAAAGGAATAACTCAACTGATGTATTCTCGGTTTCAAAGCAACCGACATTTATAGAATTTCTTAAGCACTTTTAGAAACGAAAATTCAAAAGTGCATTTTACGAACATTTCCATGACGTTGCCAAGTTGGAGAAATATCGATTAATGTATCCAATATAGCAACGACAATTATCGCGAAGACCTAATAGGAATATATCTGCTCGTATCTTCCATTCCAGTTGAGCTAACTTTGAAATTTAAATATCTATTGATTAAAATTGAAAGTTCAATAAGTAGGGAAAATATTCAAATAAACAAAAATTCACAAGAAAATAAAATGCACTGAATAAACAAATCAGTTAATTAAAGACTGTAGACTAATACCTCAACGTACACTACAAAAAACACAAAGCTTAAACATAATCAAATAAACAAAAGTATTTACAACACTATTTTTAGAATTTGTTTGCTTAAAAAGGAAGAGATTATTTTTTCATGTTAGATTATCATGCTTAATTTATGCGAGCAGAAAGTACGTCAACTATTCATTTCTATAAATTAAAAATTAGGAAAATAAATTTTTCTAGGTTAAGAATTTTGTCACATCTGCAATAAACTAATGATTAATATATTTCAGCCTTCGTGCATTATAGATTCATTAAAATTTACTAAGCATTTTGAACCGTAACTTTAATAAGGATTGTCTTTATTTGTAAACGAATGTCTAAAATGAATTATGAAACCGTTAACAAACAGCTATTTATATCCTAGTTACAAATTGACAAAGCAGAAACGTTTATGTCCAGAATTATGTCTAGAAAATCTCTTCTAATTTTCAATGAATATGTTTAAATCCTGGATAATACCACAGATACCTTTTGTACAATGGAAACATCTTTCACTAGAGGATGTATATTGACCCACAGGAAACTGAAATTATTAACTGATCCATTGAAATTATTAATGACCTAAGTTTTTCTCCTTTACAAACTAATCCATAAGAAATAGAATATAATATTAAATATTAGCCGTTTTATTTGATATTTTTTTAATCGTTTCACATCCCCTGTTTATTGATTTTAGCCACATGTGCATTTAAGTATTATCAATTCTTTTATGGCTCGTATTTCTGAAAAGCAAATAATGAAACATGGTTAAAAATACGAACTAAAGTAAGTAATGTTTTCTTTCCCTAGTAAAAAATCTTTTTCATATGTTGTATTCTGTAGAAGACATAAAGTAATACAGGAAGTGATTTAGTTCGTAAATTAATTAAGTAAGTGTTATAATTACAGTTTTTTATACTTCTTGGAAAATCTTTTTTATTCCTAATTGCTAACTCCTGCACTCTACAAAGTTTCTGCTCTAACTGGCCGCCACTGTTAAGAATCTGCTTCTTTTAATATCCCATTTTTCTCCGCAAACAATTACTAAGATGTCGAAGCCATTTCACAAACCATTCCATCACTTACACACTCAGCGTGCCTGTATTGCTTTTGGGTTTAATAAAACAGAAGACTAGCAAAACAAAATGGAACAAATAACAGCCTCAAGGCGCAGATATTGTTTTTGACTTTAATAAAACAGAAGGCAGCAAAATAAAATGATAAAATAAAAGCCTAGGGCAGTTATATTTTTGCTAAGTCTAATAAAATACGAATGAAATTGCTTTACTCATTACTGTTTTGATGTAAACTGTAGGCCTGATGACAGATATCTCTAAATACCTATCGCTAGATAGTAAAATGAAGCAGAATTCTAAATATCTGGGTTAAATGGGGCAACATCCCAAGCGCATATTTGAATAACTCAGATATTTGTGTTTTCTTCCTCCTTCCTTCAAATCAGCATTTACTGTAATGCAAGAGGAGGAATTTTAATTTTTATTTATCCAGTTTTATTTCAATAAAGTTAATACGGTTGGAAAAGAATATTTGGTAAAATAAAGTACAAAACGCAATTTTGTCAACAAAGTTAAATTCTGAAATTAGTTTTATTTATTTGTTATACCCCCGACCATTTTCTATCCCAACTAATACAAAAGAAACACAAAAGAAAATTAACTTTTTATTTACGTAGGCCTTAACAGGTTTCGGGGTTTATATCAATTAACATGTTAATTTTTCTAAGTTTGTTCTGCACTTCTAATGCATTCCGTCAGCTTAATCAGTAGTCAAGGAAATCCAGGAAATGCTGCTGCTCTTCCCACCAAATATCTGACTGAAGTTTCAATATTTGTCCATCCGCGTGTCATGGGTCATGGGCACACACTAGAGTACACGGTAATGAAAAAAACAAAAAAATTGCCAAATTATCAGCCACGGACGAATATACGCAGACGCTGTACATAAGTCGCTTTTGAAAGCGACGGCTAGACCCTTTTAATAAAACATTGGCAAAAGTCTAGGGACAACGAAGAGGAGAGACAGCTAGCAGGAGACTATATAATTACCTTCTCATGATCAGAGATAAATAGTGCAGTGGTACATCTAATCTGATATAGTTTCTGATAATTCACGGTTTAAAACGAGTTATTTCTTTCCTCTCCACTTACGAGACAGTACGCAATGCATATGCGGAGGGGTTAAGGGGGCTCATACACCTTAAAAACCTTGAAATCTCTGATTTGTTATGAAATGTATAAAATGTTTATTTTATGAGTGATATTGTAATGTTACACAATTTCCAATAGTTGGTATAAGCATAATTAATGTTAAATAAGCTACATCCATCAAAGTATAACATATCGACTAAAAATCATTTGAAACTTCTACACAATCAATGATACAACTAAAATTTTTCTTACAAATTGGAACTTACTTATAGGCAAAAGTTTCAGCTAAAGTTCTCTTTAATGTATTATTGTATAGCAAACATGTTAAACATTTAATAGTTCTTCCACAGGGTAAGTTTAGCATACTTTGAATGCTATATATACAACTGCGAAAAACCGTATTTTAAGAAAATTGAGTTTTAACGCAAATACTTCAATATATAATTTTCTAATAATAAAGTTCATGGTATACTTATTTTCAATATGATATATTAAAAAGTATAAATCCTAATAAATTGCATAAGCTTTGTTATAATGAAACACATTAAATTTACCGTACTATATACAATACCATGACAAAACGATATCCGTATATTAAAATACATGTAGCATATTTGCACAAATAATTTATTTTTATTCAACCACTTCATTTGAATACTTTAAATTATTTAAGCATATGATAGGTATTATGATATACCAGCACCACATGTCTTTGGATAAAATTTCAAAATTAAAGAACTAAACGATTCGTTATTATTTTGCGTTTTGCCACGAAACAACATCTCAATAACGAAGGTTGTGACAAATCTATAAAAATTGGTTTGCCTCCATTACAGCAACAGGCACAGAATTTATATGCTTATAATCAGTTTTGTTTTGTTTAGCTTTATTGTATTTGCACCATGTGGTTTCATCTATAGGACAAAAGTCATGAATTGGCTTTTCATCACTCGATATTTTGTGGTAGTAAATTGCCTAAATGGCTTTTCTCATATCACTTACAGATTCCTTATGTTCTCTAATTGTATTACCACATAAACTTTGTTCATATGAGACACATTAAATTTACCATACTATATACAATATCATGACATTACAATAGCCCTATATTAAAATACATTTAGCATATTTACACAAATAATTTATTTTTATACAACCACTTCAGTTAAATAATTTGAATCATTTAAGCATATGATATGTGCTATATTATATAATATTACGCATATTATTTAACATGGAGTAAAAAAACTTCTACGAATTACTTGAAATTTTACGCTAAAATTTTATTTACAAATTAAAAACCACCAGCACAATAAACATCCCCATCATTTTTTATGGAGGTCTGCACTTCTGACATTTTTTGCTGCCTTTTAAGTTTTCGCTGTTCTTTTGTTCTTGACAGGCACTTCTTTTCTGCATTATCTATTCTCTTGCTATCAATCTGTAAAAATCCTTCAGTAGAAAACTTACTTCTAAAAAGCTGTAGCTCGTTCATTACAGAATGTCTACCAACAGACCCTTCATTAAAAGCAATTACTGCTTCATTCACAGCAATTTGAACTATTCGTTTACCAGCACCACATGTCTTTGGACAAAATTTCCAAATTAAAGAATTAAACGATTCATTATTATTTTGCGTTCTGCCGCCAAGGCAACGTCTCAATAATGAAGGTTGTGACAAATCTATAAAGACTGGTTTGATTGCCTCCATTACAGCAACTGGCACAGAATTTATATGTTTATAATCAGTTTTATTTTGCTTAGCTTTATTGTATTTGCACCATGTGGTTTCATCTGTAGGACAAAAGTCATGAATAGGCTTTTCATCACTCGATATTTTGTGGTAGTAAATTGCCCAAATGGCTTTTCTCATATCACTAATAGATTCCTTATGTTGTCTAATTGCATTGCCATAATAAGAAGTTATTTCATTTATTAACTTATCCGTTAGTCTCCCTTTCCCAGAAAGAGGTTTACCATCATTTAATTTCACTTTTTTTTCGAGTTTCAATTTACGGAGCCTTGTTCCCATTCGTTTTTGAACATGCCCAACACACTCAATTTTGTCTATATTTACTGAACCATATGGTTTGGCATCACTTATACCTGCAAACGTTTTTGCATCACCGTCACCAATATAAGAAGTATATTTCAAACCTCTTTTATCCATGGAACGTGAAAAAATGTTTATCATTCCATTCACTTCCATTTTTCCCGAAGAACCAACATGATTTTTCAGGCAGTCCTTGTGTTCACTTAAACCATTTCCCTGAAATGATTTGCAACCTTTGCAATATAAAGACAATACTTCTGTATCTAATACTTTGTTGCTTTCTGACCCTATTACGGAACAGACTCCTACCAAAGATGTGTGTCCTCGAGTCTTCCATGTACCGTCTCCACTTACGGTCACATTTAACGAATAATTTGAAAGAATTGCTTCAGTTTGTGCAGCTTTCTTCATTGAACTTTCAGCAGCCTGTGATGTGGCAGACAGAATATGCTTTACATGCATATTATACGAACGAAGTGAAATTACAGGAGGGAGATCCATAACACAGCAGAATTTCTGCATACCAGCTTTCCCTTGACCAAGAGTTCGCATTGCATAGGTGAATCTTCTATTTAGCTCTGATATATTTTTTCGGACACCCAACATATTAGAGTTTCTGAAAGTTCTTTTACACGAACACTTTGAACAGAGTAACTCAAATTTTGAGCTTAAGCCATGGTGAAATAGTTCAATTAAATGCACATTACCTTTACAAATTTTACAACATAAATTATTTTCAATAATTTGAAATAGAATATCCAAATCAAATATTCTATAACCACTAAAATTAGGCTCTAAATCACAGTTATCTCTTGGTGGCAAAATAGTGTCACTATTTAATTTTTTAAATGACGAACTGACACCACACTTCTTATTCACTGTAGCACTGTGTTGATTTCCTTGGAACTTGCGTTTCTTCGGTCGAGTACCTGAAGATCTTTTACTTTTTACCTGTCCCTCACAGTTTTCCATAATTATCAGGTGATAAAATGCTAAATAAAAATTGTAATGCTAAATAAAAATTCACCTTCAAAGAAGTCGTAAGAAATTTATAAATCGCAAAAGAGTTAGCAAATAATCACGCTTCACAGTAATACAAAGCTGGAGTAAGATTTCACCACACAGCTTAGAAAAACCTCAAGCAAAAATACAAATTATAAAATGAGTTAAGTTGTGCAAAAGATGTTTACAAAAATCCCTGTTTATAGCAGCTGAAACCCAAACAACAAACATTGACAGCTCATTGTTGACTCCAGCCCTTTAAATCAACAAAATGGCGCCTGACTGATTTTTTATATTTGGTCATAGGAAAAAAACTACTGAAGTTATATCGATGAGAGTGGTGTCAAAATAAGCAGAAAAAAATTAGCTTTAAAATAAGGCAAAATTTGAAAAATCACTTTTTTTGAGATTTTAAGGTGTATGAGACCCCTTAAAGATCATGACCATATTTTTTTGTGTGCTCAGAACGTCAAAGTATAATGGTCAACATCTTCACGTTTCTTCAACTGAAAACAAATATGTATAGCCAAATAACATCTGCTGCAACACATATGCGCTCAGGCGTATCAAAAATACACTGCAACGACTCTTGGAATTACCAGTAGATTAAATAACTAGGTAGCATATTGTCACAGCTAAGGGCAGCAGTAATCCAGAATCGTCAATTTGAGTGGACTAACCGCCCCATTCTCAGGGAAAAGAAAAGAAAGAAAGGCCTTTATCTAGAAAAATACGCAGTATGCATATTTTTCTAGACAGTGGTATATCCGCACATTAGATATCTTTTCGAGTTCTGTTCAATCTTGTATCTCCAATATAAATTCTGCAGAATAGTATTAATATACGCAAAACAGATTTCTAAAGCGCTTTAGTATTGGAATATTGTTATGTAACATAGTATTTTACCATCATTACAATTGTATTGTATCGTTATATGTATGTACTTGTACTGGTGCATCAGCGTTTTGTTATTGCAGAAATGCACCATATTTTTAAGTGCTTATCTAATGAATCGTATCATACATTGTACAGTATTATTTTTTTGCATTAAACAAGTAATAGGTTATTGCCATGCATCTATTTTCAAATAAGTACATCCGTACATTTGTAACAGCATTGTATTTCGAGAATCTTGAAAAATACATCTGTGTTTTAAACCAAAAGAACAGCACATGCTGCCCTTTCAGCTTAACAGTTCAACAATCAAAATAAAATGCTTTTACCCGAATGGCTGAGTTCACTCTCTACACTGTACTTTCATTGCCATTTTCTATAAATGCAGCTCCAAGAAGACATGTGTCTGGATTTGTGAACAAAACTAGAATCGTTGGCAGGACTGAAATAGACGGATAAGCATCAACCCAAAATGGACCATCCTCTCTGTCGGTGGAATAAATTTAAAGTAAAAAAGAATTTGTACTACGTTTTTACAGCTGTGCTCCTAGACATTCGATTTAATATTTCCTATCATTCCAGACCCGCAAGGAGCAGTATTTATTACATTTTAGTCATAAAATACGATCTTTAGTAGCAATAAAGGATTACTTCCTCTTTAGTTTGATCTTATTCTTCTTATATTAATTTAGTTCTTTAGAATTTTAAATCAAAGGTGAGGTTAATAATCTGATTGCAGTCTAAATAGGCTGAGCAAGTATGCGATTAGAGTAAATTGGGTTTAATCTTACAAACACCTTGAATCTTTCCTTTAAGCAATGATTCACGGAAAAAGTAAAAAACAGGAGGTTAATATGCAACCCTTTATTACTAGCTGCTTGCTTCAGGATTTACTTTTTGATTCATCGAAAGTGGATTAAGAGCGTTTTTAAAATTTGCATTCTGCTATATTAATAGAAAAATCAGAAAACCGTAACTAGAAATGTGCGGCAGAATACATAAAGGTATGAAATTCATCTGTGCGGTCCCCCCACAGGCCGCAGCTGCTACGAGGTATAAAATTACAGGCTCTGACATTGCAAAAGAAATAATTCGTTCAGTTACAGCTCTACTTGACATTACAAGAATCATAACTTCATGATCAGTGTCGAGGAATTTTAGTGATCTGTACTGTGCCTGCCACCAAAGCCTCTCGATTTCAGGGAGGTTGACGGACCAATAATCCTGTGCAACTGTAATAACTCAGAGGATATAAAATACAACCAAAAATTAATACGACGAGACTAATTCAGTCTGCAAACTGTTTTAGACACGACAACTCAGAATGATCTTAAACTCTTTACTAGAGAGACTCTTGCCGCTAGCGAGATCCTCACATAAAGAGGACAATAACTTACAAAAGTAATTTCTATGCCTTCAATGTTGTTATGTACTGAGATAGAATTTCTCATAGATTTATAATATTAAATAGTTTTATTTTATTTTTGCTCTACATACAGTAAGTTATAAGCAATCTTAACATACGCAACCAACACCAGTTACCACATGGAGTTGCGCCCTCAATGCGGCGTATCGTGATCACCCCAAATGCCAAAATTTATTTAATTTAAAAGAAAAAACCAGGATGAGATTAATTGGAATTTGGATAATTGGCGTTCTGGTACACATTAAATAATCTGATTAAAATCAGTATGTTACGTAATACCTTTTCCCCATCTGCGAATAATGCAAAGAAGGTGAATCTTCTCCCACTTACAATTACAGTGAAACATCTCTTAGACGACCTTCCACTGTTTCACTTGATTTTGGTCTCATAGAAGCGGTATCTTAGAAATGTTCGATTATGATGTTTGCGCTCAGAAATGTTGGTCAGTTTCAATACTGGGAGTCTTAAGTGGTTATTGTGAAAGGGTTCGCTGTGCTTATTTCACATTAATGGAACACAATTTCCATACATGATTTTTAGTATGGAGATGTTTCTATTCTTTCTTCGATAATAATGGTAACATTTCCCACCTTTGGCTTACCAACGTTAAAAACTGTAGCCAGCCACACACGCATTTTTCTACATTTTTTATTTTACAGTCTTCGATTCAATGTTGCACATGTTAGAAATTATCCTGAACCATGCATTTTGCACGTTTTTCATGATTCAGAGTTATGGAAGATGCGCCAGAACAGCGTTTGTTGTCACAGCGTTCATAAAGTTTATGGCTTTGCGACTCTGTATTGTCACAAGTCTTTCCCAATTCCTCAAAATTTAAAATTTGTAATAAGTATATCATAAGTAAGATTTTATATTACTATATTGTTTTACAGTATGGAAATCATCATTATAATGATAACTGTACAGTTAACAATATACGATATTATAGTAACAGTACTAATAACAAAATTCTTAGAAACATACCATAATAATATTAATGCTAATTAAAACGTAGTGACATATCTCATAATTACCACTCACTATGAATTAACATTTTTAAAATTACTAGAATTTCTTAGAATGTATTTAAATTTCGTTACCGAACATCACCTTTCTAATGTTATGATTTCCAGGTAAGACCATAATCATTTAATGGACAGTCATCTTGTAGAGACATTAGGTTATTTCGGAAGCAGGAGTATTGAAAAATGAGCAACGCCTTCGCCGGGAATCGGACCACGAATCTCTAGGTTACGCGTCGAGCGGGCTGACCACTACACCACGAAGGCATTCGAAGAAGGCGGGAGAAATACCTCATATACTCCCCCTTTTAAACGGCGTGGGGTTTTGCGGATCCAATCGCCAAATCGCAGTGGCTAATCGCACCGACGGTGCGAATAGCTTCTAGAGGCTATTCGCACCACCTAAAATCAGTTCAGCTAGCATTTTATGCCGATTTGCATGCGCACAGCTTTTTTGATTCAATGATCTTACAAGCATCAATCATCTTACAAGTTTCTGCTTATCTTCCTTATATCCCATTTTTTTGTTAATTAAATTTTAGTTATTGTTATTGAAACTGTTATTGGTTTGAATCGACGGCAGATAAAAAAGATACCTTAAATTGTGCATCTGCGAGATGATACATTTAAAAACAAAACGGATAAGTAAAAACTTGAGATTGAACTAAATTATTCTCATTTATTATTAAATGAGATTGGACTAAATTTTGTAGATTCAAGAGTTGCCAAACGAGGAGCTCCTGACAAATTAATCGAAGAGGGTGAAGTATCTATAACTCCACAAATTGTACCTATACAACGTATGAGAAATAAAATAGTAAACATTGAATCTATTCGAAAGTGTTTTCAACCAGATGCTTTCCTGATAATTGAGCAATTAAAAAGTGCAATCATTTGCATGGGGTGGAAATGCTGTGACTGTTTAGAAGATTTAGAATATAATTGTATTCAGTCTGATTTGCGTCTTAATTGGTAAAATTAGACTTGTCAAAATATTATAATTTATCCACCAATCAAATATTGGTTTTGTGCAAACTGTAGATACCTATCATTTGTTACAAATTATATTTATTTGAAATCTTTTTATTACTTAATTAAAAATGATTTAATTTGTAGAATGTATTGTCTGAGTTCTATTTCATATTTTTAATTTAATTATTTAAAAGTAAGGTTAAAGTTTACAATTGGGTGCCCCTTGTTTTTTGGCGATTATTTTTTGACTCCAAGATCGGCGCCAGGAAAGCACAATTTCAAAATGGCCGCTACACATAACCAAAATAAGAAGTTAAAGAATTTCGCAAACTCCGTGTTCATGTACACATCGGTCTATTTTCACTTAAAAAAATCAGAGAATTGCACAAACTTAATCATTGCACATTGCCTCGTCTTTGTCCATGTGCACATCGATTTATTTTCTCTTAAAAAAATCAAGAAGCTAAAACCAAGTTAAAACTCTCATGGTAACCAGAAATGGGGTTTCATCGCCAAAACTGAAGAAAATTTTTCGCCAAACGAAACGGCACCAACTACATTAGAGGCAAAAATAATGTGTGTTCATGAGAACGTTGACATTCAAAGAAAATCAAAATTTCTTTTAAAGCAATAAATAACAGTCAAATTTTCTAAGCACTAATTTATAACACAAACTATTGACATAAAACTGATTAACTGTTTATGTTCAACAAATGTGCTACATAGAATGATTTTACAAATGTGTGGGATTTAATTATTACATATTGTTTTAACCATGCATAACTAATTTAAATCATAATGATTACACATTATTTATATCAATCGCACAGGTCAGCTAGTCAATAATATAATTATGATACAACAATAATATAAATACAGTGTAGTAATAATATATACAATGTAGCAATAAAGAAATATGTGACAGTAAATATGCTAGATAGTGCTGCTAGATTCCAAAATATAATGTAATGCAATCAAATAGGTAGCATTCTACCTTAAAATGAAGCAGTATAATCTATAAAAAATAAAATAATTAGCTAATGAAGTACAGGACGCATGGTGTTACTATAAATATTCATCAAAATATGTATAGTGAATATGTAAGAGAATAATTTGCAAGTAGTAATTATCAGTTGCAAAGATGAGGTCAATCTATATACATGATTATGTTCAGAAAAAGATAAGATCAAATAAGGATTTAATGATGGTTCTAATAGCAAGTGAGAACGTATAATTAGTTAAAAAATCTTTAATGTATTGCCAAGAAGGCTGCAGAAATGACTTAAATTCTTTCATTTAACAGAGAAATTTTTATGCAAACTTAGACCCTAGTCGTATAGCATAGAACTGTCAAAATTTATTATTCAATAGGAAAACTTATTGAAAATTATAATGTTCTTATATATGCATCAATTTTTCAGTGTCCACACATGTTTATAGGTTCAAATGCCATATTTCAAAATCAAAGTTATTTATGAAATAAAACCTTATAAAATCTGATAATTCATTTGTGTGTGCAAATTTTTCAATCTAAATCTCTATTAAATTATTTTTGCCTTTTAAATTACAGCCCATTATTTATTTAAATATAATTTATTAATGTGTTTGTATAATATATCAAAGTTCTTTGAAATATTAGTACGAACAAAGTTCAAAATTCTTTGAAATATTTTTTGTATATTGAAAATAACGAGTATTTCCATAGAAAAATTAAAGAAGCATACAAAATTGTTAATAACCAGTATTATATCATTAATTGTTCATTTAATAGTTGATTTTATCGCTTTTAACTTATTTCACGTCTAAATTTTCTACGCGGGAATATTCGGTCTAATTTTTATTATAAAAGACGAAAAATTTCAGAGAGGAATAAGGTAAAATCTTGATTGTGTAAAACACATCTTCGAATCTAAATGTATTATAAGAAGTACAAAATATGTATGCAAGATCTTAGCCCCCCAAACCAGTCATTTAAACTATTCCAGCTGTTCAGGAAAACGATAAGCATTGCGAATATAAAAGTCTGCCCTTTTTTATATATAAATAAATAAAGGAAATGTGGACAGTTTACGCACTTAGGATTCGTTCTTTTCGATTCATTTCAAATGACGGATCTGGAATTCATATCCCAATGCGCATGCGTGGTTAATGTTGGTGCGAATAGCCTGAAGAGACTAATCGCACCGGTGGTGCGAATAGCATCGGCCTCGCCAAATCCCGGTGGCAGAGAATCATCATCCACCACCTTTTAGTTCGGACGCCAGCTTAGAGACATTAGGTTATTCCGAAAGCAGGAGTGTTGAAAAATGAGCAACGCTTTCGCCGGGAATCGAACCACGGACCTCTCTCATTTACGCGTCGAGCGTGTTGACCACTACACCACGAAAGCATGCGAAGAAGGCGGGAGAAATACCTTATAATCTTAAAAGACTTTTGTATGATTAACACAGCAGAATACAGAGGAGCGGGATATCTGAAAAATTAAGTTTTTGTGATTTTTCCCATTTTTAGCGTGAATACAAGCAAGTTTCTCTCAGAACATCTTCCACGAAGCAATCCCTTTCTCTAGGCAGTTAGCCCTCCTGTGCTTTGCCTTATACGGATAAACAATTCAGTAAAAGAGAATTGTCGTATCAGGATTTCAAAATGCTTAATTAAAGTCTATGCTCTACACTTAATACATTTACTTCATTAAAATATATTCCTTAAAGGTTATTTTATAAGACTATAAAGGCTAAAACTTGTTTTCCTAGAATATTCTGTATTTTTAACACAATATTATTATTAATTCGTTTTCCTATATTAAACGAATTATAATAATTATTTTTTCACTCATTATCTATTATTAGGAGATTATCACAGGGGCAATATTTTGAGGTATACGTACAACCAATACATTTGAAAATACTGTATTTCTTGCGTTGAAGAGAACAAGAGATTTACTTTAATAAAGCTTACCTTTATTCATTTAGGAATGGAAATACTCCACAATTCCTGAAACGGCACACCATTCCCTTTCTGTCTAAATGCGTTTCAACAATTTATAACTCATACTCTCCGCGTTTTAACACCCATTAGAAAGAATCCTATCAGCATGAATTTCAACAACCCATTGCAATGCCTACTGCCGAGAGTAGTCATTCTCTGCAATTCAGGAATATGGTATATTTCCTACACTGCGTAGGATCTATTCACGCAGATATAATCACATCACCTGCCCACTCACCACGAAGCATAATCGTATTAATTTAAGCTCAATGGTGAGGCACAGGGAGGTTGTTTCCATCTCTATAAGGCAGAGATTAGCTTCAGAGTATATACGTCGGCACACGCGAAATTATCTTATTATTGTTTAAGATCTGAGTACGTACTAATTGTGATTGGTTTGTGTTTGTTAAGCGTTACTGCGGACTTCAAACCATGCATGCAGTATATCTTTAATAAAATGCTCGTAATATACGTAGACATTTAGAAATATGCTTAAATACTCATGTGGAGAAGGATCCAACCAGAATCGAGAATGTGTCATTTAATAATGATACTTACATCTAGGGAAATAAATACATTGCTATAATACAAAAATAAAGAAATCTGATGTGTACACCACATGACTTCCTTCTACGGAGTATTAAATTATACATAATTTTTTTTTGCATTTCGTTCAAACTTATTGAATTGAATTAATTCTAGTTGGATAGCGCATAAACCATAATAAAATAAACGCACACTTTAAAATTCACTATATTTATTTACCATAGCGACACGCCTATGCTACGTTCACTTAATAGCGTTACGTCTCATTCATTTTATAATTTCATAATGCACAAAAATTTTATCATCTGAAGAACTGCCTAATCGTTGCCATATGTTATATTCAAATACTATAATAAAACTAAAACGATTTGTAAAAGAAATTAAACGAAGAAATAAAAAAAAGAAACAGATTTTCACAGACGATTCAGTATTTCTTATTTAAATTAAATTCAGTTCTCACTCCGCGAAAAGGCAAAAATACATAAAAATTCAAAATACCTATATTCAAAATTACGAAGTAAATCTTAAACATTTATTTTCCCAAATAAATTCCAGAATGGATTAAGCATGATTTAATTTCGCCATAATAAAAGGAGCCGTTGTCTTTAAATGGGATAAAATTTTATCTGCGAATTCTACATAAACTAAGTTGTTGCGAAGCTTAGTTGCTCTAGATTGGCAACAAATCCACTGTTCTGCTAAGTTTCAAATGTAAGCAAATATGGCTGCTATATGGCCAAAAAAATTAAGCTTAGTCGCACTTAAACAACGTTTAAATTGCTGATAATTCTATAACTATAACATGTAGGTTAACTAAAGCCATAAAAACCTTAAGTGGAAGATAAGGATAACATAATTCAATCATTTTTAAAGCAAAAAATGCATACACAGCTAACAGGCATACAAGAATAAAGAAACTGAGCTTACTGAGCCGAGTAACAGAGTGAGATATATATCCACCACATACATACATACATATATATATATATATATGTGCGTGTGTGTTTGGTGAAGCCGATTGCAGCCAAAATAGGAGGTGCACACCTTCATGTTATAGCAGTCCTATATACAAAAATTCAGTTTTCTGAGGCTGTTTGAGTTATGTGCGATACATACATACATACGTATGTATGTATGTATGTATCGCGCATAACTCATACGTACGTATGTACGTACGTATGAAAAAAATCTCTTCAGAATTCCTTTTAAATCAATTTTATAATTTTTGGGGGAAAACGAGTCCTTTATTCTGTCCTTACGTACGGATGTCAAGCAAAAAAGCATAGTTAAATTGCATTCGATAGCTGTCAAAATGAACATTTTCGTTGAAACGTGTACCCCAAATTTTTCACAATTATAGTACTTCCTTCTTACTTCGAGCAAGGAAGTAAAAACTGAAACATAACCGTTCCTTTTTTCTTATACTTGAGAAATATTATATTATGTATATTTTCAGCTACAAGACACATATTTTTCCCTCATAAATGTCACTAAAATTGGGGTGAAGCTTGGCATCGCAGAATTTTCGAATTGTTCATTATTTCGAAGTAATTATTTTTTATGAGTTTTTGATTTATAAGCTGTATAACTAATATTGTTAATAAATTTATGCCCACTGTTAATATTTGCTAAACATATGTTATGTTGATAATAGTTTGGATTTTCGGTTATGAAAGAGATCAAGTTAATTATTTTTCTTATTTATGAAAATCTTAACTTCATTTAATTCTTTGAATTAGTAATTTAATGTTTTATTATTTATGATTAATTCAATACGCGGTTACGTAAATTCTTTAATTTGGGAAAAAACAGATACTTCAATGAATTTTTATTATTAGTTTTTTCTTTTATTTGAATTTAATCAAGATTTTTGTGTTTTTGTGAAAGGATCAAGGAAAGAGAACGAATTTTGCTTATTCATTCTCTCGCTCAGGTGGGCTTTACTTCTTGGGAAGTTTCTAGAAAGAAATTGCTTTGTTTCGATTGCCCTTTTAGGACAGGAAGTACGCGACGAAGGGTCGAAGGTCATCATTTCACCTACAGCGGAGTCTTTCAATTGACGATTTAGGTGTCCGGTTGTTTGGCCGCTTTAGAGAACTGGGGCATGTGCAGTATATAGTTTCTTGTCTTTTAGGGTGAAACGTGGAAATTGGTCTCTAATCAGGGGACGAAAATCTAGTTTTGTGGTAGCCTGAGTCTTTTCGTGATGGGAAAGAGAATTTTGAGTACGAGACAGTTATTGCTGAGTCGCCTAGTCGATGTAGTTTTCTCTTGCAGTCGTGAAGACGGGGGCTGTTATGCTCCCTGTCGGTCGGAATTGACTTAGCGGATTACTGAGGAAAGACCTTTGCTCGGGTCGTGGTAAGTGTTGGTTGTCTAGAAGGTGAACTGCGGCGAAGGCAGGGAGCTGTAACTATGCTCCCGACTTCATTTTCCAATTAGAAATAAAGTAGGAATTTTTGGACGCTATCACCGGGAATGGCGCTGAGTTCGAAGAATAGCCTACATTGTAGACTTAACTTCAGGATGTGTTACCCTGTCGAGAAGGGGTCTTCTTTCTTTTCCTTCATCGTCAGTCAGTGAGTATTTAAACTCTGTTTCTGTTACGTCCATTGGCAGTTCAAGTTGTCGGCTGACTTCGTGTCGCGAACGAGGTCTAGATTTTTCCATTTGCGGTGGAAATAGATATCAGTCAGCATAACGAACGAATCCATGACAGTTTTCACCAGCTTTCTAACTATGACGCGGTTGCCGCCAGTTGCATCTTGATATGGTAGCCTATTTACGGAGTTTCTTCTCTGCGAACTTTCGTGATCCTTTCTTCTTCATGACACAAGGATTTTGGTAGCTCTCCGGATTGAATTTTCGACGTGGCCTAACTACAAACCTCTAGTGGGACATCAAGGAATGGAAAAAGTCGTCAAACAGCTAAGTCTTCCTTTAACAATTTTGAAAAGACTTTAATTATTACACTATGGAATTTTCACCTATTTCCTTATCCTTGTAAGTTAGGTAAATTTTGGCTGAAAGCTCCTCCTCATTAACATGTTAAATTGTTATTAAATAATTTATCGTCCAGGTGTTAAATTAATGTTAAAAGCAAAAGAGGAATCGTACCTGTTTCCTTCTTCAGTAGCCTTAATAACTTGTGTTAAAATAGTATCTAAGTATGTCATATTTGTAATTTGGTACCAAAAATTTAATTAACTTAAACATGATAGTATAATAGATAATCTTGTTGAGAAATAATAATGTGAAGTTCCTTTTGACATGAGAAGACTTAATAAACATCGTATTAATTTAAATTTTTTTATGTATGTTTTAGTTAAGTACATTTCATTTTCTTTTTGTTCGATCTTTTCACAGCTCGGTCCCGGAAAGACATTACTCACAACGCGATATCTATAAATATATGCGATCACAAAGAAATGCTTACGTGCTAGTTAAATAACTTTGAACTTAGTAAATTTTTTAAAATTTTCACGGCTTCACCAAATAATATTGTGAAACCAGAAATTCACAATATTACACATATTTTTGCAATTTTCTGCATTTGTTTTGCTTCTGAGGAATTAGCATTAAAAAAATGGTTGATCTGAAATTAAAATTACTTCACATAACCAACGGTATATTAGAATAAAAATTTACAAATATTTCAAAATATTTCTTGAATGCAACAAATATTAATAAAAGTAATTAATTCATTTAACTCCTATATAAAATGTTGCTTTAAATTTTAGAATTTTGAAGTTGAGAAACATAAACTTTTGGTAAAGAATTACCGAACATATTGCGATAAAATGCTTTTACAAATAGGATAAATATTAATTTTGCTGTTTGTATTAATCACTAGAAAATACAGGAGAGCTATATAAAATTAACGATCGAAAATTCACTGATGGTTACATGCAATTTATTAAATTAAATCTCATGCAGTCACTCACACATATGTTTATTACTGATAATAATATAATTGCCGTAAGAAAACAGTTGATTGAATTAGGTATATATTTTTCAATTTTGTTTAAACAATATGCGTGTTATGTGCCAACAATCTGAAACCTGCGGCTATTTTATAGAACACGAATCATATAAGATTATTTTAATAAATTCTTTTTTAAAATTTGCATTGATGAAAACAATTCACAACAGTCTGCATATCTATAATCCTTCCAGTGGCCGCGGGGTTAAGACCGCTGAATACTAGTGCTTTGACATGCTTTCAAGATTACTTGAAAGAGCTCGGTTTGTTTTCCGTCATGTGCACCAAGAACACTGGGCATTTTTCTTAGGACGTCTTCCAAGAAAATTTCTGTCCACCTACGCAGATAAGTCTAGTATGCTTTGATGTATTCAACTAACCTAACCTAACATACATATCAATAATCCCAATTTAATTTGATAACATCGGAAACATTTTCCTAAACAGACGTTTATTTTTAATTAATGACAAGCTGAATATTTCTCTCTTCAGCTTTTGCATGACTCCATAATTTTTCAGAAATATAAACTCAAAGTGTAAAGTTAAATATCTCGATCAGTTTTTGTACCAGGCGTTAAATGTCAGAGTTTTAGTTTTTAGAAGAACTAGTAATGACGCATTTACTAAATTTAACTATTAGAATCGAGGGATTGTATAAAAAATTCAGATTTTATGACTTTTACAGAAATTAAATGTTTAAATTTTAAAATGCGAAAAGTTATTTGCTTTATTTAAAACATTTTTCTAATTGGAAGTTAAAGTTAGCCAAAAGTTTCAAAAATAAAGGCAGCATGAAATCTTTTATGGACGCACTATAGGAATACTGTAAAAGAAATAGTATAAAATGAATTACGATAGTATTCCCTTTGCAAAGTTAGTAGTACAAATGCAAAATGTGATAAAAGAAGTACACATGTATATCATTACAAAAATATATAATGTGCCTTTACACAGATATTATCAAGTGTAATATTTTTGCACGGATGTAAGAATTATAAATATTTCATGTACGTATTCTATCTGAAAGAAACATGTGAACAGAAATATTTCATGTACGTATTCTAGCTGAAAGAAACGTATAAACAGAAATATAAGAAAGTAGTCTGCTTTTCATACTTCTTCTACCAGCATAAAAAAAGAAAGCTGTTTTGTTTCAAAATGTGAGATAACTAATATTCCTTACAGTATCTCGAAAACAGGGACATAGCCTTAGTGCATGAGATGCATACAGCGAATGCCTATAAATTTAAAACCTAGAAAAAAATTATTGTGTAAGTCCTTATGTAATGAAAATCCTGTTTAGTTTGTACCTGTGCGCTAGATCAGAGTAAGACAGTCAAAATGAAACGAGTTTCGAGCTCCTTCATCGTAAAAGGACTGCTTGCTGAGGAGCGTTAACATTCAGTTGAGGAGATTTAGAATGGGCAAAGTGGACGCCTCCCTTTCCACCTGCATTGCGATGAAGTGGACAGACTTCTCACATTAGCATGCTATCGTATCATAGCTATAAGGAGAGTTCAGAGTTTACAGTGAATTTAGAGCAATTTATTGCTACTTTTTAGTAATCTAGAGGCAAGTTTTCTATTCGGAGATTTCAATTGAACTGCATATTTAAGAGTACATTTTAACTTCTTTTGTACTTCCATGTGAGAATGCATTATACTTCAAGACTAAAGGGAATATTTTTTGAAGAAATTAGAGACAACATACACAAATCAAGAAAGTTAGCCAGTTAATAATTTTCATGTTAAAGAAAGGTTTTTCTGTTGATGTCTTTTGATTTCTTAAGTTGTGACAGAATAACTGCTTGGACTAAGGACGAAATAACCAAATTCACCACATCAGTTACGAAATAATTTAACAGATGATGATTATAGCGGGGGTCCTTTTTCCTGGAAACTTTGCCCCCGTCAAGAAGATGTTGCATGCTGTCGTCTAGATAGCATCAGTGTAGAAAATTTATTTCACTACGGGCTACATTGCATGCGCGCTCCAATCTCAGAAATTGTGTCCAGAAACGAAAGCGTAAAATGGATTGTAATCAAAAGCCACATATTTCGCCACAATAGTGCATGCAGTAGCTTCTCAGCTACAGAGAAGAAAGTGATAGTCATTTCTTTCGCTTAAGTGCAATTTATCGTTGTGATTTAGCTAGGCAGGTTATAACGCTTTTTTTTTTTTGTCAAAAGTTTATATTCACACCATAATGAATATTTCATTTAAGTCTCATTGATTATTTTTATTTCTGCACTTAATTTTCAATTAAGCAGTATTTTAAACTAGTAAATTTCTTTCTAAAAGTATTTCAAGAATGGTGGGAAATGAAACGGATGTGTGATATAAGATCTAATTCAAAACTCTTTCGATCTTTTTATCAGAAAAAAGGAATAATTAAAATCAATACACCTTGCCCTTCTTTAACCACTTTACGTTGGATGAAAAAGGATGAAGTTGTAAGACATTTCTAAGCTGCTGAATTAAAGAAAACTAGTTTGTTAGCTGGTTGTAGAGTCAAAAAAAGGTTATTCGGCTGGCTTTGTCTGCTGTTTGGTGTTGACAAAACCATATGGATAGATTTAATAATTTGATTGTATTATCGATATCCATCTCAAGACATGCAAGTTTTCTTTTCCATAGTAATGAAAACTTATAACTTTCCATTTTTTGGTGATCAAGAATAGATCTCCAGCTAAATCAACAGAAACAGATACCCGTAAAGCTTCAAAAGGAGTCTGTAGTAAAAAAGAAAACAAAATTAAAATAATGATAGATTGTGCATGCTTCTTGGCAAAACGAGAGCTGGCATTTAGAGGCCGTAGAGGCTATGGCAGTAGTTTTCAACCTTTTTTTAAACCCATGCAACGCTTTCATCGTTGCTAAATGATCATTTTGCACTTCTCCAAACTCGAAAAATACATATAAGCTTATTTAAATTTCGATTATTTTTAATGTGTTTTATAAATTAAACAAGAAAAAGAATAGACAACTTTGATACTTACTAAATCTTGAATAAAGGTAGCTTTTCGTATACATAAAGTAAAATTAAATACTTAAAGGTTAAATAAAAGTCTGACTGGATTCCCCACTGAAACTATAAAATGCCCCCCTCCCCGAATTAAGAATCCCTGGTCTACAGATTGAATAAATTGGGGACATTATATAAATAGCATGGATTCGTTAATTTTCTGGCTGAATGCTCGTGACATTCTGTCACTCAGATATAAATTAGATAAACTCAGACACAAATATAGATAGAAATTTTGCGAAAGAAAAAGAGCTTGCATCACAGAAAAATGACTTGGAAGCACTATGAAAAAATGCTAGCGCACAAGAGACGAATGGATTCTCAGTAAAAAGAATATATATATTGCCAATTGTAAAACTGGAGGATTTTAATTTTTAATTTGTGTTTTGATTGGATATTTGAAATATCTAATAAAATGTTCGAAAGATTTAGTTCACTTCATAAACTTGAATTTATGAAACTTTTGAAAGGAAGAGAGCTTTCTTTCTTATATTTCTAATTTTTCCAAAATACTGCTAAACAAATTAAGTGCGAACCCATACTGCAGATTGCTTGATTTTGAAAAACTTAAAAATGAGCAGGAGCTTTAAATTCTCTGCAGAGTTAAAAAAAGAACTTAAACTAAACTATTGTTATAAATACAAACATTATTCATAGTGTTGCAAAATGCGCTGCTGCGATGAGAAAGCGGTGTTAAGGTTGTCAGAGTGTAGCAGGGAAACGCGAGGTTGCCAGATTTGGCACTATTTGACGACAAAATTGGCGATATGCCGTAGACGGAGCGAGAACATTCTAGAACGCATTCTTAGCGGTTTTCCTGAGAATATTTTCGAAGGTAGCTTAAAGCTGTATATACCCTGCCTGTCCTGGAAGTAATAGTATCTTGGACAGACAAATCGACAAACTTGTATTCGGCGTAAATTTTGTAAAATCCCAATCGATTTCGAAGGCAAAACGGATCCCCCTTCATCAGGAGCAAAAAACTCTGTAAATCGAGAAAGCGAATGTCGATCACATTTATACCCTATAGGCAACCAATGTAAGGAGCCGATAGCGTTATTTGTCGGCAGAAATAGTATCAAAAAATAAAGGATTAAGTTAGTAGAATTTTAAGGGCATTAGGCAAGACTGGATTGGAATTAAAGTCATTGACTAAACAGGATAAATTTTTGATAATATGAAAAGCTTCAAGAAATTCCAATTCCCTAATAGAATCTTTAAGAACCGAGTCAGTCAGAAATAGAATTTTTAAGAACCGAGCCTCGGATTTTATTTACAAGCAAGGAAACAACATGAAAATTAAACCTGTTTAAAATCTTTGCAATTTTGTAACTGATACAGGGATGAAATGGAAGCTTTCTGGATAATTTTAGCAGAACCCAAATCAAACTTATGATTGACTTTCCAACTATGATTAGCTATCGAAAATTTGTTAATTTCGCCTTGTCGCACGTACGATTCATGTTCCTTTATGCGAAACTTTAAAGCTCTTTTCGTTTGGACAATATAACTTAAGCCACACTGACACGATATGCTATAAATTCCCCAAGAACTAAAGTTAGAAATAGAATTTTTAAGAACCGAGCCTCGGATTTTATTTATAAGCAAGAAAACAACATGAAAATTAAACTTGTTTAAAATCCGTGCAATTTTGTAACTGATGGATGGATGAAATGGGATGAAATGAAAGCACAACAAGGTTATTAATGTTATTTCTAGCATCAGAATGTGTTCTTAGATGGCACGATGAGAACTTGCGAACAGCTTTGCCAATGACTACGGGAGAAAATACTCGGTCAAGGGCAACAGATCGTAAATAATTGAGTTCATTAGTAAGAAGAGATTCTGAGGAACAAACTTTGAAAGCTCGAAATACATAATAGTAAAAAGAAACGATTCTTTTGCTTAGACTGGTGACATGGCTTAGCATGGGGAGGTAAACAAACAGAAAAGGATTTAAGGTAAATAGTTGTGCTGAAATTAGATCCATTGCGAATTATAAGAATATCAAGGAAGGGAAGTGTGTTAGCATAGTCTCAAAAGTGAACTGGATGGCTCGATCAATCGAATTTATAAGAGATAAAATCTGGGGTAAGTCTTCCTTATCACCATCAAAAAGGGCAGTTGGAAATTCAATCACAAGTTTGATTTGGGATCTGCTAAAATTATCCAGAAAGCTGGTTCTATTTGTGAATTGGATTTTCTTGAAGCTTTTCACATTCTCAAAAATTTATCCTGTTTAGTCAATGACATTAATTCAAATCCATTCCTGCCTAATGCCTTTAAAATTCTACTAACTTAACCCGTCATATTTTGTTACTATTTCTGCCGACAGATGGCGCTATCGGCTCCTTACATTGGTTGCCCGTAGGGTATAAATGTGATCGACATTCGCTTTCTCGATTTGCAGAATTCTTTGCTCCTGTTGAAGGGGGACCCGTTTTGCCCTCGAAATCGATTGCGATTTTACAAAATTTACGCCAATTACAAGGTTGTCGGTTTGCTTGCTCTATTTTCCACGTCGGCGTGATTCTCTTGCATCTTAATAGTGTCTTGAGTTAATAATGTCTTGAGTCTTGTGAGTGATAGTATCTTGAGTTATCTCAAAACACTACTGAGTGTTGTATAGTGTCTTCAGTTCAAAGGTTGGCTTGAGAGCGAGCGACGGAGTCGGGAGCCGTAGATAACAGTTTTGCCGTGAAGCTGTCTTTACCGTTATAGCCAGAAGGCTGTGTTGTTGATTGTTTCTGCGCGTTTAACGTAGTTTTCGACGGCTGTAAACGTGTCTTTGTGACTGTAAACTATCCTGTGTAATACTGGAGAATAAACTGTGTTTTAATTCTTCATCAAGTATTATCATCAATTACTCCATATCCAGGAACCCGTAGAACGCAACAATAGCACTATAAGTGACACTTACAAATTATTCTCATTCCTTCTATAAATATCATTTTTATTTGCATCAGTAGAAAGATCATATTCAGTACTGAGAAGAATTAATAAATATTTTAAAGTGACACAGTTACAATAGAGATTAGCTGCACTTAGCATTTTATATATCGAGAAACAAGAGCGTTAAATCATTATTGGCCTTAATTTTATTGGCCTTAATTTTAAGAAAGCGTTAGAAAGGAATTTAATATTCAAAATAGAACAGCAGAATTCATATTCAGATAATGTCAGTTCTAATCAGTGTTATATCTAGACTTTTGATTGTATGTTACGCTTTAGGTATATATTGTTGCCAAATAATACGTCTATCTTCAATGTAAATTATTTATATAAATATATTTTGCAACATGCAGATTAACCAAAGGTATTAAGTTTCAACTTTTTATTATTTATACTTTATGCGTTTGGTTAAAAAGGTATACTGACTAAATACTCAATATGCGTAATTCTAATTCCCATTCATCATTATTCATTTTTTAAAATTTCTTGTTTAACAGCATGCCTTTCCTGAAAAAACAGGATTGCCCTGCTCCAAAACATTTCTTCATCTAAGGCTTCAAGAATTATCTTTAATCTCATAACGGAATTCGAGAATTCACTTAAAAGAGTAACTTCTTGTAATTGTTTTCTGCAATAATATTTTTTGTATTTTCAAATCATTACATACTAGTATACGGTAATTCTGAATTAGAGTACTATTTACACCTGCCCTTATTTGTGTTTAACAATTATCTATATTAATTTTGGACATGAATAATATGTCAGGACATTTAAATCAGATCAAAATCAGATGTGCTGGGATTTCGAGTTCGCTCTAGTACGCAATGTGAACTATTATTCACAAGCCACATTTACAGAAAACAATATCGCGAGGAACGTTGAGTAATACACTGGATTCAAACACCAAACTCATTATTAATCCCTAAACTGAGAATCATTTGGGATACCCATTTCAGCAATTGTACTTAGAATGGTTAATAATTTTGCGCTTGTCAATATAGTTAATAGTGAGGAATCAATAGTATTCACTAATGAATTAATAAGAGAGATTAGTTCAGAAAATTAATGTTTACAAATTTCTTGTTCTTCTTAGGACTGGTATTACATAGGCGGTCATTTTGACTGCAAACGAAATTAAGTACTTCGTAGTTTTCCAATTTTCGTTTTAAATATTGTTGATATTTGTTTGATTTTTCTTTTTGTTTTAATGCCAGATGTTATTCGACAGCTGGTTGCAACAGAAGGGAAGCTTCCAATTCCCAAAATGATAATGTTCCAAATGGGTTTCATGTTTTCTGTTTGTCTGAAAGTTTTAGTAAATTCTTCGCCTTCTTCTCTGTCCCACAGTGCTCTTCATGCGGCTTGCTATTGTTCGAAGCTTCTGACCACTTTTTCTAATCTGTAAATTTTCCTGTGTTGTCTTGAGCAGAACGTTTAGAAAGAAATATCTATCAGCTGAAGAACTGAAAAATGTTTGTAAGAATTATTTGATAACAGTTCTCCTTTGGAAATTAGCTTTCATGAAGAATCGAATACAAAAATGTATTCATTTCACTTCATATAATGAAGACAGCATTATTCAAGCGAATCCGATTTAGCAAATGATAGTTTAGTAATTCCTTCTAAAGAAAATCACTAAACATTTCCTCATCTGGTTCCTAGGATGACCAAGACATTCCTTCATCATTTCCACGCAGAATAGATTCCAAAAATAAAATGCTGTCAAAGAAATTGCAGAGATCAAGGATTTAGCCTTGAAAGAGAATTCAGTCGAAAATAAGGAATATGTCCGCGGTTACAAAAGACGACAAATGTGTGAAACAAGTCAGATCCCACGAAACGAAAACGACAACAGATCAGATGTTTTGAAAATGAGGAAAATTAATTAAAAGACGAAGGAATAGCAAATATTAGTGCAGGGGGAAAAAGCAAATTGTTTTAGCAAATTCATTTATAAGAATCCCTTTTCACAATGCATATCTTTTCGCATATAGTTGGGAACACAAGTAGTGTTTGGAGGTTTTTTATTATAGTGTTATAGACAGGAATGCACAGAAGCCAAAATACGCCAGAAGTCGGGAAATCTAATCTGTGATTTGATGAGTTAGATGAATTTATCGCTCAATTATATGCTCGCAGAGTTTTGATTGCCATAGGACGTTTTGCTTTCAGCATCATCCGAAATCTTGAGGCTCAAAATTCTTCAGCGAAATAGTTCCTAGAGACAGATTCTTGAGAATAATGAAATATATACGCTACGCTTTGAAGTCAAGTAAATCGAAAAGATTACAGACTCATACATTTGTGTTGCTTCACAGTAAGCAGTAATTTTATTGATAATTGTTTACTGTGCTATAAACCACCAGTTAATGAACAGTTTTTCTCTGTTCTCTACAAATACAAAATGCCTCCTTTCTGAATAAATGGCGGTAAGTTTGAAATAAAAATTTGGCTTTTAGTTGCTTTAAAAACAAAAAATAAAAATAAAGGAATATCTTTATTCGGAAAAAAAGCGAAACGAGACCAACTGAAAAACCTGTTGAGAAGCATGCCATTTATAAACTCAACTGTCAACTCTACGTTAGCCCAGTGCATGAGTTTTGTAATATCCTCGATATATCCATGATGTTAATGACTCATCTAATAAGGAGACTACTGAAAATGCAGACATTAAATATCGTGATTTTATTCTGGATTCGATGAACAGCAACCAGAAAATTATACTTTCTCAGAGAAGAACCTTCTCACTCCCATGAGAAGCTAAGGATGTTTCATCTGTAAATAAGCGTAAATAATGTTAAATTAACCAATGTAAGAAAACTAAATAATTCTGCAAGGTGCAATAAATATGCTCGTGGGCCTTGTATAGGGAGAATGAATAAATTAATTATTTGCGTAAGTTGTAAAGACAAATACTGTTAGCCATTTATTTTATTTTTAATATTTATCCACTTATTATACTAAAATATAAGGCACAATATTTTATTCTAAGAATATCCATAGTGAAAAATTTTGTGTTGCGTGTAAAACTAAAATTAATAATTTCTGTTGTAAAAATAGAAATTGCTACCACTTACTCGACAAGACAACAAAGTAAAATGAATTTTTAATACTTTTAACACTGCAACAAAAATTAATTTAACAAACTAATTCATAAAATAGTTTATTGAAGAAATCTCAAACCCACTAGTCAGAATGGCTGCCCACCTTAGGTAAAATGAAAATGCCAAATGCTAGTGTTAATCTATACCTGCTGTAAAAAATTCCTTTAATGAGCGTGCATAGTGCTCTTCAGATATCTTACTAAATTCGCAATGAAATGAAAAAAGCTGATGTGTACACCACATGACTTCCTTGTACGAAATATTAAATTATACACAATTTTTCCTGCATTTCATTCAAACTTATTCAATTGAATTAAACCTACATCGTCGATAGCGCATAAACCACAATAAAATAAATACACACTTTAAGATTCACTATATTTATTTACTATAGCGACACTCCGGTGCTAGGTTCACTTAACAGCGATCCATCTCATTCATTTTGTAACTCAGAATGCAAAAAACTTGTATCACCTGAAGAATTAGCTAATCGTTGTCACATGTTCTATTCGAATGCTATAATAAATCTTAAACGATGTATAAAAAATTTAAAAGGGCGATTCAGCGCAGCTTACGTAATGCTCATGAGCTACTCGTAAACATTCTCCTCTATCCGAGATAGACTGGCGACAATATTTGCTGCTAATACGAAACACTTATTTCCTCGAATCTCATTAGACATACCTTTCTCGTTCAATTAATTCAGTTCTCTCTTCGAGGCAAGGCAAAAATTTATAAAAACTCAAACTATTTTCATTAAAAAATCAAAGATATAGAAAAACATAAAACACAATGTGCAGTTAAAACAATTAAAAAACAATTTTTACAATTAAATTACAGTTTCTACAGCAATTAGGCCGGCATGCAAAATGGCAGATTTTCCTGTGCACAAAACTCAAAGTTTACTTTTGGTCTCACTTGGCAAAAAGGTACTGAAGGCCTAGAAACTGATTTAATTTGCTGTGAACGCTATGCTAAATCAATATATGGGATAATTTAATAATTTACAGGATAATTACAGTATGGATTAAGCATGACTAATTCGCAATAATAAAAGAAGACGTTATCTTTGTTGTTGCAAAGCTTAGTTTCTCTAGATTGGCAACAAATCCATTATTCTACTAAGTTTGAAATGTAAACAAATAGGGCTGCTACGATAAAAATAATTAAGCTTAGCCACACTTAAACGACTTTTAAATTGTTGATAACTCTAAAAATATTGCACGCAGATTTAGTAAAGGATTGCTTACTTTAACCGGAACACAAGAACAACGCAATTCAATCCTTTTTAAAACAAAAAATGCGCAATTTACCAACATATAAGAATAAAAATGCTAAGCTCACTGAGCCGAGTAATAGAGTGGATATATATAGATATACATTTATATGCTTTTGGTGCGGCCGATTGCAACCAAAAAGGGAGGTGCACATCCACATGCTATAGCAGTCCCATATACAAAACTTTAACGTTCTGAGGCTATTCGCTTTTTGAGTTATACGAGATACATACATACATACATACGTACGTACAGACACCATGAAAGCACTGTTATTGAATCCATTTTAAATCAGTTTTATAATTCGTTTGGTGAAAAAGAGTCCTTTATTCTGTCTTTACGTACAGATGTCAAGCAAAAACATCGTTAAATTGCATTCAGTAGAGGTCAAAATGGATATTTTCGTTGAAATACGGTTCCCCGAATTTTTCGTGATTGCAGTACTTCCTTTATTTCATACAAGGAAATGAAAAAAACTAAGCTCATTGAGCCGAGTAACAGAGTTGGAATATATATATATATTTGGTGCAACCGATTGCAGTCAAAATACGAGGTGCACAACTACATGTTATAGCAGTCCCATATACAAACTTTCAGCGTTCTGAAGTTACTCATTTTTTAATTACGCGAGATATATACGTACGCATGTACAGATACCACGAAAATATCTCTTCTGAAGTCATTTTAAATCAGTTTTATGAATCGTTTGGTGAAAAAGAGTACTTTATTCTGTCTTTACGTACAGATGTCATGCAAAAACATCCATAAATTGCATTCGATATCTGTCAAAATGGATATTTTCGTTGAAATATGGTACCCGGAATTTTTCGTAATTACAATACTTCCTTTACCTCGTACAAGGAAGTAATAAGTGGTTGATTTGATGAAACTTCTCAGAAATTTCAGCGAAAAATATCAGAATGGTATAGGTACAGTCCCTCCTCAATAACTGTACAGTTCTTCTCCAGTTTTCAGGAAGAACACCCTGGGGCTAGTCCAAGAGTCTAAA